>CM050167.1:231776498-232376498 GCA_027410445.1 Discoglossus pictus
TGGCCGCCGAACAAAACGAAAATGAGGCTAAAGGTCCCTAAACACGCAAAACACCACCATAAACACGCAAAACACCACCAAACAGCTACGGATACTCCGAAAAAGTCGCATGACATAGAAAACGAAGGACGCTAAATCAGCCACATTATATACACCAAACACCATTAGCTCACTTACAATTTCATTGCCGTAATTTTTTGACAGGCAATTCGCTAGTATTATATATTTTTTGATCTACACCTCCAGGAAAGATAATGTCCGGTGTCACCAATAACTACCTGCAGTTCTTGTAAGTCACTTGATCTCAAATGTATAGAGATCCCATCTCAAGTCTGATACCAGTAGTGGGAAAGTAAAACAGAATGATCTGTAGTTTGCAGATGCTAACATATATTTTTGTAAAGTAGTACTAAGGAAGACTCTTAATATCTGAAACTGCACCTAACAATAATGATGGATTAAAATGTTAGCGAATATTGTTGCATGGGCATGTCTCCATTGCTTAAGACGTACATTATCTGAGATAATAATTAAAAAATGGGCTTACAATGAATTTAGCAAAGTGTAATACACTGGTTCTGGTCCTGTTTCTATTGCACATGTATACAACACACCCATTTTCGTGTAAGGTTTAAAACCACAAACCTGAGCAGCAAGTCTATTTTGGAGTGAGATCCTTTTCTGACTGTCATGATTTCCACTGAAGCTCAACAGCCCATGATCCTGTTTGGAGAGAGAAAACAGTTTACCTGTAACCAATTAATCCTTTTCATAAGATAAGCCCCTAAACAGGGCCATATATACAAGTGAAATGTTGTTCACTCTAGTAGAAACATCTTCACACACATGCTCCATATGTCAACATTGGAATACAGATCTTTTCGAACACTTTAGTACATGTGGGGCAAGGTCTGTATACCTAAAATTATAACCTCTGTCAGCATGTTCTTTTGATATATTTTAATGTCTCAAGCATAGAACCAATCAGATATGGCTGAAAGAGACATGTAATGATGTAAAAGTGAATTATGACAGTACACATATGCAAAAACAAAATAACAGCCTTTTTCGTAAGAAAGCTCAAGGATAAGTGTAGTGACTCTAGTCACCAAGTCATGCCAAAAAAGGAGCAATGGATAATAGTGGAAGGAGCTAAGGGAATGGGGCAGTGAACAGGCAAGGGGAGAAATATTGATGCCAAGGGACTTCGCAAAAAAAGCAAAAAGCAGCAGAGTAACAGAGCAAAGATGTAAAGGAGAAAATAGCCAAGATAGTAGAAAAAAAAGTATTTTAGATGAATTGAGTCCCATATATGTATATGCTTTTATAAAAATGTGCAGGCAAGTCTGGCAAGCAGGATCTTTCAGTTGCAGTCAATTGTGTCATTTAATCTGTTTCTTGTCATTTGCAACACAAATTAATTTCCTTTAATTGGGTTAACATGGTTGTATTTCTGGAACTTGGTAAAAAGATTTGTTTTAGGTTTCACGGTCTTTCCCTAAGTTATCTCCTATTTAATAATTAGATAAAAAAAGATAAAAAAGGAAACAGGATCATTTGCTTTAAATCCGAAAACTATTGTGTATTATAGAAGATCATATGTGTTTACATTAATAACATGTATCCCAACAGGTATCTTTATTTGTAGTTTTGATTGAACTTGCACCACAACAAATACAATGTATTCTTTAATAAGGATGATATAGAGAGTGTCCATATCAATTGCTTTATTTCCGCTCATCTTCTGCTAAAAAAAAGTTCCCCAATTTCAATGAAAATTTTAGTTTATGTGCACTTCATATCCAAGGGGCACAAGATAATGTTGTATATATTACTGATATACACCAGAAAATATAATGAGAGGCAGAGACTGAAGAAGGAATGGATAGAGTAACAATAGTATTCCTACTAGATGGCACTAGTCTCTGTTGTGTACTGTAATTCTGTTTTATTATTGCACAAATAAAGTGAGGGCAGAAATATCTTACAGATTGAACACTGTTGCAATGAGCATTGACATTGGTGGTAGTGGGGCTTTTGGATCTTCAACCTGGTGACCATATTTCCTAGAAACTCTAGTATATTTAAGCTGTTCTATTGCAACTTACTGGCTAACTTCTGTAGGTCAAGCTTGATGGTTTACTGAGATTGTAGCAGAATCCAAACCCAGAATTCAAATTATGTGTCGAACATACCTTGACAAATAGATTTAGTACATTTTCTTCCACATTTGGTGGACGAATAAAGTCTTCAAAGGCGTAGTCCCAATCTACAATTCTGTGGCCCAGAATTTCTACTTCCTTCACACAAATCACTCTCCTTGTAATGAATAAATACATGTGTGTGTTATACATCTAAGCAGACTGACTGCAGATATAAAACTGACCCAGCCATCATTTTCTAACCATTATCATTTTAAACACCCCATTGCCGATATCCCTTGTAGTAAGCAGACATCTTATTTGTTATATATCCTGGCCTAAAAGACATGCCTATTCAAAGTTTCCTTTTACAACTTGCAAATTATACTGGTAACACAGAACTATTATATCCAGATTGATTTATAGCTATCATTATGTTATTATATTACAATAAATGACCTGTGCAGTCCAATATTTAAAATAGTCTAGACTTGGGCAAATTGATTAAAAATTGTAAAAAGTCAGAATTTTGAATGAAGAAGAAACATCTATCAATACATTAGAAATGTGGCAACTAAAACAGCCAATGCTTTCATCAGGACTGATGGAAAGCTCATTAGTTTACAAGGACATGCCCTCCAGAGAATATACCCTGAGGATATATTCAGAAAAGAAAATGGAATGCCACATAAAAGAATAAACACATTTAAAAGTTAAACATGTGTAACATGTCCATTATTAAGTTTATTTTTTTCAAAACAACACAGACAAAAACTGACCACAGTGGTCCTTTACAACCAGTCCCATATATGGATATATAACAAAATACTAACCTGTTGGTGACTACTAAATTCCAATTCTTATTGTTATGCAGAGAGCAGGAGTATTGATATCTTTCTCCATCCAGCTTTTTAATATTGGAATTCTACAAAATAGAAAAACAGAAAAAAAATTACCACATACATCAATTTGTAATTAGTTCCTTCTATAAATATGTATTCTGTATAAATAAATATTATAAGGTTACAGTCATGGATTTGGGTGTGTTAATACAAATATATTGAGTAGGGTAGAAGAATGCTACGTATTTGAAAATAGAAAGGAAGGGAGATTGACAAATGGCATCCAATTTAGTGTAAAATAATATATTTTACTGCATTTAATTATACTAAACTGCATTAGCATGTAAACACAAGCAGAATAATGCCATTACTACACACACGGAGGAGCCTTTTCTTAATCACTAGCGAGACCTCTCCTACTCTGGGATAAGCCATAAGAATCTGAGGTTTGCTGAACACCTAGAGATATGAGCATGACTATGGAGGTTGACCCATCGCTGGAATGAATGCTATAATAATCATCCACCAACCACACCCATGCCTTCCAATTCTACTCTCTCCTACTAAATAAAGACATCTTACCAACTGCTCAAATTTTCTACCTAGGTAAATTCAATGCAGTCTTCCAGCAACAAAATTATCTTCTCTTTTATCCTCAATCACTCTCTAGTTTCTTTCCCTTCCTGGCCCATCCAAATCCTTATCTATTATTCTTGCAGGGGTTTCTGCCTCTCTCACTTCTTTTAAATTGTATATATGTGAGTTTTCAATCTTATCAGGTGCTTGGGGAAAAAGCATTATATACATGAGATTTAAAGCGCAAAGGACCTTCCAGTTTCTTGGGGTTTTTTTGCAATTTGCTAATATTTTTCTTTAGCACAGTACAAAGGAAATTAATAAATAAGAATACTTACAGAAAACAACAACAAACTGCAGCCTGGTTCAAACAGTTTTAGAAAATATTATTGAATCCACTTAGATCAGTGAATTAAAAATAAATGTTATTTTATATATTCAATAAAGTAAATACACATCATTGCAGGCTCTTCTACCCTTTGGAATTTAACAACCGTATTTATCGGGCGTATAAGACGCAATTTTTCTCCCTAAAAATAGGGGGCAAATGATGTGTGCGTGTTATACGCCGATATAATGTTAAGGACTTGTCTCTCTTTAACCCCCCCCCCCGTGTCTCTCTAACCCCCCGCGTGTCTCTTTCCCTCCCCCCCTCCTCAACCCCCCTCCTCAACCTAAACCCCCCTCCTCAACCTAAACCCCCCTAAATACCTCCCCCTTTCCCCTCACTTACCTGCTTCTGCTCCGGCCTCCCGGTATATGCTAATGACGTGGCACGCATGTGACGTCACATGCGCGCCGGGTCAAGAAGGAGCGGAGGCCGAAGCAGAAGCAGGTAAGTGAAGGGAAAGGGAGGTATTTAGGGGGGTTTAGGTTGAGGAGGGGGGTTGAGGATGAGGAGGGAGGTTGAGGATGAGGAAGGGGATTGAGGAGAGAGGATGAGGATGGGGGGGTTGAAGATGAGGAGGGAGGTTGAGGAGGGGGTTGAGGATGAGGAGGGAGGTTGAGGATGAGGAGGGAGGTTGAGGATGAGGAGGGAGGTTGAGGATGAGGAGGGAGGTTGAGGATGAGGAGGGAGGTTGAGGATGAGGAGGGAGGTTGAGGATGAGGAGGGAGATTGAGGAGGGAGGTTGAGGATGAGGAGGGAGGTTGAGGATGAGGAGGGAGATTGAGGATGGGGGATTGAGGATGGGGGGGTTGAGGAGGGATGTTGAGGAGGGATGTTGAGGAGGGGGTTGAGGATGAGGAGGGATGTTGAGGAGGGGGTTGAGGATGAGGAGGGGGGTTGAGGATGAGGAGGGGGGTTGAGGAGGGGGGTTGAGGAGGGGGGTTGAGGAGGGATGATGAGGATGGGGGTGTTGAGGAGGGGGGGGGGGGTTGAGGAGGGGGTTTAGGAGGGAGGATGATTATAATCATGATAATTAAGTGCATTGGTTGGAATGTATATGTGTAGAATATACAGTGCCTTGCAAAAGTATTCACCCCCCTTGGCTTTTTTCAAGGATTTGCATCATTTAATTTACAGAACATGCCCACAACTTTGATTGTTTTTTTTATTTTTTATTATTGTGTAGCAAACAACAAATAGAAAATAATAACAGAAAGAGTCAATGTGCATAACTATTCACCCCCCTAAAGTCAATACTTTGTAGAGCCACCTTTTGCGGAAATCACAGTTCCAAGTCGCTGTGGATAAGTCTCTATGAGCTTGCCACTGGGATTTTTGCCCATTCCTCCTTGCAAAACTGCTCCAACTCCTTCAAGTTGGATGGCTTGCGCTTGTGAACAGCAATCTTTAAGTCTGACCACAGATTTTTTATTGGATTGAGGTCTGGGCTTTGACTAGGCCATTCCAACACATTTATATGTTTCCCCTTAAACCACTCAAGTGTTGCTTTAGCAGTGTGTTTGGGGTCCTTGTCCTGCTGGAAGGTGAACCTCCGTCCTAGCCTCAAATCACGCACAGAGTGGTACAGGTTTTGCGCAAGAATATCCCTGTATTTAGCACCATCCATCTTTCCCTCAACTCTGACCAGTTTCCCTGTCCTGGCTGCTAAAAAACATCCCCACAGCATGATGCTGCCACCACCATGTGGGGATGGTGTTCTTTGGGGGATGTGATGTGTTGGATTTGCGCCAGACATAGCATTTTCATTGATGGCCGAAAAGTTCAGTTTTAGTCTCATCAGAGCAGAGGACCTTCCTCTATACATTTTGGGAGTCTCCCACATGCCTTTTCGCAAACTCAAAACATGCCATTTTGTTTTTTGCTGAAAGTAATGGCTTTCTTCTGCCCACTCTGCCATAAAGCCTAACTCTATGGCGAGTCTCTGCTATGGAACTCTGCAGCTCCTCCAGGGTTACCTTAGGTCTCTCTGCTGCCTCTCCGATTAATGCCCTCCTTGCCCGGTCTGTGAGTTTTGGTGGGCGGCCGTCTCTTGCAGGTTTGCTGTTGTGCCATGTTCTTTCCATTTGGTTATGATGGATTTGATGGTGCTCCTGGGGATCATCAAAGATTTGGATATTTTTTTTATAACCTAACTTGTACTTCTCAACAACATTGTCCCTTAATTGTTTGGAGAGTTCCTTGGTCTTCATGGCAGTGTGTGGTTAGTGGTGCCTCTTGCTTAGGTATTGCAGCCTCTGGGACCTTTAAAAAAAGGTGTGTATATTGTTACGCCCGCCTAATTTGGTGGACTACGCTAACCTCAAGTCTCTCTCTCTCTACATTTCGCAACTGTTTGTTCAGATCTCGACACCAGCAGACACTTCAGATGACAACATCATTTCTGAAGAGGCAGGCACCATCAGACCACTTTTCTTAGGATCTAAGGCCCACACACCATGTACCTTTCATTAGTACAAGCAGACTCCGACACCACCTTTGTTTAGTGTGTCCAAAATCAGACTGGCCACTTCTTTATTGTTACAGAGATATATAAAAAAAAAACAGAAAGATGACACAAAACACCAAAGACTTCCCCCCAGTTCTAGCGCATCCTCCCAGGCGAATAGGTTGCTACCCCCCTCACCCACATGGCTTTCTTGTTCTCATTACACATTTTTTCTCCTCTGACAGAGCCATAAAACTAGTTCCCTCTTCATGACTAAAGCCAGAGCCTTCACATGTGGCCGATCGCAGGACCATATATCCCAGATATGACTGTTAAGCAAGTTGTTCGTACCTTCTGACCACACATATAACTGATGAACACCAAACAGTCCAGTAGGCCCTTCTGTTCATAACATATATGTAATGACAGATCATGTGACACTTAGATTGCACACAGGTGGACATCATTTCACCAATTATGTGACTTCTGAAGGTAATTGGTTGCACCAGAGCTTTTTATGGGCTTCAGGGGGTGAATACATACTCACATGGCAATTTTCTGTTTTCTATATCTAAAAAATTGTTTTAAGTATATATTTTTCTCATTTCACTTCAACTTAGACTATTTTGTTCTGATCCGTCACATACAATTCAGGTAAACAAAACATTGAAACACTAAAGGCTGTAATGTAACAAAATATGTAAAAAGTTAAGGGGGGTGAATACTTTTGCAAGGCACTGTATAAATGAGAGACCGAGAGGTTCTCATATTAAACCCAGTTCCCCATCCAAGAGTTGAATCGAAGTACCACTAAAGCCTCATGCTTATAGTGTACTCTCACAGTTGTCTATCTCCACATTTGCATTGCCCTATATCTCACACGGGTCCCTGGTGGTCCAGTGGCTAGGATTCTGTGCTTTCACCTCTGCGACCTGGGTTTGATTCCAGTCAGGGAACCAAGATGTCACATCACCCTGAAGCCATGAAGGGTTGGGCCTGGCCAGTTCTTGGATGGGAGACCACCTAGGATTACTAGGAGCTGTTTGCGGTGGCCCACTGGAGAAGGAACTTACAACCCACTCCAGTATCTCTGCCATATCAACAAAGTGGATTAGCACGGTGTGTTGCGGTCTCAGAAAGTCGGGAAAACACAGTATCTCGCACATGATATTATGTTAGCCATTTATCCAACTCACATTACTAAGGGGTTTACGCAATTAGTCTCACACTTTCTATGGAAAGCATGTTTCAATACCTATTCTGGGTCAGAATAAGCAATACTGATGAATAGAGTTTAGTTAAAAACAAAGTATTACAATATCTGTAGCGTAGCCTCTGTGGAAATAGTGTCTCAATATTAATTATGTTTAATTATAGCGTAATAGAGTTCTATGATGCTGATAAAGAGGATTTAAAGTACAGAATACGTTTTTGCAATTTTTCTGTTAGAACAGTTGCAAAAAATAGCTTTCCCTTTTTTAATGTGCAACTTAAAGGGTTAAGAACCAAAACATCTTTGATGTTATCCTTTGTTGACCCTTTAACAACTAAAACACCAACAAGAAATGAACGACCCTCAGAAAGCCCTTTATGAAATATACTGATGGCAAAAACACAGGGGTGTGTTAGAGATGCTTGACAGCAGCAATATGTAATAACCAGGTCCAGAACATGTGGGATGTTATACTTCACTCTTTAACAACCAAAACAACAGAATATTCCAAAACAGGATTTGTATAAAATAAATACACTGGGATCTCTTATAGGCACTTGGAAACAGAGATGGGGATAATGGCCCAAAAGAGCCTGAAATAAGAAAAAAATATCAGATCTGCGTCTAGACAGGATTTGTGTATTTATTTGCATAAATGTTTTGAGGTTCTGTGTTCTAATTAACTAAACTTTCATCAACTTGGTGTATGTCTCCCTCATTATGTATGTGCCAATCACAAACATGGTTTATTGCTCCAAAATTTTACTACTGTACTAAAAAAGTTTTTTTTTTTTTTTTAAGGAAGCCAGGTGAACAGCCAGCCTAAGGTATGCAAAATAGTTTCTATTGTTAGCAGACCAGCAGACACAATTCTGAAAACTTTTGATCTTGAGGAAAATGCACACACTTACAAACTCCAGAGAGATCTGGGCAGTGGTGCAGATACTAGGGGTGCAGGAGGTTATACATGGTCCAGTCACATTCTTATGACTGGCAAGGGTATCTGGACCAATGCAGACTGGAGTGCATCAGACCGATGCTAAGAGTGCATGGTGGAGGATCCATATGGCGATCGAGGTGGTCCCATAGGTGCTTGATGGGGTTAAAGTCTGGGGAATTTGGAGGCCAGGGAAGTATTTGGAAGTATTCGTAGTGTTCCTCCAATCACTCCCGGACACTTCTGTCCATATGACATGTTGCATTGTCCGGCAGGAAGATCCCATCCACTCCAGGGAAGACAAGGATGGAGAACTAACCAATCGGTTGAGAGTGCCTTCCATAGGTAAACCATAACAGTGCCGCCACCAGCTTGTCTTCTGCCAACAATGATTGCAGAGAGTTTGTTGTCGGGGGTTTTGAGCATGACATGCCAACATCCGTCCAGTCGATAGAGCTGAGAAGACATTCATCAGAGAAGGCAACCCCTTTGCCAATCAGAAGAGGTCCAGTTTCTGTACTGTTCTGCAAATTGAAGCCATTTCTGACGACGGACCTTCATCAGCATGGGTGCAGTGACCAGCCGTTATCTTCGGAGCCCCATTTGCAACAGCATTCGCTGTACTGTCATTTTGGACACATGTCTGGTAGCCACCTGGTTCATTTGGATGGTGAGTGGCTCAACTGTAGCATATTGGTTGGCCCTCACACACCTTAGCAGCCAACGTTCACCTCTGCAAAGCACCTAGTGCCATTGATGTCAGTTTCAATGCGGTGTATTCCCAATGGTGCTGTTTGTCCAGCTACAGTAACCACAGCAGCATGCGAACAGTTCACAAACTATTCTGTTTCAAAAAAACTGCCACCCTTGGTAAAAGTAGGATAAATTGCACGTTTTACCTATGACAGCGATGATTGATATGTTTGCAGAATGGCTACATCCCACCTTATATACCTACCGAGCCAGCCATATTTCATTGGCTACGAGCTGCTGACGTCAAAAGTAATAAAAATAATAATGTGACTTGACCCTTTATATTATATTGTCCGGGCTTTGGGGACACCAATGAACACAGGTCAGTCAGGGGAGCTATGTCTCAGCTCTCCGGCAAAATGAAAAAGCAGTAGAATAAAGAACAAGCAGAACTTCAGAGCTTGATAAATTACTTTTCTATCGATAAAATATCCATAATAGCAAAAATGCATGAGAGATAGAGTATAAAATGGAGGAAAAGCAGACTCAATATTCAGATCTAATCAGAGATCATTTTGTGGCAAGACATTAGAACAGCAAACAATAAAAATAAAGAACACGCAAAGTGCGAGTTTGAAATAAAAATGATTTATTGCTAAATAAGACGGAATACAAACAATTAAAAACTATCATCATAACAATACAGGAACTGTTCACCTTAGAGTACACTGTAAACATGACAGAGAGAGCAAGCAATTGCAGTCAGTCAGTAGGATAGTGTTACCTGCATTACGTCACACAGCCTTAGAAGGGTTTTTATAAGGAATGATTATTGTTATTATATGTAAATATGTAAATGTACATATTTAAAAGAAAACATAAACATGTTGTAAGAGTTAAATCATGTCTAGGTTATATACACATACAATTAGTGTTAGTACTTGAGGAATACAATTTGAATTGTTTAAAGCAGATCTTCCTACTTAGTCCCACAGGCCTTTGTTTCTGTACAGAACAGGAACAAGACGCAGGGTGGAAAGACGTTAAAGAACCAATGGAGTGTGCATTTATTAATTCAGTTATTGGTTAACAACAAAAATAAAGGCAAAAAAAATGTAGCTTTTAAATTTTACATCTGAAGTCGTATTTTAGACTAGAGCAGATATATTGCTCTCCACCTCTTATAAAATGTCCAGTGGGCTGTCCTTATAGGAGTTTTTACCTATTGTATGGATATCAATCTGTACTTGCCTACTTTCCTACAGTGGCTGTTAAAATAAAACCTACACCGGTCACACAAAAAAATAGAAAGCCTTCAGGACAGGTCCTCTTTCACCTCCTGGACACCTAATAGGAGGTGGAGAGAGGTAGATCTGCTGTCATCCTGGAAACTCAGCAACCCTAGAACTAAAAATGACACATTATTATGCAGTCTTTATGAGCACTGGGGGAGGTATGCGGACATTTAGGTGAAATAGGTTGCCTATCCCTGTTTTACGTTATATTAAAGGCACTATTGTAAGGTCGTATATTCTGCCTTGGCTAATTGTTTCAATCAGGAGCCCATTCTTTTGAATACCTGTATTGGTTTTCCTCTCTGATACTGTGTGGATAGTGGGTAATAAAACAATAAGAAAACTGCTTTCTGCTATACAAATATTCTAAAAAAGGTTTTAAACAAGTACAAATCAGATTTGTGATTAATATATGCTTGAAAATGATTAGAGTTTCTTTATTCGTTTTTTACATGGGGTTATAAATTAAACACCTTTATTAAAGAGGTTTGTGTTCTAACAAGTGTAATTTTAGTTGTATTTAAAGGGCCACTGAATTGCTTCAGCACTCTACAGCAGTGATGGGCAGCCCATTTAGTTTGAAAGGTTGCACACATAGTTACCAAAAGTAATGTAGCTTTGTCTTATTTATTGGATACAGAAAAAAATGAACATTTTACAGTAGGATAATCAATGGGCAAGAGAAATAGTCAGAAAGGAGAGTGTTTTGAGGGTCAAGAGAAAATTAGATAACAATTTTAGGGGTGGAAAGGACAATGTACCATTACTGGCACTGTATGATAAAATACCTTGATTGTCCTGTCTATTATAAAATTACTTATCAAAATGTTATTGTTCACGATAAATTATAATCCCACCAATAACATTAGCCTTGTAAAAGATGATAGAGTTACAACAACCCTTTAAATGACCAGCTTAAGACATAATTTGAGCCCAGTGACAAATGGCAGCAAATTGTGTTTCATACGATTAAATCTTTAAAGCTCAATAAACAGCCCTGGACTTTGAGGACAATACGAATATGACAACAGTCATACTGAACACATGGAGCACAGATGTAGACTGCAGTGTGTCTACATCAGGAAAGAGAATGATCATTGTGCTGTGAAGGATAGGACTCTGCACTCATGGATACTGATCTGCATCATCATGTAGAGCAGTCAAATCAAGGAGAAAATATATAAAACATTTTTAATTTGTAGCTCTATTAATGTATCACCATTTCATGGTTTCAACATTTTTTTTCCCTTACTCAAATGTTTTTTTTTAATCTTCAGTCTTAGTAGGTCCTGTAGGGACCGTAGCTTACAAGCTGCCTCTAAATATTTATATATTCTCTTCACTAAAGTAATATATTCAACTTTTTCTCTCTTTGGGGTTAGAATGTCTAAAGAACACAATTTTTTTTGCAGCAAACAATTTATAGTTTCAGTTCTCTGATGATGGAGAGTATTGATGTTTTCATTTCCCTTTAAGAGGGCATGGTTATATGACATTGTAATATCACTTAGGTTTTAATTCCCTTCAAACTGTGCTGCATTCTCTGAGCAACTTCTAAGGTTGATATAATCTAGTAAAAATTATCATTGCTATTAATTGCAACAAAAATTCTGTATGTTAAAGGAATCCAATGACATGAGATGGAGAAGAGCACAACAAATACTATGTACTGTAACTACAGTTGTAGTTTTATTGGCTCCTGCTCTTTTGCTTCAATCAGACACTTAAGAGTTCTGAGTAGTGCAATCAGTGGCACTAATGGAATATATATTAAGGGTAATCCTGGGTCTAAGCAAACCAATTAGTTAATTTTCTCTCTATCAAAATACTTTTATATAGGGGGAAAAACCTTCTTATAAATCATGGCTAAGCTTTTATTCTCTTGAAATGTTCTCTGAGCTATGCTAAGTAATGGATTGTCACAAGCGATGCTCCCACTCATAGTACGTAAGCACGCCTTTTAGTACAAGGGCTTAGAAGGTATTTGTGAGACATTTCAACATATAATGGTAATGTTTAGTTCAATAAATAGTGTTTCCACAATTCGGATCAGGGTACTCAGCAGCTGTTGTTGGCTTCTGGCCATTACATTGCACTTGTTCTTATTCAGCTCTGCATAATGTGATGGTGTTGTATGAATGCATTTTAATACACACTGCAGCTGTTGTATACACATAGAGCTAATATTTTTATTTAGATAACTAAATATACATTCTATTAAAGTAATTTGTTATAGTAATTAGGATTATCTAGTACCTTAATTTATAGTCTTAAACTGCAAGAATATAAGAAAAACAGCAATATTTCACAAAAAATAAGTCTCAAAAGTAGATTCAGAAAATGTCATCAAACTTGAAGCATAAATGTTTCAATATCTACTTGAATAAATAAATAATAAACATTGTGGACCTAATATATATACACCTTACAAAGAATATATCAACACGTGTCAATACCAGAAGATACTATATAAGGCCTGCTGTACAATATGTCAGTAAAAAGAAGAGACCTACATAGTATTGAAAGACTATCTGATTATCTAATTCATGGACCAAGGGTCAGCAACCCACAGCACTAGTGCTGGATGCAGCATCCTGAGAGTTTGTGATTGGTACCATGTGAGGAGCCAGAGCGGATAAGTGAAGTTGGGATGATGACATTTGTTTAATTAAACAAGTACGCAATGTAAGCGATCTGATGAGATGAGGATGTAATAAATGTATTTGGTGAGTTGGGCGTAAGATAAAGGACTGCATCAGAGGGGGTTTAGAGCCAAGAGAGGGAGGCATGTAATACAACCTAATAGATGGTAAAGGTGATGTATTTAAAGGATATAAGGAGGTAGGGGCAATGCTGTATGTGATAAAGGTCATTATGGTGCTTTTACAGGATGATGGGTATCTCAGAAACCTTAGTGCAACTTAAGATGTTCAAATCTGCACTGTACATTGGAAACTGCAGTAATTCAAATCAAGGATAAGGATCAAGTTGAAGAACTAAAAATATTTAAATTTCTGTTAAGCTTCTATTTGCTTAACATAAACTAAAAGACTACCTATCCCTACCATAGATCATTGCTTCCCACACATGCTTGCGAGTCAGAACAATTTAAAAAGCCCCCAATGTACTTTTCAAACTTTTTCAATAGTTCTCCATACAGAGGTAGGTCAATCAGTTATGTCTTGTAGCTCTGCTATATGTATTAGGCAGTTGTAGATTATAGCTGCACCTCTGCATCTGAATGGAGAGGCTTCTCACACATCAGTGGAGTGAGTTTCAAGCTCTGGTATAATGCATGTGCCACTGAGAATCTAGATTACTGTACCATACATGTGTTTCTGCATAAGACATTTTGCACAGAAGGGATTAAATAAATAAGCGTTGATGCAAACACTGAACTCCTGGTCAGCTATTCTGTGCTTATTACTAATAGGGTGTGAAACCAATATCTGCAAAGCAATTCTAGTACAGTTCCTTACATTTGAACACCAGACACTACAAAAACCCAATATGAAGTCATGTTAGATCACTACATGTCAGCAGAGTTAAACACGTCTGTATAATAAAACATTGTATCTATTGTCTAGTGTGCTTGGAATATATCTGTTGTTGTGCTGTCATGTCTGACTCTCTGAGACCCTATTGACCGCAGCATGCCAGACACTGAGACCTACAAGCCATTTTTTCAATATTTATCAATACAGCTTCCCTGAATACGTTCCTTAAACTCCAATATCACTTGCATAAACTACAATGCCAGGAGACAAAAAAAAAAAACAAATCTACAGAATAAGAACCAAACATCATTGCTTCACAAACATCATCTTATTCCTACCTCAAACTCAATTTGTGCTATTTCAGATTAGTTTAGTGCAGTTAAAGATAGATTGGCACATCAGAGATTTAACATAGGAGAGGGAGTACATATATTAACATAAAATGCATGCAACTGGTCACAGACTTGTTTATGCATGATCATCACAAATCTTCATATTACATGAACACATTAATGCTGTTGGTATACAGCATGGTAATTACATAGGGGAAGGTGACTATACATATTTATCAGTCTGTGCTTTGAGTTACAATGTGCAAGGATGGTCACCAATGAAATGCAAAACAATGCACTGCTACATGTATTGTATTCTGAAAATAGAAACACAGAAGAGCTACAGGCAACTGGATCCAAGCCCTTGGCCTAACACATTCATGGAATTGAGAGGTGAAAATGTGCGGTACAGAAGGACGATAGTGAAAGCCAATTTTACTCTCCTTTAATCCAATTCCTGCTGCGTATGCACAGAAAGAAAGAGAGAAATAGAGTTAGAAAATGCTTCTGGTTAGTCGCTGTGAGAAGATATGTTCCTTCATTTGAAGAACTATTAAAGCAAGAAAAACAAACTATGAAACACAGACTGCAGCCTCTGACAGGGATGTTTAAACTTTTGTTCACCAACCAGGTTTGCTGTGTATATATAGAGTGTGTGTGTGCGCGCTGTGTACATATACAGTGGGGAAAAGAGTATTTGATTCCCTGCTGATTTTGAACGTTTCCACTAACAAAAATGATCAGTCTCTAATTTTAATGGTAGATGTATTTTAACAGTGAGAGAAATATAGATAGATAACTACAAAAAAAACAAACAAACAAGAAAAATGCATGTAAGAAAAAAGTTATAAATTGATTTGCAGGTCAATGAGGGAAATAAGTATTTGACCCCTGCAACTTAGTACTTGGTGGCAAAACCCTTGTTAGCAATCACAGAGGCCAGACGTTTCTTGTAGTTGGCCACCAGGTTTGCACACAACTCAGGAGGGATTTTGTCCCACTCCTCTTTGCTGATCCCCTCCAAGTCATAAAGGTTTGGAAGCTGATGTTTGGCAACTTAAACCTTTAGCTCCCTCCACGGATTTTCTATGGGATTAAGGTCTGTAGACTGGCTAGGCCACTCCAGGTCCTTAATGTGCTACTTCTGGAGCCACTCCTCTGCTGCCTTGGCTGTATTTTGGGTCATTGTCATGCTGGAATACTCATCCATGACCCATTTTCAATGCCGGTACCCATTTGACGGTATATGGCCCCCTGTCCATCGTCCCTTTGATGAGGTGCAGTTGTCCTGTCCCCTTAGCAGAAAAACACCCCAAAGCATAATGTTTCCACTTTCATGTTTGACGGTGGGGATGGTGTTCTTGGGGATATAGGCAGCATTCCTCCTCCTCCAAACATGGCGAGTTGAGTTGATTCCAAAGAGCTCGATTTTGGTCTCATCTGACCACAACACTTTCACCCAGTTCTCCTCTGAAGTTTGCCAATGAACATCTGAATGATTTAGACGGGCCTGTACATGTGCTTTCTTGAGCAGGGGGACCTTGCCGGCACAGAGAGTGCTCCTAATCTCAGCTCGTTACCTGTATAAAAGACATCTGGGAGCCAGACATCTTGCTGATTGATAGTGGATCAAATACTTATTTCCCTCACTGACCTGCAAATCAATGTATAACTTTTTTGACATGCGTTTATCTTGTTTTTTTTTTTATTTGTTATTCTGTCCCTCACTGTTAAAATGCACCGACCATTAAAATTATAGACAAATGTTCAAAATCAGCAGGGGATCAAATACCTTTTTCCCTGCACTGTAAATTTAGAGTGTACATATACAGTGTGGGCGCGTGCTGTGTACATATACATATAGAGTGTGTGGGACATATAGAGTGTGTGTGCGCGCGCTGTGTACATATACATATAGAGTGTGTGTGTGTGTGTGTGCACGCTGTGTACATATACATATAGAGTGTGGGTGTGTGTGTGTGTGCGCGCTGTGTACATATACATATAGAGAGTGTGTGTGTTGTGTACATATACATATAGTGTGTGTGTGTTGTGTACATATACATATAGTGTGTGTGTGTTAGTGAAACTCATATAAAGTTAACGAGGACAGTTTTGTGTAAGTCATATAACTATAAAGAGAGCATAACTACCATACAATTTCTATGAACTGAAGGCTCAGAACTGCACACCGTATGTGCAGTGTCTCATACTATCATATCAGGGGAAAAGTCTCAGCAACATGCTGCTGAGAGATGGTCACTGATTGTCTAGTATACATCTGCTCATCCAGCCCTACAAAGTCTGTGTCTTCATGAGCCGCAGTGGGCAGATCCATGCTGGTGATATCGGTTTGGTTTTGTTTTTTAAATGCTAATAAGCTCTTTTTTACTGACTAAAATCAAACACATAAAAGTAAAAAGTAAATGCATAGGTGAATAATACACCTACCAAAATTCAGAAACCTTCCCTATTCCTTTAACTGCTGTATATAATCACTATTTCCTTTATAATAATTTCATATAATGTGAATGTGTATTGGATGCACCAACAAGGATGGACCTACATTACTATCATTAATCCAATCCCATCCTATTTGGTCCTATTTCTACAGTAGAGGTTTGGAACTCCAACATTTCCTTGTACAGTTGTGACTATTATAAACATTAGAATATATTTTGGGTATGATACTAAAACATGTAGTTGGTGAATAGTAAGCTTATGTTATCCTGCTGCACAAGTATGTCTTTTAGAAGCATTACTACTCCATATTTTTATATTCCCAAAGTTTGTTTTGAAAGATAGCAATGACTATGTTCATATTATGCTCACTGTGCCTTAGGGAGTTCAGCTACACCTCACCAATGAGGCCCAATGAAGGCCGAAACATACGTCTGGGGTTTGCTGTGTCTCCTGTTCAGGGTAGAATTGCCTGGTATTTCGGGGCTGGGTCACTGAGTGGGACCAGACTGATATACTACAGGATATTTCTCCCTGTGAAGGGAACAAGAGAGCTAAAAGTGGTTGCTCTCAGAGAGGGTTATTATGTCCATAGAACTATCCCATTAAGGTTAGTTTGTTCTCTGATTAAGCACCTCAGACTCTGATGTTTTGTTTTGTTTATGTTCATATCATAACTAATAGGATACAATTAAAAACTTTTGGCAAGTTAGAAACCCTGGGCTGGGACTGTGAGCTGCCTGTGCATGAAGATACATACAGGTTCAATAACTCTTTACAACACAAGTAACCTTCATATGTACAAAATAGCACAACGACAATATGGTCATTTTATAATACAAATCTGTATTGTAGCTAGTCACTTGTTAAGAGTGAAACCATACTGCAAATGCCCTGTTGGATTGTAAGGAACAGTATCAAAAACACTACTACAAAGACAAGCTTTGATTGGATGTTATAAACATTATCATTATCAAGTAAGTGATCACTTACCTCAAACAAGCTGAAGCCTTGAGCTTCACTTTGATTGTAAGGTCTAATGATGCCATCTTGATTAATTGGCCGAGAGGGGCGAAGAGGAGATACCTCTTCTGTGGACTCAGCTACCCTGATGGACAGAAAGAAGTATTTATGACCAGAACAATATCAATGACTCCTACAACTCATAGACGGTGTGACGATATTCCTTTATCTCTAAGTTTAGGCTTTGAATTTGCAGGTTTCAACATCTCAAGGTATGCATCTTTCTTACAGTGGAAAGATGTCCACTCATTAACTTGGCAACATCATTGGCCACAAATTCCTTGAAAAATGTACGGGCAATTGTCATTTAACAGGAAACATCACTTTATGCTCCTGTCTATAAAAGAAATCTCCTACTGTCAAGTAATGTAACTTAAGAGCCACAAACCATCACTAGAATTAAAGTATACGGAAAAGGCTATTTTTTTTTACTTTAATCATCGTAAGTATGTAAACCAATAAAGAAAATATTTTTAAAATATGTAAGCAGTTTTTTACTATATTTAATAAAAGTTAGGGATACACTCCCACCCGGAAGTATTGTATGCATACCTCCTTCATCTGCCAGTTCTCCTTTACAATGAAAATCCCAAATGGCTCAGGGGATGCTGGAGAACTTAGCATATGATTCTCACTTTAAAGAACAGTCAGGGGGAGATATATTGTATTTGGTGAACATCAACTTTTTTTTAAGTTTAAACATTTTTTTTCTTCCTTTTAATACTTAAAAAAAAGGAGCAAGCAATTCATTGTTGCCATCAGGAAGTCCCTATTTGCAACAGGGATTAATGTTAGAAAAAAAAACATTACTTAATTTATCCTTTATTTAAAATATATTAAAATTATTGTTTTAAACTCTGATAATGAAGCGCTACATTTTACATTTCTATGTTGGTCTGAAAGTTAAAAAACAGACAAAACCCCTCTGTAAACACAAGAGGGCAGCAGACTACACCTAATCACAAATGTTAAAAGCATGTTGAAAGAGCATATGTGCCACTTAAGGGCACAGACACATACAGAACCCTTGCTTGGACAAAACTTATCTTTACATATTTTGGGAAACATAGAACTAGTCTATTGTTACAAATTGATGAATTGTCAATGACAACAAACATCAGTCCTTTATGAAATTAGCATTAAGATTTATTCAGGACCAAATATGGAGTACTCTTACCTCTGAATACCCTGGAATGTACTGCTTGCCATATCAATAATGCCACCCGTGGGCCGTGCCACCACTCCCACAAGTCCTTTGCCAATTCCTTTGAAAAACCCAGCAGCTCCCTCCTTCTTTGCTCCTGGAAGAAAACAATACACATGACAAAACGAACTGTTCCTTCATGTTATGGCTCACAGGTCTCAGGATAGTCAAATATTTGGGCAGCAGAAAAGCTCGACCTGATAAGCTGACACAGGAAACAAAATAAAAATGTATTACCCAGGGTATGAGTATGTCTAGTCTTTTTTGAGCAGGGGAGTTGCACTCAAGAAAACAGACCCAATTTCTCAGAAAAATCAGAATCTCTGCTTGAAGAGAAAAGATTGACTGAAGTCTAAAATGGCAAGCTTCAATGTTAATTTAATAGAGAAAAATGATTTTTTGTAATAACATTTAATTGTTAAAGTTTTGTTATCATCCATCATTTTAAATTACATTATTTGAGACCTCTGCTGTGTCACTTTAATAATGCGCCAGCACTATTCATTCTTGTTTATGTATTGTTTCAGTATTCAGACATAATAATGTTTTATTCTGCTATCCCCCTCATACTCAGCCTGCAAACATCCTCTACCCATGACTATGCTTTGAAGAAGGTCTTTACATATAGTGACAAAAAGGCATGGAGTGAAATATACGCACATACTCTGCAATCTGCTTACTAATAAACTTACTACTAATACAGCAATTATGTGTGTATTATTTATTTTTGATTATTGAATAAAAAATGAACAGTAAGGCAAGTGAGAAAATTGTACAATTCAACAAGAACGAATGCAGACATGAACTCCCCATTTATTTTATAATTTTAAGCAAGAAATGAGTATTATGAATGGAACAAATTATCAAAATGAAGGAAAAAAAGAGGGAGAATGGTAAATTAAAGTGCCATTTACCTCACTGAAGGTGCTCTTCATCGTGTGAAAGCAGAACATTGTATGTTAAAATTATCTTTTTTATTACACTAATTATAGATAACAAAACTACAGTTTTAAATCTCTGTTTACATACAAGTATATCCTGCCCGCTGGCTGTTGCAGGAGTAATAACAGACTGCTGAGTGTAGTGGGCATTGTGTGAAGCTCTACGGGGCGAGGCTATAATGGATAGCACAGCATCCGCTGAACTCAGGCTACACTGCACTGACCAGTTAAACCATAGCTTTCCTGTTTAGGCGAGTCCAATATTCCATGCCTACACAGACAGATGTGAAAAGGGTTACATTTTTGTTTGCTAGGATCACTGAAAGGAGCCCACATCGAGCAAGGAGCACAAAGCACTAACCCCACTGCATTGGTCTGCATTGCTCAAATTCCAGCATGGCAAGAAAGTAGAAATCTGAATTTTCTGCTCATAAGGAAAAACAGAACCTGATCCCTTGAAACTTAAAATATAAGCAGTCTGACAAAACCTTACTATTGACTTGAATGGGACACAAACTCCTGCAGCCTGATTGGTTGCAGTAATGAAGCAGATGTGGATCAGTCTGTGGGCAGTCAGTTATACATGTAAACACAAATTTTATTAGATTTCTCAGTGAATGCACGTATTTAAAAAATACTTAAGTATTTCAATATGTTTTTTGGAGATCTTCACAGTGATGTGGTCCAACTTGTGCTAAATTAAGTGGCCCTTTAACAAAAAGCCCACATTTGGAGGGCTGCCTTAGAAGTCTTAGGGGAGAAGAGTGTCTTGGTTTGCGAGCTGGAGATTGTTTGGAATCTGTGGACACTGTAGTTGTCCAGAGGAACCTAATCCACTTTTTGGAAGCGGTTGCATAGAGTTGCTTAGGGAATCATCATATCATGAATATACTGTATCTTGTGTTTAATTTGGTAAATCACGGTGCAGGACATTTCAAGTAATTACCTAGGCTAAATCTGGTATCCAAAATTATTTGGGTTATAAGATATAGTACAGCAGTTTGATGGTGTGGGACTTTAACTTGATCTTTGGCCATATTGCAGCATGTAATCAGTTATTAAGGAGTGGATGCTACTTAAAAGGAAGGTAATGGGAGACAGTCCCGGACAACATGTTTGTGTGTGCAAATTATGTTGAAAGGATCATTTTCTACCGGATTAACAGCACAACTCAAACCATAAATTACCCATGGTAGTGTCTCTACTCAGGTTAGGTATTAATCTCAAGGGTGTACTACTTGAAATGTTTATTTCACTTTTTATAAAGTTCTTCCATTAATCCACTGACCTTCCATGGGTTTGGTGATTATTCCTGTCACTCCACCGACCACTCCCTGAAAAAAACAAATGACATGAATAGTACAACCAGTGCCATGCTTGAAAATGGATTTGGAAAAATACTTACAAGTGTGCTGAAAGAAGTAACATTTTATTATGTATTCAATATTATTGCAAAACCACTGAAAAAGTACAAAACACAGACCAACTTGAAAAGTCTTAAGGATGAATTACGTCGATGGACAGTGTAATTGAACCAGCCAGACTTGTGAGATCCTAACAGTAACTACAGTCCAGTCTCTTGAGGATTCTGGTGGAGTGAACTGACTAATTTTAAGTATAAAAAGAGGAATACTACAAGGAAACTTGCTGGGAAGTTCATTTGAAGGTGGAGTGACTTCTTAAACATGAACTGCTGGTCTATGTGGTGGAATAATATTTAGTATTTATCTTGTGGTATCAAGCTTTTACACTTAGATTTTTGTCCTTTGTGTTTGTGCTTCCTTTACATGCAACATGCGATGTAATGATAGCATAGAATGTACTAGGTACCATCAGAATGTATAAATACATTTATTCGATGAGTATGATATCAGCAGAGCTTGATGTAAATTATAAGAGATTGGCTTCCTGTCCACCTTGTAAATTGGCTGGCAGTGAGAGCAGCAGAAACATTCTACATTGATCTTAGATGGAGAAGAATAACCTTAAGGCCTCAGGCTCCCCTCCGCATTTCCACCCCCTCCCATTCCCCTATTTTAATGTTTTGCTTTTCTTGGTTGTTGTCGTCTTGATTTTTTTAGACAATACTAAGCTTAGCCGATTAATTTAGAAATGTCTTATGGAAATGTATAAAACAAAATACAAGGGAAAGAAAATGAAGGCTTAACCTACATAATGTTAATTGCTTCTATATTGTATCACTCTTGCAATGAATATTCGGACTTGGCACAACCTTCTTTCCTTTCAGTAAAAATGATTTATTACTTTATCTATTTGTAAACAGTGTATACACTATAGCTAAGGATTCTGGGTATTGACATGCAAATGAGGTACAAAAACATATTAACTTTTTGCTTTAGGCCAACTTAACATGGCTATCCATTAAGAAATATGAACCCTGGGCAGGCTTAAGAACATGTAATAACACACTATTTGGACACTTTTATGCACTTATTATTTTTGAACATAAAAATCTTTTTTTGGGGTAAAATATTGGTTTACCTTTCGCATATAATATTTCTTGTTTTACAATATGTGGTCATAATATAAGAATCACATTATTATTATTTCATTAGTTGTTTCACTATTTCAGGTTTTTCAAATAATAATAATACAAATAAATAATAAAAAATAAATGAATAAATACAGCCTCTCTTTTATTAGCAGTTATCTCTTTTGAGCTGCTTCCTCAAGACAAAAACTAATAAGATTTCCCTTTGTATGATTGCAATCACGGACACGAAAAATGTTCACATTTCATTTAAATCCGTATCTGCACTTGTAGAAGCAGATACCAAAATCTGTCGCTACTAGAGAAGCCTAGTTGCATATAATAATGGATTAAAGACTATATCAGATGAAGATAATATTGTAAAAATGAAACTATAGCCGAGTTCCATCAGATAGAGGCTTATAAATGATGGGAAAAAGTTTCCATTATTAAAATGGATTAAGAACTCACTCAGTTATAAGGATTTTAGTTATTGTCATTGAAGCCCTCCCACATTCAGCTGTATAGATAGTAAGTGTGACTGTACACTCATTTGGTCAGCAAAATGAATGGAGCAGGTTAAGATACAAGCAGCTACAGAAAACAGCATTCATCACTCACTCCATGTCGCTCATCAGCTACAACAGAGTGAACAAGTTACACATTGGTATGATTTCATACATGTCATCTCTGCAGGGGAGATGTGACGCTTTGCAGTGATTTGCAGGTAGTGGAAAGACATCTACACTGAATGTGTGCAGCGGAGTAAAGAGTAACTATTGCGTTCAATGCTCTGAACAAATCATAGTTGTCTTATACCTACAGATAACAATTCATTCCTGTTCTTGCTAAAAGTGATTTAGAGAAAAAAAGAGGGGAGCACCTGTATCTGATTCAAGGATGTCCAGGACATTGTTCTACCATTTAGATATACCCCATATGGGTGAAACAATGTAAAAAGCAACATAGCACATTCCAATACCTTAGGTGGGAAAACTCATTGACTATGCAGCAGTTTGAGGGAGGGGATCCAAACACTTTGGCACTTTGCGACCATAACTAAAAATAACCATAATTCTCAAAAATCGGAGTTATAGTATGAATATATTTCCTAGTAATCAACAATTCAACCTGCCTGTGACAACAGGATGGTATACTTATTTTTTTACCAGTTGTGTAGCCATCTCTTTGGTAGTTCTGATGTGACATGAATTTCCTTAGCACCTGTTTGTTTGCATGTAAATATTCTGAACATAAATGAAAAATATACAAGTGACAAAATATAACTAATCTAAATCATGGTAATGTTTTAAAATTATTAAAATATCAGCTTGGAAAACATCCTCTCCTCATCAATGTTTTGTTTTTTTAGAGCTCTGAAGAATCCATTTAGCTCACACATTATATGACTCCTCCATAAATTCACAAGATAACATTATAAAAGATAAACAACATATTGCCAACACCTCCACCATGTAAGGTGATTTTATGGAAGGACATCCATCATGCAAACTCTCAGGCTTGTTTTCCACCTGAGGGTCTGTTGTGCTCGTATTCTATTTATGGAAGCAGCTCTGCGATTTCAGGCTGCCATAGATTTCCCAGAAGTGAGCTTTTATTGGGTACATAGAAAAACATGGAAATGTTAACACTGCAGTTTTATTTCTAGTTGTCCTGTACTAAGTCATTGATGCTCACTCAGCCATAGACTCATAAAAGTGCTAATTAGGCTCTTCTAAGCTACAGTTGGTGACAGATATGCTAATTGTGCCGGAGGTGAAGTGCACAGATATGAAACAATTTAAAAACACACATAAAATGAATTTTATATATATTTATATTTGATGTGTTAACAGGTAATGAGTTTCATGAACAGAGCATTTGAAAAAAGGACAGTGCTTACCCTTAATAGCCCCTTTCCTCCCTTAGCCAGACTGTCCCCAAAGTCCTTTGGCTGTCGTCCCATCTGTTCCCTCCTTTTTTGCTGATACTCTTTGTCCATGGTGATGGCGGCCAGTCCCTTCCCTACAGATCCTGTAATGCGAGATACCACTCCAGCGGCTCCACCTGCATTGAGAGCAGAAAGGGTGTCTAATAAAAGCAAACCTCAATGGCTCTAATTTCACCTGTTACGGCTATTAAAATTAGCCCCGTAAAGCAGCCTGCAGAGGACTTGCGGGTTAAGAAGCAGGAGGCTTAGAATTAATAGCATAACATTCTCAAGCCCGCAAATCGCCCCTGAAAAATACTTTATTTCATGTTTATATTCTGTGTTATATCGATCCCGGCAATCAATGTGTTAAGACATATACTGTAACTTGCATGTAATAGAATATTTTTATATATATATATATATATATTATATTCATATTTACGGCTTTATTAATATTGCATTATTGTGGAATGTGGGTCCGATCGCAACTTGTAATTGAAGCCCGTAAGACTTTGAAATCTACCCTCCCCTTTTTCAGTGACGTAACGCTAACAATCTCTTTTTCCATTGGCTCCGTCTAAACCCGTAACTACGGCATACACGGATTGACCATCCAGAAGGCCGCAAATCCAACGTTCTATGAACGAGCTACGATTTGCGTCTCAATCCCGTAGCTCGCAGCCCCTTCCAATTTAATATCAACGTAACTCGGCCAAATTTCAAGCCTGCAGCTGTTACAGGCTTCATGTTGGACTTACGGCGCTGGAATTTAATATGGCCCTATGTCCAATACATTGGCCTACTTTATCTAGATTACGTCCCATAAAGGAGTTCCTGTACTGCTGACAAACATTTTTTTTTTTTAAGAGAGCGATACGTGAATATTTTAAGACAGAATCTAAAGCAAGCTGTGCTTGGAGATCTCCAAAGATAGTAGAAGTTTTCATATTTAGTTAATAATGAACCAGTTAGGTGTTTAAAAGTTAAATCATGTTAACAAAAAAAAAGGGTGACATAATTTAAAAAAAAAAAAAAAAAAAAAAAGGGAAAATCCTGCAATCCAAACACACAAAAAACAAAGAATGAATTACTCTAAAATCACTTTACTTTCACATATGGTGGCCACAAGTTGTCTCCACCTCCTGGATATCAAACTATTCCTCCTCTTGTATTATTCAATCGATATCCCCATTGGCTCTCGCTCTCAAAAGGTTAAAGACTGGACAAAAATTTTGACGGCCCCTTTGGACCAACCACCCAATTTCTCCATTTACGTGGACCAACACAGATCATTACATTTCTAGTGTACGGACACATTCTCTTCATTATTATTGTTTTGTCCCATTTCTGTGAAACTTTTCAGTTCACTTACCTTTCTCTTTCCTACAACCACTTTAATCTGCAAACCGCATCCAACCTACAGCAATCTACAACAAGTACATGAAGAGCCATTATCTATATACCTGGAACTTTCCATGTACCATCTCATGCCCTGACCATGCAAAACTACTGAAAGAGAAGTGCATCATCTAAGCTCACTGCGGTTAGACTGGCACAAGCAGTTATTAGATAAATAAAATGGGTTGTCAACAAAATAATGCAGGTTACATTATGTTCCTAGCATTGGACACCTGAACATTTTTCCCTATTAACTAGTTAGATCTGGATTGACTATTTGTTGAGCAACATGCCCTCATTGTAAAATAAAGGATATCTTGAAATATCAGTAAATATATCAGATAGAGATGAGAGTACAGGATGTTGGGTGGTATTGAGCTGAGCTATGGGATATATGTAAATTTGCATAGTGTGGCTATCCCTTTCAGTCGCTGTCCCTCTTTGCAAGGCAACCTGCAGTAACCACCATCTTTGCAGTACCTAGAATATGGCAACCAGCATCTGCTTAAGGCCTTTAAAACATAGACCTTTACTGCTATCTTTGACACTGCTGGCCTTTTTTTCCCTCTTTCCCAGGTCCCCATTTCAAAGCTCTTTTCCCATGGTTCAGACCTTACTTAACATATGGGTCTCTAGCAATACTTCCTACCTCTTCTCATTCTAGGCTGTTTCTGCAAAACAATGTTTTTGGGCCTCCTGCTCTTTTCTGATTACACCAATGCCAAACTAAAAGGATAGTTTAATTACTGTTTTGTATTCATTCTTTGCATTGTTCTTTGCAGATGACACTAAAATATAACTAAACACACAAATCACAATCTAATTATTAAATATTTCAACCCATAATTTTAAATATTAAGCCCAACAAAATCTGTAAAAAAAATAATTTCCAGCTAAATTACTGTGAGGTTATACTATTGTCAATGTACCAACACCACAATATAACATTGGTGTATAATAACCTACCCACAGTGTGGCCAAGAAGACTCTTCACACCAATGACAAATCCCTCTGCAAATTCCTCTGGTCCCTGAACTGCTCCCTAAGAAAGAAGAAAGAACATTATAATTTGACTGTGTTTTTACTATGTTATCCAGGTTACAGCTGAACACTATGAACTTTGCAAAATCCATTCCAACTGAAAGACTGAACATGATGTTGTTATGATGTCTGTTTACCAATATAATGTGTGTATGTAAATAATCCTTTAGTATATAGTAAGCAAACAAGTCAGAGAAACTCTCCAATGTACAGAGTACAGAGTACAGAAAATAAACAGTACATTTGTAAGCCCATTACTGTGGAAAACTCCATCCCACAAAATATAATGCACAAACCAGGATCAACCCCACACTGAGGCATTAACCTCGAAACAGTGCTATCTGTGGATGAGTTCCTGGCTAGTGCATAATTCAATTCTGTGCTTTGCTTAAACCTATGTAATAAAGCATGCATATATTTAAAAGGAGCCATGTATAAAATGTTGTTTTGGATTGAAGCGAAAGATACAGTGTATCCTCAATTGCATGTCCCCACCCAGTCTCCCAGAGTGCAGTACAATGACTGTACTTCTGGAAAACCTGAGCAGGAAATATGTTTAACTTATTTTTAAGCTTTCAAATGAGCTTACAAATGTACTATTTACTTTTGGTATGTAAATATATATACATATATACATACATACGTACGTACAGGGGTAAACAAAATTATCTAAAAAAAAAAAGCCAGGAAGATTTTTGGAGCCAGGCTCCTGCTGAAGTTTCCATCATGAGAAGGTGCAGCTTGTTAAACTGTACCTTCTAAAATGATCTGTAAAGATTGCTTTACTTTTGTTTACCATAAAACTCAGCTTTGTATAATTTTTAGTTCTTTAACTTCACATTTTCTACTTAGCAGGTATTTTGAATTCCAATATCCGTTTTATTAAAAAAAAATTATGGTTATGGGAAGTGTGAAAGTAAAAACACAAAAGACAACTCTCTGGCTCCGCACACAGGTCCCAAAATGAATGAAAACACAAGTTTAACATAGTAATTGTGTATTTTAGTGAAAGTATAATTTATCTAATTTTCTTTATTTTTTAAATATTTTGAATACATATAATATATTTATAATAACAGTTGAAATAATCATCTTGTATGTACTACTTTACACGGTAAACACTGAAGAATTGAGTCGCAAGCTGTTTAGTGATATTGAACAGGATTCTCACTAAAGCATTACATTTGGGGGTCATTCCACATGTTCCAAATGCCTATTCACAAATGTTAACCTTCTTAGAAGCACCATTGTGTGGAACTATAAAAGATTACATTAAAAACCATAAACGGCACGTCAACTAAATAAAAACTGAATAAAATGCCACACTTAGATAACAGCTGTAATTATGCCCTTGGATCAATGACACATGATTTGTCAAAAAAAAAAAAAAAGTCTGTTTTTCTATTAGGAAAGGTAATTTACCTGGAAAGGTTCATAGAAGAAAGCTTCCACTCCTTCAGAGAGGCCTCTAATAAGGCCGAAGGGATTTCCCAGGACATCTAAGCCCAAGAGAAGGACGTACATCTGCTTCAAGAACTACAAAGGAAGAAAACTTGTGAATTCACAGTGCTGACCCAGAAAACTGTACACATCTAAATATGGGGTGCAAACTGGAGCTTATAACTCAAGGTGTATAGTGTTATTACATTGTGATGTATGACCTAGAGAGTCATGTGTATATATAACATAGCAATTACAGACATTGTTACACTGCAGTAGAAATACATGACAACTTGTTTCAATCACAGAAGAATCTTTGTTCCTTGATTATCAAGTCTTCAAAACAATATATACAATATATTTTAAAGTACATGTTAGACATATCCCAACGAATGGGATAAACTATTTGTTAGATCAGGTTACATAATACCTATACCTATGTTGCATGGGCTTCTACCTACAAACAAGAAGGTTGTATTGCAATATCATTAGATAGTTCCAAAAAAAGTAAAATAATATTATGTCTTCAACATTTTTAATTGTACCTGTTCGCTGTAATGTCTAATAACCAGTCTCATCAGTTGGTCCCTCTTATAAAATTGGTACTTCACCTCAAAGCAGGCCAATCTGCAAAGAATAGAACCAATTAGTACGCAATATGGAAATGCTTCCCCAATTCACCAGGATATACAGTTTGTCTCCGGGAATATCTATAATTCTAAAATAAATTTCACCTCCTCAAATATGGTAACAATATGCCAAACAAAAGATGGTGACTCACTTGAAAATAAGGTCATCAACATCTGTAAGAGTCGCGCCAATACTTTTCAACAAGAGATTGACAGAACCGATGGCAACAATTTCATGTTCCTCTTTGTTTGACTCTTCCCCACCTGATCCAAGGGAGAGGCTGAGGTGTAACTATAGAGAGAAAGCACAGGCAATGTACAGGGAGTCACATCCACAGAACTGTCAAAACTAGACTAGCAACACCTTGCCAAAAACAATACAATACACATACAGTAAAACATGGGGTGTTTGTATGAAAGATATAGTGAAGAAAACTAAAGGGATATAGAGAGTTCCCTGTTAAAACAATATGGTAGTTTCATATTAACATTTTAATATTAATTTGCACATTTAACCAACATTTTTTAAACAGGCACTTAAAAGCTCAGTTTTTATTGACTGAAAGCTTCCAAATAATCCCAACAAAGGTCTGCCTCTTGTAAGTCATGCACACAATGTCTCCATACGACAAGATGTACTAGCCAATCACAGTTTCTCAGTATCATTTCAGAACATGCTGCTGAGAAACAGTTAGTGATTTGGCTAGTACATCTACTTCTAACAGAATTATTTTATACATGAGCTGCTGGGGGAGACCTTTATAGGGACTATTTAGAATATTTCAGAGAATAAAAACAGAACTTTTAAGCACTTGTTAATAAAATGATGTTTACTAGATATGCAAATATACCCTTAGGTAGCTTATTATAATATTAAAAACAGGGAACCTTCCATATCCCTTGAAGAATATATTATGCAAAACCCAAAACACTATTATAACGAACAAACCTCCTTACAGATCTGACATATTACTAATATTGCCCTTACATTTACTAAAGTGACTTTTACTTGCATATAGAAATTGAAAAACTTTATTGCATCCAAAACATTGCCACAAATTAAAGTGTCATAAAGTCACCTACAACATTTTCTTAAAGTACATGAATGGGAACAATAAATATGGACTCTCAAAACATATACCACCTTTAAAACTAAGTAACAGATGATTGAATATTAAGCAGCTCCAAGTCTAAAGGTTAAAGTTCCTACACAGTATCTGCAATCATTAAATTAATTCCCTCAAGGTAGTGCTAGAAACTGGGAACAAGTATTCAAATGTTGCTGTTCTAAGTCATATTGCAATAACTATAGACATAAACGCTGCTCTAGGACAACCAGTGTTAATATTATATACATACAAACATTCTAGTTGACCAACAACAAGTGTAAGATATTGGCAACCCAAACTATACTATTACTAAGCATATAGTACCTTCACTGGAGAGATGTGGAAATGTTCAAAAAAGCTCAGAGCAGTAATATCTGTTAAGGAGGATTCCATCAGCTCTTTGCTCAGAGAGTCCATATCTCTTTGGATGAGGTGGGTCTGTGGAATAATGGAAAAGATTAACTTTTAATATATATTTATAGCAGTTATTAATATACAAATGTATTTTATTGTACATCTTGTAAAAGTTTTATACTGAAATCAGTAGGGATTCTACAGAAAAATGTGCCCTCACAGGAAATAATTATCCCATAGTATATCAGGTCTCACTCAGAAGAATGATCCTGGCAATTCTTCCGTGAACAGAAAAACAGCAAACACCAGAAATATGTTTCAGCCTTTTTGGGCCTCGACAGTCAAGGGCACAAGTCAGAAAAAAGAGGCTGCTCTATGAGTGGATTATGATACCCAGGGAACTAACCCACTTGGATTAGTTCATTCTCAGATTGAGCGCCTCTGACTTTGTTTTGTTTCTCTGTATGCAAATAATCCTTGGGTTTTGTCTCCAAGGGTCATATGGAGCTCCAGACATTGGACTTCTTGCTCACTGTGCCTTAGGGAAAAAAGGTAGACCTAAGAGAGGATTCCCTAAAAGTCTGAAACGTATGCTTGGGGATTGCGGTTTCTCTTGTTCAGGGAAGAATTGCCTAGTATTTTGGGACAAGATCACTTGTTTGAATGAGACCAGACTGATATGCTAAAGGATATTTCTTCCCTGTGAAGGGCAAAGGTGAGCAAAAAGAGGCAGCTCTCTGAGTGGGTTACCATGTCCATAGAACTAACCCACTTGGGTCAGTCCGTTCTCAGATTTGTTTAACTGAATTGAGACCTAATCTAGATCCAATGTCCCATCTAAGTTAGTAATTATGTCAGGAACAAAATCAAATGGTTCCCTCCAGTAAAGAAAAACATAATAAAATAGTTGAACAAAGACGTTTTTTTTTTTTTTAACTTCATAAAACCATTTTGTCCATTATCCAGTTAAGCTATCCAAAATAGCTTGGTATAAATATGAAACTTCAGCTGTATTTTAATCTTATGATGACAAGATGCATGTATCCAGCCCCAAGCTGTGCAGCAACATTTGAGGACAGCAATGGTATTTGGATCCAAATCCACACATATATGCAGGAAGATTATTTCATTATGGGGGGACCACATGGGATTTATGTAACATATTGTGCATATTTGAAAGGTATTTTTTTTTTAGTTGCAAAGGTTTTACAATGAAATTACGGTAAGTAAAAAAAAAAAAAAACAGAAGGTTTTGTACACAGACTATTTTTGACCTGCTTCTTTGATTAGGTTAATTATTTAGGTTGCAAGAGAAGAACCAGAAAAATAGGTTTAGAAACATGGGTATTCATGATCAACCATTAGTTGTTTTCAAACAAGGAAGGCTGTAGCATGCCATGTATAAGACAAAATGTTATAGAAAGCAGCAAAATAACTTCCTGATGATGCTGTAATAACAATTTGTTACAAGTAATTTTTTCGCCATTATGGGAGCGCTATATAGTTTATTTCCACAACAGATACCTCATTTTATAAATATATAAAAAGAAGTAAAAACATTTTCTTTGTAGTTTTTCATTTGTGTCCGACTCTCAGCGACCTTATAGATATAGCGGTTCAGGCACATCTTGTATCTGGGTGTGCTAATCCATAAGGTTTTCTTTAATGGCAAAGATACTGGAATTGGTTGCTAGTTCCTTCTCCTTGGACCGCTATTTGTCTGACCTCTCTTGTATGACCTGCCCATCTTGGGTGACGCTACAAGCTCACAGCTTCATTTAGGTACACAAGCCCCTTCAGGACAAGGTCGCAATCCAAAAGGAGAAAAACATTCAGAATGCAGTAATTTGTCGGTATTGACAACTTTCCCTCTGAAACTTCCACTTCTTTGATCACATCCTGTTTTTTCTTTGAAAAAAACAAAGAAAGGAGCAAGAGAAGTGCAGCAAATAGGATATAAAATGCTTCTTTAATAGTTAACATCTATATGACATCACGCAAAGCTGAATAATAGTCCTAGAAGCATTGCGTTACTTTGACACTGAAAGAACATTTGTAATTATGAGGGGGCTCTAAAGTAAAGCATTTGCTTTGCGCGAAAACAGCTAATTGTGACTAAGTAGTGTAGGAGGAGATGTGCGCTAATGTGCAGATTTAATAATGTTGTTATTAGCAAACATTTTAGAAGCAGGTTACAACTTCTATAAAAAGTACCCTCCCTATCTGAGCACTACAGATTGACTGATTTTTTGATTATAATGTACATAAAAATGCACACTATGTACTGTATAATTCCTTTGAATGGACTGTTGACTAACATCTCTGAAGAATTACAAAAAAATATTACATTTAAAATCTTGGGGCAAAATATTATATCACTCTTGTAAAAGTGCACTCAAGACAACTGGGAGACAGCCAGCAAGGATGGGAGCTATTATTTTTTGTTTTATTATTACTTATTATTATTATCTTTATTTATAACGCGCCAACATATTCCGTAGCGCTGTACGGGGGTTGAGTACATGGCAAAAACAAAATGAACACATTATAAAGAATGGAGGGCCCTGTTTTTGAGCTTAGAATCAAATGTACATAGAGCTAGATTCCAAGGCACTGACACAAGACTGAAAACTCGCAAACTTACAATCTACGGGTTTAGGTGTGATACAAGAGGGTGACAAATGCAAGATGGCCGTGTGAAAACAATTTGTTTAGTCAAGTGGATGTGTCTGTGTGTTGTACTGTAGATTGTGGGTGTAAGTGTTTTTAACTGTGGTGTGTGCAGTTGTACATGTTAAGGCTGAAGGTGATAATATTTTTTAAACAGGTGTGTTTAGTAATTTTTTAAAGGTTATGAAGCAGGAAGATAATCTAATGGAGCGGGGCAAGGAGTTCCAAATAGTAGGGGCAGCATGAGAAAAGTCTTGAAGACGGGAGTGCAAGTAGGTGATGAGAGAGGAGGAAAGAAGGTCGTTAGCAGAACGAAGAGGACGGTTGGGAGAGTATTTTGAAACAAGAGCAGAGATATTAGGGGGTGCATTGTTGTTGAGGGCTTTATATGTTAGGGTCATGATTTTAAATTTGATTCTTTAGGCTATGGGAAGCCAGTGGAGTGATTGACAGAGGAGATGCGGACACTGAGCGTTTGGTATGGAAGATGAGTCTAGCGGAAGCGTTTAGATTGGATATGGATTGGAGGGGAGACAGATGAGAGATGGTAGGCTAACAAGGAGTGAATTGCAGTAGTCGAGTCGAGATATGATGAGAGAGTGATAGATGTTTTTCAGGTGTAACTGACAAGATTTTGTTATTGATTGTAGGTGAGGAATAAAAGAGATGACAGGATCCAGTAAAACCCCAAGACAACGGGCCTGGGAGGTGGGAGTGATGATGGCGTTGTCAACAGTGAGAGATATTTGAGGAGTGGAAGCTGTAGTAGAGGGTGGAAAGATAAGGAGTTCAGTCTCAGACATGTTGAGTTTGAGTTGACGGGTAGACATCCAGGAGGATATGCTAGAGAGGCAGCTGGAAGCTTTAGCTAAAAGAGAGGGTGATGGATCTGGTGCAGAGAGGTAGATTTGAGTGTCATCTGCATAGAGATGATACTGAAATCCAAAGGATTTTTATAAGGGTACCAAGGGAGGATGTGTAGATGGAGAAGAGGATGGGACCTAGGACAGAACCTTGGGGAACGCCAACAGACAGGGGGAGAAGTGAAGAAGAGATACCAGAGAAGGAGACACTAAATTTAAGATCTTCTAGATAGGATGTGAACCATGAAAGAGCAGTGTCCTGGATGCTAAAAGAGCGGAGAGTTTGGATTAGAAGAGGGTGGTCAACTGTATCAAAGGCCGCAGAGAGATCCAGGAGAATTAGAATAGAGACGTGACCCTTTGATTTGGCGGTTAGTGTGGATAAGTGTGGAAGATAGGGGAGGGATTAGCTGTGATGGAATAGGATTATGTGCACATGTTGTAAGGTGAGAGGTTTATAGTAAAGTAGATACTTCATCCTCGGTTACAGGGTCAAAGGAGTCCATAGTGGAAGAGGGATTGGGCAAGTATAAGGGCTGGTTGTTGTCAGTTTGTGGAGAGGATGGTGGGATAGGGCCAAGCTGGGAGGACAGCTCATTACGGATGGTTTCAATTTAAATTTTAAAAATTTCTGGCAAAGTCATCAGCAGTGAGACAGGAAGGGGCAGGAGGTGGGCAAAAGAGGGTGTTGAATGTAGCAAATAAACTTTTAGGGTTGGAGGACAAGTTTGATATTAGTGATGAGAAGTAGTGTTTGGCAAGATTGAGGACAGAGAAGTAGGAGCGCAAGGTAAACTTGTAATGGAGAAAGTCTGCTGAAGTGCGAGAATTCCTCCATAGTCGTTCTGCAGTGCGTAAGCATCTCTGCAGATAGCTTGTTTGTGTAGAGTGCTATAGTTGTGTATGAGAGCGAGGGCATTTGCTTGTTATTATGGTGTCAAGGGTGGAGGTTAGAGTCATGTTGTACTGTGAAATGGCAATGTTAGGGCAGGCAAGGGTGGTGAGGGGGCTGAGAAGGGGTTTTAGCACATTGGAAAATTATTGTGGGTTAAATGCATGCAGGTTCTGGTGGCAGGGATTGAAGAAGAGAGGTGTGCGGAAGATGAGGTGAGGTTGCAAGTTATCAGGTGATGGTCAAATAGAGGAAGTGGGAAGATGACAAGGTTGGAGAGTGCAGAGATTGTTGAAAATAAGGTCAATGGAGTGTCCACCACGGTAAATTGCGGAATCTGTCCATTGTGAGAGGTCAAGGGAAGAGGTAAGAGCAAGTAATTTTGCAGTTGTTGTGGAGGGGGGAGTGTCAGTGGCTATGTTGAAATCGCCAAGAATGAGTGAAGGTATATTGGAGGAGAGAAAGCGAGGGAGCCAGGCGGCAAAGTTGGCCAGAAATTGAGAGGGTGATCCAGGCGGGCGATAGATCACAGCTACTCGCAGAGGGTTGAGAGAGAAAATGCAGATAGTGTGAACTTCAAAAGGATGAAAATTAGAGGGAGGGAACAGGGGGAATGCAGTGAAAAGTGCAGCGAGAGGATAGTAGTATGCCCATGCCTCCATCTTGTTTGTTCCCAGGTCTAGGAGTGTGGCTGAAATGTAGACCACCATAAGAGAGTGCAGCAGGGGAGACAGAGTCCGATGGAGTGAGCCAGGTTTCTGTGATCGCCAGTAAATTGAGGGAGTTGGAAATGCAATAAACTTACCTTCATTCATGACCTCTTCAAACAGACCTTGCATTCCAGAGGGCACAAGAGAAGGGCAAAGTTGATGGTTTGTGACAAGTGATGGGAATTAGATTATGGGTGTTTTGGGTATTTGCTGCCCTGGGGATCCTGCGTGGCTGACAGCAGGTGGAAATGAGAGTGGGGCTGGGGTTAGTGGATATATCTCCACAAGCCATCAGAAGGAGAGAGAGAGCAAAAGGAGAAGGGAAAATGACTTACAGGAGCATTTCTGCTTTTGTGCTTTAGGGGAGGGATGAGATAGTGACTGGAGGAAGGAGAGGAGCTCATGGAAGCAGAGAAGAGGAGAGGAAAGCAGGGAAGGTGAGATTGTTATATTATTGGAGACATAATGTGTAGAGACAGCATAAGAGAGTCTGAGAAAGAAGCAGGAGGTTATAATGAAGAAGAATGTGTGAGAAAACATTGCGATAGTGAGTACGCAAACATGAGCTTAAACATAATATTCTAATTATAATAAAATGCTAGGATCTATAAAAGGAAAATCCAGCATTTAAAACAGAGAGATTGATCCACATTAGAGTACTTTCTTTCCATGTTTGCAAATAGTATTCCCTCATAAAAATGTGGAAAAGCATACGTGCCCCTCCTCTTTCTTCCACAGCTAAATAAGCAAGGGATAAAATAAAATGAGTACATTTCAAAATAAGTTTTATTTGATGCCAAAATTTAAAACAAGTCATTTTCCTTAAAGGGCCATTTACCTCACTAAAAGTTCATTGAGTGAAAGAGCACAAGATTCTATGCTAAAAGTGATTTTTTTTTTTTTTTTTTTACTAAGAACAGTTAAACATTTGCAGTTTTTGGTTTGTTTAGAAACACACTGCCATCCACATACTGCAAGATAAAATTGTGGGCAGAGGGAATAGAAAAAAAAAAAGTGATAGGTAAAAATTATATTTTTCTATAATTGATCTAAAATGGCTTTCATTATACTAGCTGAATTTAATTTTTTTATTAAAGTGCCAGTTAATTCAGCACCATTTGGAGAGCACCACTGTAATGTTGAAATACTTTTTGAATTTTTGAAATAGGTGCCTTTTTCATAGGAAAAATCATAAATGAAGTGTCTGTTTACATGAGTCACTGGCACTGCCCCCAGACAGACCCGTGGCAACATTTCCCTGTAGTGACCATAAGCAGAATTAACCATTCCCAAATTAATCTGTGCAGAGAGGACTGAGGAACCAGCTAAATAGTACAGTGGTGGGTTAACACCTCCTGCTGCATTCCTGAAGTTCAATGAAAAACTATTAATCTTCCTGATCACAGAGCATGCACCATCCAGTGTTGGCAGATGTTATCATAGAACAGTCAGCAGTGTGTTTGTAAACAGACCTAAGACTGTAGATTTTTAGCTGTTATTAGTGAATTTAAAAAATAAAAAAATAGATCATTTTTACCATCCAATCTTGTGCTCATTCACAAGAAGAGCACTTATATAGTAAGGTAAATGGCTTTTTTTATGCTTCTCTCATGTAGGAGTGCAATAAGAAATAAATATGAACTGACTTTATAGGTTAAGCTCACATGCACAGTGCAAACTCACCATGATTAAATAATAAAATAATTGTGATATAACACTGAATGAAATTGTATTTGCATGTTATTATACACTTATTTGCTGCATTAGTTACTGTAACCAATTGTCAGTTTTCCCAGGTTTAACCTATTTTGCAGCATAACATGTTTTTTTTAGTCTCTACATTTACATGTGATATGGTGCTCACTACACTTCTCTCATTACTCACCCTCTGTTTCTCAGCTTCTGGATCGGTCACTGGAGTAAACAGTGCAATGATTGCAGCCAAAAAGCCCTGATCAATTTTCAAAGCCATACACTGGATCAGGACCATGAAGTATCTGCAAATAAAAATAATCCATGAGTAAAGTAAACCGTCCTGCACCTTGAGCAAGGGACATTGTCAAAAAGGAAAATAATGTACATTTTCAAAAATTTAGGAGAGGGGTTTACCAGAATTCATCTGCAATCTCACTGACAATTCCAAACATCCTAATGGCAAATACGTCCTACTGTGCATTGAGCTCCTCATCAGAACAGAGGCTCCACTCAGTATTGCCTTGAAGGCTCAAGAATCATACTGCGCTTCCTAACTTTATCTAAAATATGTTTGAAATCCTGCCTGGATTTTTTTTTTATATTTAAATATAGTTAAATTGTAAAAAATATTAAAGTTAATTGACCCTCTCAACCAATAATGAACCATATCTTCATATGAAACTATAAAAAAAAAAAAATGTTTCCATACAGCTTCTTAGCTTATATACAAGTACGTCTTCTAGACATTCCCTGAGCTCCCAGCCAGGAAAGCAAACAATACGTAAGGGATATCTGCTTAATGTAGACAGAATCTTTCCTTGCTGAATGTAAACAGGTGTATTTAAAAAAAGAAACACTTTACAATGTTTTATTTAAGAAACAAAGAACAAAGCCCAAATTGCAGAATAAACTGATCTGAAAGAACAATTGCACTGGAAGGAGATATCACTTTCAAAATCAGCAGAGTCAAAACTATACGAGTCATTGGCTCCAGCCAATGAAAGATCACACAATGGTTATATTGGTGCATTCCTTGCAGGGTTTAAACATGTTCCTAATACTTTTTTGTATACATAAAAAAATTGCATCATTTAACAAAAGCCCTATCAACAGATTGATAGAAAATGTTTCTTTAAGTGGGTCATTGCTTTAGTCATCGTTGGACTTACCTGGAAGGAGCAGCCTCCAGGACTGAATATAGTAGGAAGCATAATACTAATTATACTAATATAATTTAGAAGGCAAATTACATTGTGAGGATGAGACAATTCATTGTTTAAAAAAAATATCTTTATTTATCATAGTATTTTAAATATGAATAAAATCAAACTATTTAAACGTTACATTAAAGTACAATATACATCTGGTTTAGGGAGAGAGAGAGAAAGGTAATGCGTTCCAGATAAATATTATATAGAGTTCCTCCCTGTTAAGGGATTGTGTGCCAATGCATTGTAGGTATGAGTATATATCCACTATCTTCAGAGTCTGATTAATGGTAGTGCTAAAAAGTGCCTTTCTTTTCTTTACATTTACAGTGGATATAAAAAGTCTACACACCCCTGTTAAAATGTCAGGTTTCTGTGCTGTAAAAAAAATGAGACAAAGATAAATCATTTCAGAACTTTTCCACCTTTAATGTGACCTATAAACTGTACAACTCAATTGAAAAACAAACTAAAATCTTTTAGGTGGAGGGAAGAAAAATAAAAATTAAAAATAATGTGGTTGCATAAGTCTGCACACCCTCTTATAACTGGGGATGTAGCTGTGTTCAGAATTAAGCAATCACATTCCAAATCATGTTAAATAGGAGTCAGCATACACCTGCCATCATTTAAAGTGCCTCTGATTAACCTCAAATAAAGTTCAGCTGCTCTAGTTGGTCTTTCCTGCAATTTTCTTAGTCGCATCCCACAGCAAAAGCCATGGTCCACAGAGAGCTTCCAAAGCATCAGAGGGATCTCATTGTTAAAAGGTATCGGTCAGGAGAAGGGTACAAAAGAATTTCCAAGGCATTAGATATACCATGGAACACAGTGAAGACAGTCATCATCAAGTGGAGAAAATATGGCACAACAGTGACATTACAAGAACTGGAGCTTCCTCAAATTGATGAAAAGACGAGAAGAAAACTGGTCTGGGAGGCTACCAAGAGGCCTACAGCAACATTAAAGGAGCTGCAGGAATATCTGGCAAGTACTGTCTGTGTGGCACATGTGACAACAATCTCCCATATTCTTCATATGTCTCGGCTATGGGGTAGAGTGGCAAGACGAAAGCCTTTTCTTACGAAGAAAAACATCCAAGCCACTACATTTTGCAAAAACACATCTGAAGTCTCCCAAAAGCATGTGGGAAAACAAAATCAAAAAGTGCTTCAACAAAGTATTAGTTTAAGGGTGTGCATACTTATGCAACCATATTATTTTATTTTTATATTTTTTCTTCCCTCTACCTAAAAGATTTCAGTTTGGTTTTCAATTGAGTTGTTTATAAGTCACATTAAAGGTGGAAAAAGTTCTGAAATTATTTATCTTTGTCTCATTTTTTTACATCACAGAAAACTGACATTTTAACAGGGGTGTGTAGACTTTGTATATCCACTGTATTATATCAAATATGGGTGTTATTGCTGTTAAAATAAAATATTAATATAAATAAAAAGAATACAAAAGAGGATTCAAATCCATTGCTGACAGTTCCAAACATACCGTCAGCTTTTCCCTCTGCAACACATGTCAACATGATAAGAATACAGTATATAAATCCATAAAGCTAAATATAATCAATGTGACATACACAGCCTGAACCATATAATCTATGCAGGAGAGCTTGAGGGGCTATACAAGCAATATCTAAAATGAAAATATCTAAATCAATTCTTGGTAAATTGAAAAATAAAATAAAACAACCCTTGCACATCCACTTGTCTTCATTTTTTGGTTCTTTTCATGGAAAATGGTGAAGTCAGATGCTGCTGCTATTTGACCTCAAATGTTAACTGTAAAGTGATCTTACATAGATCATGCTTGGGGGTTCTTTAGGGCTCATACGACCACACCTTTTATTAATTCCTCTATTTTCCATTACATTTGGTTTCATGAAGCGAAAACAAATGTACAACCATGGATACAAATGTACAGTAATGCATGTGGGGAATGAAAATAAGAAAAAAACAAACAGATTTTTATAGATGTATGGCTAGCATTTATAAATAGAAACATACCAAATGATGTGTGAAGTTAAAAAGCAGAAATTGCAATCCAAATAATCCACAACTTTCACCACAGAAGATATTTATGGAAATGTAATACTTCTTAGTTTACAAACATTTTAGTGGGAAACAACTTAGCCACATTACAAATCAGTCTATTCATAGAAATGTACTTACTTAAACTGCATAATGTTGCTGAACTCATTGAACCTGGTAATAATGCTGATGTCGATGAAAGGTTTGGGCTCTAAAAAGTACAAAAGACAGTTGTAAACATATAGAATAATACAACCAGACATGTAGCAACTATGTGCATTAACAATGTAACATCCATTTTAATTCAAATATAATTGTAATTCCATTCTAAAAAATACCCTTTTCTTGACTTCTTAATTTAATTCTCCAAGAGGTATTAAAACATGTGCTGGAGAAATATATTGCATGCAGCACAATATCATTGCAAATGGACATAGAAACAAACAATGCATGTAAGAAATTGGTAGAAATTCCTCATCCTTTACCAGAGTCCAAAGCAATAGACTTTGGGGGTGCCACTGGATGGAAGACAGCTGGAAACATGGAGCCAGGCAGCTGATTATCCACCTGCAAATATATCATTATCAGCAGGTATTACAAATTACACACACACACAAACTGCCCTATTCTGCTATACCAATGATCCATGTATCACCATACATGTAAACATAATGGGAACACCTTTAAAGCAAATGTGATCTAATGTTAATGAAATTGGAAAATAGGCTAGTGTGTGAAAATATACTACTTCTGGTAAATATATAGTAAAGCAAGACAAATATTGTAATGGATTTATACAAAACAAAACCGTGAAAATAAAATCAGACACATAAGTTAGAGTTTTAAAGTGAAAGGTTTTATGGAAGTACAGAAAAAAAAACTATTTTGGTGGGATATATAATCCTGATGCTGTTGTGCATTTGCTAATTTATTACTGGCAAAGTATTTTCATTTGTTATAACATCTGGGATGTGTAAAATGATCCTATTTATATATAAATTCTTATCATTATCATTTTGTGTAATACAAAGCTGCACTGAACTTTGTTTTGTATGTTACCTGCAGCCAGTACAATTGGGCCCGCAAGCTCCTTTGGTGAGGTGACTGCTTGAATTCTATGTGGATACCAGATAGGAAGTTTCTCCTGATGTTGCATTTCACAGGAAGGCGCATTTCCATCGGCACTTTGTTAAAATGGACCTGAAGACAGAGTTGAAAGTGAGAGACTTGAACAGGCCCCTATGACAGGCCAATAGACAAATAATTTGACATTCCTTTTCCTACCTCAAAGTTGTTGTCTATTTTGGTCCACCCTGGCTCCCGAGCACTCAGGTATTTTTTGTAGGCGTCTTCCAGTTGCATTATCTGTTTCTGGTTGAAAGGTTTCCACTTCTGTTTTGGCTTTAACTCCCATATTACACCAGAACTGTGCAACAAAACAAAAAGATATTACGTGTCTGAGAGCAAAAAGCTCCATATCAGGCTTGGAGGGATTTGGGAAGGGCCTGGAATATCACAACTGATGAAGCATATTTAAAGCTTGAAATCAATGTGAAGGCAGATACAATGTATTGCAAAATATACTAAAGCAACCTGTACCTAATTATTGGCTTTTATTTATATTCATGACCCTATCTATTTTAAGTACTGTTTGCCTCATGGCATCGTCTACATCCATAATACAAGTCATGCACTAAAGCAGAAAACAACATGCTACATCTGTTCATATCTAAAGCTGTTGCTAGCATGGATCTGAATACACACCTAAACAGTTATACTGATGTTGGTTAAAGGGAAAGGACTACATACATGAAACAGTGTCTTCTCTGCATGTTCTCACTGTTGTCATATTACAGTCCATTTCAGAGAATAAAGTCTTATAAACAGTTTGTTTTTGCTTAAAAAAAATAGCACAGCTCTGCAGAATAATGTAATGTTTTATAGCACCAAATATTTATATTGGGTCACTGAGTATGCCCTTTTGCCTTTTAAAATAAGAATATTTAGACTTGGCTCTTGTTTAGTTTAAAGGTGTTAAAAGCTTTTCAATGTTCCCAATTAATTTTATGGAAATGAATGGAACCTGTTAGAAGTATGCTCTTAATTGACAGGTGGCTTCTACAGCCAAGTACAAATGTAGAACTCAGAGTTTATTAATGTAGAGCAAATAAAAAATTCTATTTATAATATTTCCTTTTTGCTGAACATGCTGAATGAAAGAAACGCACATCAAATGCATTCTAGTCCAGGATTACCTAGTGATCCCAATGTAGGAGATTTCTTGCTTGTTCTCGTTGTTGATGAGGGACAGGCCTAGGCTATGAATAGAAACAATAATTTCTTGATCTGGTTGCTCCATCTCTTCTGCTTGACGTGCTTTGCACACACAAGCCACATCTTCAGTGAACAGTAGTACCCTCTGGCGCCCATCTAGGAATGATACCCAGTGTATCTGGATGTCTTGGTTGTGTGCAAATTGCCCACTTTCATCCTACAAATGAACATATCATGGCATGGATAAGATTAGGTTGTCAATACCATCGGATAAGGATCTTACTTATATTTCCCTGATAAATTTGAGCTTATAAATCGAACATACACAAATTTCTACTGAACAAAATCATACACTTATGGAGAAACTACCCACTGCTTTAGATGATAAAATGGAAAAAAAAACATTAATATCTGATCCCCATGGTTGATGGGATATCTAAATATTGGATTCTCTATCTAAATTATTCTGCGACAGCTTACATTCAATAATACTACTTATACAATACCAATTATAATGTACAAGAACATACAATCAATTTTAACAATTTTGTTAACATGTCTATTATAACATACCATTAAAAAACTTAAATCATAATTTATGTTGAATTAAATTTATATATATATATATATATATATATATAAATATATATATATATATATATACATATATATATATACATATATACACACACACACACACACACACACATACACAGTTATGAAGAGTGAGGTAGCCGTGAATGTCCAGTAATCCAATTGAATAATCAGAGTATTGCAGTGAATAGTGATACCTTTTTTATTGGACAAACGTATTCATAATAAAGCGACGAGCTTTCAAGAGAAAATGCCTCTCTTTATCAAGTCAAAAAGCAATACTGTATGAACTAAAAACAGTAAACAGAAAGAGAAGAAAAAAAAAAAATTGGAAAAACCATAAAGACAAAATTAATTGGGCAGAGTTAAGTGAGAAACAGACCAGCACTGTGTGTCCTGATAGGTCAGTAAGTCTATTGATCAGGTTGTAGATAAGAACACAGCAGAGTAAAGAGCAATATATTTCAGCATAGCATGTAGCTTACAAAAACAGTAATAGAAGGGGGGGAGGTAAGTGGAATGTGTTCGCTATAAGACATTAAGATAGTGGGCCAGAAAGCCTAAGTCGATGTTAATGCCCAAATCCTTTGTATTAAAAAATGTAATCATTTTTAATTCAAAAGTTTTCCACTGTTGGATAGTTCTGAAATTCCCTCTGAGTACTTTTATTTTGAGGTTCTGGATGGAGTGATTCTCCTGGGTGAAATGGTTTCCCACTGGAATACAATAACTGTCTTCATGGTGCTTTTTGATGGAGCTTCGGTGGAGGTTCATTCGCATGTGTAGTTTCTGGCTGGTTTCCCCAATGTAGCACCCCCTTTCATACATACATATGTACATACATACATATATACACACACATATATACAGGGAGTGCAGAATTATTAGGCAAGTTGTATTTTTGAGGATTAATTTTATTATTGAACAACAACCATGTTCTCAATGAACCCAAAAAACTCATTAATATCAAAGCTGAATATTTTTGGAAGTAGTTTTTAGTTTGTTTTTAGTTTTAGCTATTTTAGGGGGATATCTGTGTGTGCAGGTGACTATTACTGTGCATAATTATTAGGCAACTTAACAAAAAACAAATATATACCCATTTCAATTATTTATTTTTACCAGTGAAACCAATATAACATCTCAACATTCACAAATATACATTTCTGACATTCAAAAACAAAACAAAAACAAATCAGTGACAAATATAGCCACCTTTCTTTGCAAGGACACTCAAAAGCCTGCCATCCATGGATTCTGTCAGTGTTTTGATCTGTTCACCATCAACATTGCGTGCAGCAGCAACCACAGCCTCCCAGACACTGTTCAGAGAGGTGTACTGTTTTCCATCCTTGTAAATCTCACATTTGATGATGGACCACAGGTTCTCAATGGGGTTCAGATCAGGTGAACAAGGAGGCCATGTCATTAGATTTTCTTCTTTTATACCCTTTCTTGCCAGCCACGCTGTGGAGTACTTGGACGCGTGTGATGGAGCATTGTCCTGCATGAAAATCATGTTTTTCTTGAAGGATGCAGACTTCTTCCTGTACCACTGCTTGAAGAAGGTGTCTTCCAGGAACTGGCAGTAGGACTGGGAGTTGAGCTTGACTCCATCCTCAACCCGAAAAGGCCCCACAAGCTCATCTTTGATGATACCAGCCCAAACCAGTACTCCACCTCCACCTTGCTGGCATCTGAGTCGGACTGGAGCTCTCTGCCCTTTACCAATCCAGCCACAGGCCCATCCATCTGGCCCATCAAGACTCACTCTCATTTCATCAGTCCATAAAACCTTAGAAAAATCAGTCTTGAGATATTTCTTGGCCCAGTCTTGACGTTTCAGCTTGTGTGTCTTGTTCAGTGGTGGTCGTCTTTCAGCCTTTCTTACCTTGCCAATGTCTCTGAGTATTGCACACCTTGTGCTTTTGGGCACTCCAGTGATGTTGCAGCTCTGAAATATGGCCAAACTGGTGGCAAGTGGCATCGTGGCAGCTGCACGCTTGACTTTTCTCAGTTCATGGGCAGTTATTTTGCGCCTTGGTTTTTCCACACGCTTCTTGCGACCCTGTTGACTATTTTTAATGAAACGCTTGATTGTTCGATGGTCACGCTTCAGAAGCTTTGCAATTTTAAGAGTGCTGCATCCCTCTGCAAGATATCTCACTATTTTTGACTTTTCTGAGCCTGTCAAGTCCTTCTTTTGACCCATTTTGCCAAAGGAAAAGAAGTTGCCTAATAATTATGCACACCTGATATAGGGTGTTGATGTCATTAGACCACACCCCTTCTCATTACAGAGATGCACATCACCTAATATGCTTAATTGGTAGTAGGCTTTCGAGCCTATACAGCTTGGAGTAAGACAACATGCATAAAGACGATCATGTGGTCAAAATACTAATTTGCCTAATAATTCTGCACTCCCTGTATATATACATATACTAGCGGCTTGCCCGTCAAAAATGACGGGGCAATAAAATTGTAAGGCAGCTAATGCTGTCTGCCACAGACAGTAAGTGTTTTGGTCGTCTGAGATCCTTCGTCGTTTATTGCGAGCCTTGCGTTGTGCGCTTTTGTGCGCATCGCGTGGCTAGCAATGAGCGCCTTCGGCACTCATTGCGAGCCTCTCGGTTGGTGCATTTTTTGTTATCAGAGGCGCTTTTGCGCTCATTGTAAGGTCCGCGCTGATGTCCTTTTGGTGCTTATTGCAAGCCTCTCCCCTGGTGTATTTTGTGTCCTATGAGCACCGTTGGCGCTCCTTGTGAGGCGCGCAGTGACGGCCTTTGTCCTTTATTGCGGTACTGTGGTGTTTTTGTTCTTCTGTATATGTATTTTTCCTGATATTTAATGAAATCATAAATTATTATACTTTACATATTTGTAATTAATATATGAAGAAGGCAATGTGCTTAAGAGCTAACAATCTGTTTTGATGTTCCTGTAGGATACAATGTAGATTTGCACTGTTGTTGAGCTAAGGTGTAAGTGTCAGCAATGTGTGCAGTGTGTAGTGTAAATAGGCTGCGTGCACGAGGGGAAACCGTTTGTGTAGCTGTGTACTTCCGCATTCTGTGAGTTAGTATTGTAAAATGGCGGCGATTTTGTATGTGGTACGCGGGTGTGGATAATTTTGCGTCCTTGCCAATAGTGTATTTTGTACCTCTTCTGGTTTTGTGTAAAAGTCGTATATGCCTGTCGGTGTTTTTCAGGTTTAGGGGCCGTGTAGCCTCGTTTTCGTTTGTTTTGGCGGCCATTTTTTCTGTCGCTTAGGGGATTTTCAATTGTCTAAACTCTGCAATTGGATTTCAATTTGCGTGCAACCTGACTCCCAGACGTCCTGGCTGTCCCCCCTTGCTGTGTGTAATGTTTTTTTTTTTTTTTTTTTGTATTTTGTGTGTTTTTAATGCTTTTCGCTGTGCGCGGTTCGGCCGTTAAGTTCGTATTTCTGCGACCTCGTAATTTTGTACCTTGTACGTCCTTGGCAAAAGTGGCCAGAAGCTGTTGCTCCAAGGAACTTAGAGGCTGAACCTAGCCCAATAGCGGAGGATATTGTGTCTCTGGGCCTGGAGGTCAGTAATGAAGACATCAAAGAGTTAGTGGAGGAGCTCAGCACAGAGGAGCTCCACAAACTTCAAAGGAGAAGCAACAGGTAGTAGCTGAGGAAATTTCTTCAGGTGAAGAGGAGGGAAGGGAGAAAGCACCTACTGCATTGATCAAAAGACATGTGTGCTAAATGGGCTGGATTACAACATTTTGTTGAAAAGTATCACCCTGACAAAGCTATAGCTAGCCACTATGTCGACTTGTTAAATGAAAAAACAATGCCTCACTTCAGAAACATTTTGAAAAAAAGGCAGAAGCATGTTTCTAGTGGAACACCCTACATTAGAGTCTCCAGAGTCCAGTGACTTTGAGACAGAATAGAGAAACATCCCCTGTGCAAGTACCTGATGTTCTAATAGGTTATTGCTTGGAAGGGTAGTCCACTTCTGTCTCCTCCAACTCCTCTACATCACCACCATCCTAAGGGCCCTCAAGTCCTCAGTACAGATACAGTGAAGTTAAATTCTAAGTTATTTGATCTATTTTTTTATTTTATTTATGCCGGTTTAGTTTTAAGGTTTTATATAAAAAAAACAACAGCATCTGTTCAAACTAAAATGTGAAATTTCTGGGGCTCAGAACAAATTATTTTAATTTACATTGATCCCTATAGGAAATGCTACCTTGGAACTCAACCTTTTTGGAACTCACCATGGTACCATTGAACTTGTTTTCTGTGCATAGGCTATTACAGCAGTATGCAGTTTATAATAAATACAAGTAAACATGTTGTATTTATTGGTTTGTTTTTTCTTCTCAAGCATAGTTGCTTATGTCCTACCACCTTTGTTATCAGGGCGTAGCCAGCTCTTCCTGTTTGTTGGACTAAAAATTAAAGTCTAACCAGTGCAGGTTCTGCTTCAGACTGAGCATGCTAAGTTGAGCCTGTAGGGCTATGATGTCTCGTACACCGACACTGGGCCGGGCCTATGGGACAGCTGCAAGCATGGTACAACAGAGTTGGAACTTATGTCCAGACAGTGATGGCAGAACCAATTATGTCACGGTACAGGGCCAGTAGTATCAGCCCAGCCTGTTCCAAGCTCCATGACAATCCAGCCCACAGTCAGAGCTGGCCACGCCCCTAATAGACACAGGTAGGAAGGGACACACAGCTCTGCTTGAGGAGAAAACTAATAATAACTAACTTAATTATTTTAAACTGCGTCTGTTTATAATAGGCTAAGCTCAGCAAAGAAACTTATGAGCATTACCTGTTAATACGCTTGTAAATATTCACTTCTTTAACTTTATTTAAAACTTAATATACTCACCTTAAGAAGGTCTAGTTCCCCTACATTTTGGGCATATCGCCAGGTCAACTTTTTGGTCCCAGTGGGATCGGCCCATGCAAAAAGTCGTGCCTTCTCTGGACCAAGTTCTCTCTCATCTTCTGCTCCACTATGTGTAAACAATTAAGAAAAAATTACCTGTGTGGCAAAAGTTATGTCAGCTAATGACAAATATATGGCAGCTTATTCTGAAAAATATCACTATTTCCATTCCATTATCTGAGCTAAGCTACCGAGTAGACCTACCTTTGGTTATAGGTTAGCTTGGCCTTGAGAGTGTGATTCATGATGAGTGCAGGTGCAGCCCCTTCATAGTAATCTGAGAACTTAATAACTATTGAGTGATCAGAGATGCTGATGTCAACAATAATTCCTGTATTCTGTAAAGAAGAGAGAAAGTGAGTGCTTCTTTTTGTCGAATTCAAACACAATGCAAAACTTGACACCTAGATTAGCTGTCAAGGACCCTTTCGATACATGTAAAACTATCCATTACTTTCAAGACACTTTTAAATTACTGAATGGACCTAAAGGGACATGGAAGATTTCTGGATTCACTAGGAATATAATATACCTATGTATCTATTTATTTGCATGTACTTTATTTAGTAAGAAGTGCTTATAAGCTCTTTTCTCTGCCTAAAATCATACAATGTGTACCTGTTTGGGTCTGCCCTCTTTAGGTGTGAAGTGCAGCTTTTAATAGGACAGTGACATATCTCAAGCAAGTTGCTAAATATTGCCACTGATTGGTTACTATGAGATACTGCACTCCCATTATTTAAGTACACTGTCTTCATGAGCTGCAAAGTGGAAAAACAATTAGGAACCATTTTTGAAGTGTAAAGCAGAAAAAACTGAGCATTTAAGCACTTCTTAACAAAATAAAGTACATCAAGTAAACAGAAACATAGGTATATTATATTCCTAGTGAAATTCAGAAACCTTCCATCTCTCTCTCTTTAATGTAAAAGATGCCTGAAACCTGGCTTTAAAATGAAATAGTATATTGGACAACTAATGGTTCTTCCACACCATCTCACCATGCTTTCCATGATCAATAAAGTGCCATTATCCTGCTTATTGAAAAAGAAAGGTTTTGAAGACCCTTCACAGGCAATAACTCTGACGCACAGCTTTCCAGAGACATTCTCAGGCCAAAACGGCACACACTGAAAGACAAAAGCAAACATTAGAAATATTTTCAGTGGTTTATAACTGGATCAAAGAAGACAGTTACTCGGAATACTAATTCAGTGGAAAAGAAAAAGGATCACAGCTTACTAACGTGGCAAATGGAAATATGTAGATACATAGTGCTAACATTAACAAAGAAAAACTATAACCTTATCGTCTTATTCTTTTCAAGTACACAAAAACTTGTTTGTGCTAGCGCAGAAGTATAACTTATATGAACAATATCTTCGTAAATAATCCAGGAACATTAACTTAAATAACCAGAACATTTCTTATCTAATGTTCCAATCAGCTTATGGAGAGGTCTAGAACATTTTAGCAGGGATCACTATACCTCTGAGGAAGAAACGTAGTGCCATTTATTGTCTGGCAAAGAGCCATCTGCTGCAATTTCTCCCACTTCAAGCTCCAACTCACACTTATTCACTAGAGTGTAGAATGGAGTTAAGGTGATGATACGGCTTAGATTAAAACTGCTCATTTTAATGTTCACTCCAACCTTGCAAGAGAGAAAAAATAAAAGAATATGAGTTATATGATTTAGTTGTTTCTATTTTAAAAACAGCATCTAATTCTAGGAAGCACTTACAATTCCAAATAAGCTGCAAATAAAAATTGTATAGTAAACCTGGGCAAAATGTTCATTGGAAAAAATGGTTATGTAAATGCACTTTATATTTGATTTTCATTGTTGCACTGGAACATACCAGATATTCCATATTACTGGCACTGCACTTCACACATCCATAACTTCCAACTGTATCCAAGGAAAACCCAGTAGACCAGGAACTTGTGGAAACACACAGCTGAATCTGTATCAGAGAAATGCATGTGTATATTTTTGTTATTAACCTTAAATAATAGACTTAATTTAACCAAACATTTATTATTTAGTCTGAGGAAGTGTGTCCTACTAAATACCAATACAAACGTAAAACAAGAATTTAACTATGGATACATTTGACGGATTGATAATCTGTTTCGGTTAGTAAGTGCCTATTTTATCCAAGATACTTGACTCTTTAAGGGACTCTGATAGGGCAAAACATTTGGCTTTATACAAAATGTATTAACTGGGTTTATTTAATTGATGTTATAATTTTTAATATTTTTTACATAGAATTTAGACTCCTTTATTTTGTTGGAGACCCACAGTGTAGGTTTCTCAGCTTCTGGATCTTTCTCCCTGTATTCTCTCCTGCAGGCTGACATCTTGCACATCTATTACATGCAGCACTGCATTTTGTGAGCTAAGGACCCTCCCACAGAGAGGGATTCAAACTACAAGCATCATACAAATATGCTATGTGTGTGTGTTTGAAGCTGCAAAAACACAAAAATGATAGGATTTTTAATCATAATAATATGTAGTGATTTATAATAAAACATTCATTGTAAACAGAGCTGTGTAAAAGTGAAAATCCTGTCAGTTTAGTGTTTTGGTATTTTAAAACAGTCATTGATTGCTTGCTGTCCAACAGCCTGACACTGGTAGTATGAATCCCCTTCATGTGGGAGTACCCTAAGCTCACAAAACGCAGTGTTGCTCGTGTGCAAGATGGCAGCCTGCAGAAGCGAATACTACAAAAAAAAAAGTAAGAGGGAAGTTCCACAAGTGGAGAAACTGTTAATGTGTGGTAAGCTTACAAGTAAGGGAGTGCAAATGGTGTAAGGAAATACATGGAGGGAGATCACATAAAATGATATAAAAACATAGTTAGAATATTTCTATGAAACAAAAGAACTGACCAGATAATTAATTTAGGTGTTTTTCATCTGACTTTCTACAAAATTCAATTTCATGTATAGCTTCTATGTTAAGTATAAAATCAGCAAAAGAAAATAAACAAAAATCTGACACATTGATTCAAAGAATACCCAGAAGTGGAAATTTGAATTGAATCATACTATACTTTGTGATCGTATATGTCAAACAGTGGTGATGTCTGATAGAACATACATGCTGGTATGCATTTTTTGTAAACAAATATAACTATTTTGTTTAAATGAAAGCACCTCACATTACACAAACCTGAGGTACCAATACAGCTCTTGTTGGAATAAGATTGAGGGAGACAAAATCTGAGTGTTATGAAATTACAATTAAAACTGTATAAAATTTCAAGAGTTTTGGGATTGATGCTGGTAATGCAGATTATCTGTGTTTTGTAATATATTTTAGAGGATACTGGATTTATTGATTGTAGTCAATTTTTTATAATTTCTGTAAAGTACATTTATCTATAAAAAGATTCTTCAGCTCTCAAAAATACATACTAGTAAATAGATGGCATTTTTGCAAACTGACACAACATGCAAAGTATTAAAAAAACTATAGACATAACTTGTCTCTAGATTGGAATATAGTAAATGATTTTGTGTTATATGCCCGATATAAAGGAACAATTCCCAGTATTCTATGATGAATTTAAAGGAGCATGTTGTAAATATTTCAAAATATAATTCTGTAGGAATATAGAAAAAAAAAACTTAGGGAAATTGTGTAATTATTTCCTGACTATATCCTAAAACTCCAGTAAAGACCATGATGATTCCGTTAGTTTGGCAGCTATTTTGTTCATGAAGACAATATACCATGTTTTCGTCTATGCTAGCAACAAAATGGGGAAGCCTATTATAAGTTAGACTATATATGCTATGCTAGTTGCACATATGCTGCTGTACTAAGCAATGTTATAGATTTATTAATTGATTTTACCTACCTCCTATGGCTAACTTACACGTCACTCTCACCAACTTTTCCCCAAACCTCACCCTTTACTCAAGGCCCACTCTCTGCCATTTTGTTTTTCCACCCAGTGCACTGGTTTTCACAAAAATGATGAAACAATGTAAATAATGCAACAGTGCCCAACAGCAATGTTTTACTGACGTTTAAACAATTAACTGAATGAGTGAGCAGGAGAAAACTAAACAAGAAACTAAACCTCATGTACTCGTTTAAAGAACTTCCATATGTACCTTGTTCTTGGTAAAGATGTTCTTCTTTTTATATGAGAAGAGTATCACATCTCTATAGTCTGCTGGATGTTTCACGTGGATGTCCTCTGCTCGATACTGCAGGACACGTGATGTCTTGTTGATGATCCAGTAGGGACTGAAGACAGAAAGTACCATGCGGTTTGCAATACGCCTAACATGCACAGAGAGGTCCACGGTCATTAACTCAGAGGTGGTGGAAGTGAAACATATTTGGAAGAATTCTGGGATTCCATCATGAACACGGAAATGCCCATTCCAGTTCCTGCCCTGGTATTTTATTAGGACAAGCTCCATGATTTCACCACTTATACGTGCATGCAGAACATCAGAACAGCTCCCTTCTGCCAGCTCATGCGTTTCTGCAGTCCCCTGAAACAAACCAAGATCAGTGACCAATCATCAGATTCTAGACTAACGTGCAGGGTATAACAAATAGAGTGACTGGGTTTAATAGAGGGACCCACTGTGGTCACAATTATTTTCATATGGCTCATTGAATAACTAAACTTGCCAATGGGCAAAATGTTTGTATAAAGTAAAAAAATATATATATATTATATATATATATATATATATATATATATATATATATATATATAATGAAACAAAACACAGCCTCTATTTCACTTTTATATATAACCAATCGTTACTGAAGGGCTGCATCTCCTTTAGTGATCTTCTTTTTGCAGCTTCTGTCTATGGAAAACTCAGTAGTTTACAAGGGCAGGCTACCCAATGTTCTAATGAAATCACTGGCAGTTTTAGATTCCAAATCTCCATTGTCTATTCAGAAGTTTCCATTACAAAGTCTTCCACTTCAAGAAAACAAAACAGAAGAAACTAAAATGGCATCTGCGACTTTAGCCTAATTACATATAAATGGTAATAAATTGAAGGTAGTATTATTATTTCTTTAATTTACAATTTAGAAACATTTGCCTATGCTGTAGTTCTTCATAAGTGTACATTAACACATATCTACAGTGGTACTTTAAGCATCAGATTCTATTATTGTGATGAAACCACAAAGTTGAATTCTGCACTACTGCACTGCAAAATATGTTACGGTTTCCCATGTTTATTTAAAAGAACATATTTTCATATTAACAGGATTGAAGACAGGAACATTTTTTTCCCCGACATTGTAATATATGCAATTGTTGTTTAATGGACAAGTCATCGCATTGTCTGGGATGCATGTGTTCGCTACTAGCCAAGCAGAGAGGAGCCCTGCAGGTTGATTAGACTTCCATGAGTCCTGTTGAAAAGACATACACATTTCATTTTAAGGAGAATACTTTATCTGCACACAAGGGCCAAATCCACAGGAGCAAAAAAACAAACAGAAAAATGGTTCTCACTACAAAAATATTACATATTTTAGGGTGTATTTATGTTTTAGCCTCCAAAACATTTTGCCCATTTTCAAGGGTAGTTTTAAAACATGAAAAGAAGTGAAACGTTTCCTAAGTGAGCAAGTACTTTTTATTTACCCAAAATTTGCTTTGTCCTAAAAAACTTGACCAACAAAGAATGTGACAAACCAGACTATGTGTGTGTAGTCAGAATTGCTTTTGGGCCCCACCATTCATCTTGCATCTAAGGAGGAACTTCTTTACAACATGAATTCCAAAACTGAAGCCTAAACTGGGCAGCTTGCCACCTGTCTCAGGTTTTTTACTGTCTGTATTGTTTTATATTTAAATCCCAACATCACTCATATGCAAGTCACCATGTGTCATTGATGATGTTATTACTTCCTAGAATTGTCTTCAGTATAATATATTTCACATATCTGAAACACGTGGAATGCACTTATTTAGCTTTAAACCCAATTGGACTTATGGACACCTATCATACAAACCGGTTCCCTAAAAAGTAAATTAAAAAGTTACCTCCAGAAGATATCTCAGTGAGTAGGGTAACATGTTCCTGATGGTCAGCAAGGGGTACAAGTGGATTATATATGCTGGGTCCCACTCCTTCTCCCCATGGCTGGAGATAAAGTTTATTTTGTCAGGCACTGATGTGCAATTCACTACAAGGGGCAAGAAGTTGACCTCAGCGGCAGGACACTGCAGGGTGCACCTTACTTCACTGCTTCTGTGCAGCATCTCCTTCCATGTAATGTAGCTTGTGGATTCTTTGAATTGACCTTCCAGAACACCAGCTGGTTTCAAGAACAGCTGACACCTATGAGAATGACAAAATATCAAAACAGAATTACTCAAACCTACACTAAAGAAACAAACAATGAACAATTATGAGTAGAGTGTGCTTTGGAAGACTAACATATGCATCAATTGTTAAAAACTAGATCAAAATCATTAAACTAATTATGTTTTGTTAGCGACAATTCATTCATCCTAAGAAGCCCACTTCTCTGCAAGCTATGACACATTTCTTTTACCTCTGATAATAGCATGCAATTTTAGGAAGCTTAAGGAAGTCTAACTCCTTCACTGCTAGAAAGAAGCAGCAAAGTGGTTAAACAAAAATAAACAAATACAAAATAAAGGTACTGATATGGTAGGGACCGCAGAACCATAATACTAAACAAAAACCTGAACTGCATTCAGAGTCTAGATTTACAAAAAAGGAACAAGTAAAGCCGTTCTGGGAAAGGTCAGATTTGAGGAACTACTCACAGGTCAGGATTTCCATGCTGTGCCCTGATCATTCTGACACAATTATTATGGCGGTCTCATTTAATCCATGATATATAATCATAGATTAAATGATGTTTACAGAGTATATGTATGAAAAACTGTAAAAAGTGTGTCAGAGTATTATGGTCTTGTTATGCTCTTCCTGGAGACTCAGAGTAAAAAAAAATAAGTGACTACGTTCCTGCCATAAGTATTGTAATTGCTTGTGTAGATTTCTAACGGCCTAACTATACTAATTTAAATGACACTGAAATAGGATGGGTATTTCACAAGTACTTAGAAATCAATGGGCAATTTCAACAGATGGCTCATTCTTTGTAATGCAAGGCAGCAAAATGTGTCATTCTGCAAACCTTAATGGGATATGAATAAATTTACATTACTCCTTATGGGAACTTTGGTACTCATTTTTTTCGCCACTCGTGCCTTCTGGAATCAATTAATGATAGGTACCAAGGTATAATATATTCCTATTGAAATCCAGAACGTTCCATCTCTCTTTGAGGCTATATTTTCTAATATTGCTATTAATAGGATAACAGACATACTGATGTGCTTATCCACATTTCCCATGAGCCTACATTTGTCTCTAAAATACTCTTTATTGAACTGCAACACATGTATTCCATTTTTCTCTATAAGTTCATACATATTAAAATGATTCAGTCTCTTCGGTTTATTTGATGTGAACTAATGTTTTAAGTGAAACCACAATAGGTATGTAGATAATTAGCAAGACAAAATTACATAAGTTAAACAAAATGCAACTGTGCAGTCTAAATTAGTTAGATAAGAATATATAGTGTATTTTGAGACAAAGCCCTAGAAGACAATAAATACCTGTAGGAATCAAGTGGCACATGGAACTCCTCATCTTGTTTGGCCATGCCAATAGGCTCAAGTAGCTTGGCATTTGTCACAAACTTATATACTGTAAATGGGATGGAGAAATGGTTCTTAATCTGAAAGAAATAAACCAAGAAAGCTCATTCTTCTTGTACAGACACCAAATCTCCTCAAGTCATTCTACCTAAAATGACTAAATATTGAAAGGTGGAATGGATGTAGAAGTCTAGCAGCCCTATTAAAATTAGCTCAACGTGTAAAACTGTAGCCCGTAACATAGCCCACAAGACATACAGCTACTAAACTAGACCCGTAAAGCAACCTGTCAACGACTTGCGAGGTAGGGCCCGGGAAAGGGCTACGGAAAGAGGAAATTTGAACTGTGCGCCCGCAAATCCTTTGATGTGTCAAGCCAGTAACAGGCAAATGGAGCCCAAAAGCCAACGGGTACTAGAGAGGACCCGCTAGAGGGGTAAAGTCCAATCTGTAGCACTGTAAATGCACATATACACACACTACTGTACTTTTATTAAACGGGAAAGTGATGTTTGGTCTTAGGATTAATAGCGCATCATTCTCAAGCTTGCAAATCGGCCAAAAAAATACTTTATTTCATGTTAAATTTCTGTGTTATATTGATCCCAGGCAATCAATGTGTTAATACATATAAAGGAACTCGCATGTAATAGAATATCATATTTACGGCTTTATCAATATTGCATCATATCTGGAATGTGGGTCTGATCGTAACTCGCAATTGAACCCCGTAGGACTTTGAAATCAAAGATCCATTTTTCTGTGACACAATGTTGACTATTCCATTGGCTCCATCTAAATCCGCAACTCCGGGTTTGACCAATTGATCCTGTTCATGGCCGCGCATTCAACGTTCTAAAAATAGTTTACGGGTTTACGTCTCAAGCCCGTAACTTGCGGCCTGTTCTATTTAATAGCTATGTAATGCAGCCAAATTTCAAGCCCGCAGCCCTTGTGAGCTTCTCGATGACACTGAGGGCGTCTAAATAATAGGGCTGTATGTGGCTTAATATATATTGCAAGGGACCCCCACTCTCTACTATCTCCCTGAACCCATAAAATGTCTTGCCAAAATCATAGGCAAATGTCTAATCTTATTTAAAAATGTTTTGTGATATTTAAGGAACATTTTGATTTACCTATACCCATTCATGTAAAAGATCAACATAATATCAACACATTCATATGGATCAAGGTAGACCTAGACTGGATAGGGATACTATGTATAGACAAAAGCAATTTGGTGGTTTAGGGCTCCTGAACTCCATACATTACAGCATAGCATTTTTCTCAACAGACAAAAATATGGGCAGACTGTTACATAGTAACATTGTTAATTTTAAAAACATATGCTATCCTTCGCCTATGCACACCTTTGTATTGATGGACATGTGATTATCACAGTTTAAAAACTGTGAGACAATCAGACCCCAAGTTTTGTCCTCATCTCTCATCCATCTCCCCTAATCACTTCTTCTCAATGGATCCTTCCCTCTAGGCTTAAACCACAAGATTTTGCTATCAGAGAAAATGGATGCATATCCAGATATAAGATATTTACTCTACATGATGATAAATTATTCACTATACACAAATTACCAGATTCTGGAGCCGCATCCAAGAAGGAAGTGTTTCAATGAACTCAATTAATTTTGCTTCCACTGCTCAAGTTAAATAAGATGCTCCTTCTCCCAAAAATATGTTTTCCAACTCATAAAATAGGTCTAAGCTCTTTATTATACTATGATTTATCGCCTCACGTTAACACAGAGCAGATCTCATACAAAAAACAGTGGGGAAAAATATATTGGCCACATATTAGACCACAATGATTGAATAGGCATTTAGAAAGCAACTTCTAAAACATCTATAGGTGTCAATATTACTGAACAGAGTGTTACTTTGTTATTTTGATGGTATGTCATACCCCTTTAGCTATATATTACATGGGTCAGAAACAAAATAACCTCTGTTGGAAAGCTTGTGGTCACATACCACTGCTGGTGTACATGTGATAAACGAACACCAATATGGGAGTTTACCCACAAGACGTTTAAAAAATGTATTTATAAGAATATAAAAAAATACCTCTGGGATGTTTTTATTGATTAAATACTTAACTAAGGTTCAAAGTAAGTTGATCACATTACTTCAGCAATAAGTGATTTTGATTGGAAAACTCAGAATATCCCAGACACCAACCTTATTCTAAAAACAAATCTCTTCAACAAAGATTTTATGTGATACAAAATTCAGCTTTGATAAGATCTAGAACCATTGGTGTCCGATCAAATGAACAGGAATTGACCACCAAACTACTCTACTCCACCATACTGGAACTTACCAATAATGGAAATAATTTTTACTATCCAGAAAGTTATCGTAAGATTACAGTTTATAAGCCTAATATATAAATACTTTACAAAGTATGATGTATGATATAATATAATTTTGCTGTAACAAATTATGTAATAAAAAAAGTGTAACATTTGGTATAATGTACAATCTTGTTATTTATGATTCCTACACTCCACCTTTCCTTTATTTTTTCTGTATGACATCTGTTCAGTCCCCTTAAAGTCAACAATACTTAACACCACAGAAAATTCTGATAATAAAGAATAAAAAAAGCAACATTTCAGTATGTAATTTTGTTGACTAACAATGATGTAGAAAGCTCAAAGACAGACCAAACATGGACATAAAAATAAATGCATCAACGTTTGTAACATATTTGGGAATTTAATTTTACATGATGATCATAGGTAGACTGTACTATATGCCCGTAATAAGAATTCTAGAGTGACACGGTTGCCACGCCACAAAGAATCACCTGGTGTTCACTCACACATCTATAATAAAATGTGACACTCACCTGCAGGGGGGATCTAATAGTGATAACTTTGTTCCCTTCTACAGCATCAATCTGTGTAAGAATGGATACACAGTTCTCCATTATTGGGCTACGAACATTATACAGGCGTCGGGCTGGCTTAGCCACAGGGATATTTGCGACTTCTGTATACCCTTGGGGTACTATGGATACAAGGATCAAGAGCTGTTATAAATGCAATCTCTGTATTGTTAGAGAAGAACATATTTGATACCAACATCAAAAATTACCAATGCTGATGGTGAATAGGCTGCTCTCCTGCCGATACAGTGCAGAGTGCTTTCTTTGCCGCTGAGACTCCAGAGTAGAAAATTCCAGATCCAGCGATTGCTCCTGAGCCACTTGGTGGACATGCTCATTTGTGGAAGTCCCAAACCCACGCAGATTGGAGCTGTGCTGCACTATGATAGGGACACCTAATGCATTTCTCACAGTCAGTGATGCTCTGTCCTTCAGGGAGTAGTCAAATGTAGAGGCTGTTCCTTCAGAAAAAGCCTGTCATGGAAGAGACCAAACCTAGATAAATTTGCTCATCCACAATACTAGAAACCAAAGTGGCAAACTCCTGTTCTAAATTGTTGAGGGCCAAAATTATGTCATGTCATACAGTAAATATTTATCAATAAAGTACATCAATTCATATAATTTACAAGGAAATGCCAATCATGGACATATTCATATCCTTCATAAAAGAGGGGGATTTCATAGCAAGTGTTACGTACATGAAGGCATACAACAAAACACATGTCAGTCACAGAGCTGAAGAATTGATCCTACAAACAGGAGGATATGGAACATCCTATGTTATCTGGGACACTGTAGATTCTCACCTTGGCCAGATTGCTGAAAACACCAAGTGTGCATTTGGAGATTGTTATATTCATGATATCTTTGGAAGAGATATTGATGACAGACTGGGGTTCAGGGACCACTATGAAGTCATCTCCAGGAAACAAGCTCCTATCCTGAACAGGGTTATGCGTCATCTGCAAAAAATAAAGACGATGCATCATGCAATACTCATCACTCACCCATATAATAATCCTGTTGAAGGTGCCATAAAATCGATCAACTCTTAATATAACGGCAGACTCTCTTAATATAACGGCAGGTTTTAGTACCTGTGCAGGGTACATATGGCATAAAAGCATAACATATTTAGCAACATAATGCACAAAGTTAATTCTATACTGGAATGCATAGGCTAAGGTCTGGGATGGGATAAATCTTTATAGACCGCAATTGCATACAACATAAATATGGATGCATGGGTAAAATAATAAGAAAGAACATGGCACCACTAACAGGAGTAAAGAAATTAACAGGGTACAGGATGAGGGCATTTGAGAGAGAAAATAAAGCAAATAATATAGTGATAGACAGAGAAGTTAAAGCAAGCACATAAAGCGAAAATAGTAAGAAAAAAACAAAAAAGACAGAAAGCTATAAGAAACAGTTATATGACCACTTGCATCAACATTGTATTTTAACTCCCTTTAAAAAACAGTAACATGTTTTAGAATGTTAAAAAACATAATACAGCCCATAAAAATACTTTTTATATTAATCATACTGCTGTGGAATTAACTAATTTTAGTTTCTGGCGACCTACTTCCTGATGTGGAAGATTTTGAATACACAGGAAGTTTGCATCTGCACACTAGGAATGTGGCATATACACCTGTCAGTGCTCTCATTAGCTCTAATGGAAAGCGGAGTAGTTTAGAAGGGCACAACCAGTTGAGAAACAAGCTTCAAAAGCAGGCTTGGTAAAGACAAATCAGATGCCAACAGTACAAAATTAAATTCATATAAAAAAGAAAATGTAAAGGCTATTTATATTTATTTTTGACTTTATAATATGGTAATCAAAATAAAAAATAAAAAATGACCATAGTGGTAATTCAAGCCAAAACAGAATAAAAAGACAAGCTAATATAGGGAGGGCATGTATATTACAGACATTCCTCTGAAATATATACTTTTAAGACACACACTACTAGGCAATGCACTGCATGGATCTGCATGAAAAATGGATGCATTGCATGGTTCTCCAGACAATCTTACTCAGGTTCAGGTAGAATGTCATAACTACTTACCTCAAGTTTTAGATTCCAGCGGCGTTTCCCATCATCCACCCGTTCAATGAGTGGCTCCCACACTGCATAATTCTCATTATAATAGTGAACCTGAGGAATTGTGATACATTAGAATATGTGTGGACTCTGACATATGCTTCCAGAGGAATACACTTATGTGCAAACTTCTTTTTCTGAATCCAATGCAAAGCGGCAGCATTGAGATAGCACAATTTTAGTTGACCAAACCCCAACCATGGAGCTAGAAATGTTTGCAAATGTTAGCATTTATGTAATATGTCAAAGTATTTTAAGGAATTGCATTCTTAATGTATTACTCATTTTATGTGGCTGTTCTAGTTTGGGAATGTGACGAAAGAGAAGAGCAGTGATAATATTAAAAGAATCCACACTTACCTCCAATGTAGTGTCTGCATTCACATCCAAGAGGGAACTCCAGTTCTTCACTGTTGCTGTAAACATAGACTCCATCAGAAGAAGTGGCACTGTGCGATGACCAAGCCCACACTCCAGTGTCACCTGCACAGTCCTCACTTCAAGTTCAAATCTCTGCAGCATTTTAGGTCCTTCCTGACTCTGAAAGCTTTCTGTGACTTCTTGGGCAGCGTCAACTCCCATGAACCAGCTGTTACAGCTGTCTGTTGTCTTCTCATTCCAGATATTTTTGTGTTCAGTCAAAGTCTCTTTTCTCTCAACGTCCTTAGCTTTTGGTTTTAAAGCAGTCATGATGGTTTGTACAGTGTTCAGGATGATGGGTGAGATCTGAGAGGTATAAGAAAATCTGTAAAGGTACATCTAAAAATGTCTTTGGTCGGTGTCTAGTACTCTGTATTTGTTAATGCAAAATTGTGTTCTTTCTAACTCATAATATGTGAGTCTCCTGACAGGCTGTAGTAGTTCACATGCTGAAGCTAAATATTTTCCTAATTAAAGCTGTTAATTCATAGCATTTAGTTTAGAAATAAATACAATATAGCAACACCTTCTAGAAAGAGTGAATAATACCTAGTGGGGAAAAAAAATATAAACAAACTAAACTACTATTCTCTTTCAGCACAAAATGTAAACACTATTAAATGAATGAACTGTATTAAAGCTCTTCTTTTTTTATCATTATGGCCTGGAGTAGTTTCTTACATGCCTAATACTAAACCATTAGAATAAAAAAAAAAATGCATTCAATTTAAGCATAAGCCTGGTAGATAATTATCCTATTTATCTGTTGTTTTCTGCCAACTTGTTTTATTGACAAATAGTTAGCATCGATCATTTATTTTATTAACCATTCCTCACTCTAGACCAACTGTATCTGTGAGGAGAAAATGTAGATATAAGCACACATTGTTCTCAAAGTCCCACGTAGGATGAGAAGAAGCCCAGAGAATGTGATATGCTTGATAGTACAATTTTGAATGCATCCAAAATTTAACAAATTCCCTTTAAATCTGGGTTATTTTGACAAGTTAAAACTTTACAGATATCAAACTGGCATATTTACCTTAATAATGACTTCATCTAAGCTAAGACTGGCATCTTGGGCACCAGTCATGTCAGTTGTGCTTTCCAGTTGCAGCGAGCAGGGTTGTAACACCTTTTATTTTGAAAAATATATAGAGTATTAAGGCATACATTTCTATGCATATTTCTATCTCCCTATTCAATCATTAATACTTTTATAACTATGATAGAATTAAGTTTAGCCCAGTCATTTTATACTCACATATTGAAATGAACTTCTATCAATGACATGATGCATTAAACTCTCTCTGCATTGCACTGCCTCCACACATTTCCACAAACTATTTAAAACTTCTCCTAAAATGTATTAACACTTACATCTCTTTCCAACCACCTATTAGGTGCAGAGGTGGAAAGAGGCCATTAACTTCACTAACAAACAGACCTCATAAGTAGACTCACTAAAATATTTTGATTATTAGATATATACACCAAATTCACTATTATTCATCCCCCCTTAGACTTCTGTTAAGTAAATGCTCTTTTGCTAGGACTGCATCTGAAGATACAAGAAACCAGGAAGAAAGTTTTTACCGTGGTCATGTTGTTTCCCCGCAGCTCTCTAAGAAAAGGACAGGCCAAGACTTTGAATTCTTTCACAACAGCTGTCATCTTCTGGGTTTGCTGTACATTGGAGAGGTTCATTGTGCCTTGGAAAGATACGGATAAGGCAGGGGCATCAGCTTTCGTCAGGTTAGCCACAAACACTATTTCTGGATCCATGATCAGGACTTTCATATTTGATCTCTGTTGTGTTATGGCTTCTGAGGAAAGAAACAAACTCTGTAAAAAATTAAGTAATGATGCACATTTCCTAACAATATTTAGACATTATGGTCCTTGTCGTGCATTTATATTGCAGATAGCCCAATGCTTTTTCCAAACAGTTATTAACTGCTGGCTGGCTATTCTTTAACTTAAATTTCTTCTGTGATGTCATGACATTTTCCCTGAGCCTATTGACTATGTTTTGTGGCTTTCTGACACCACTCCATCTCAAACAGGCTTCCCTCCAAACTTATTTAAATCCTTTTTTGTTTGCATACATTTTCACATATTTATTTCTTTTTTTAGATTTCACTAAAATCCTTTGGGCTAAGAAAGTATATTGTTAACTATTTAAATATAATGTGCAGAACTAAACAGGGTACTCTGACAGATTTTTGTTTTTTTATACCATTAATCTTTCTCTGATGTATAAAACACTTTCTGAGACTATTAACATTAATTCTATAACCCAACATCCACAAGAGACTGAGCGTTGTGAGGATCAGGGGGTTATAGAGGCTAATAAATGACAATGGATATGCTCCCTCCATCCAGCCTTGAGTCAATAGGTGCAAGGGCGGTGGGTTAGGAAACATATCCGCCATAAGGAATTAATGTAGTGGTCAGTAAATATAATGATCTAAGTTCCCGCTTACAAAGTTCCCTCTTACAGTATATAGCAAAGTTTAATACTTTTTTTCATGGTTATTTAAAGCATTTTAAAAGGACATACAAATAAAACCTAAAAAAATAGTATTCTAGGTCCCTTACCAAAATAAAAAGATTAAATATCTTAATGGAGTTAACCGGTTTAATCCTGAGCGCTCTAACTCTGGATACACATACTACTTTAATTTCTAAAAATTGGTCTTTTCATAGTCTTCCGTAAAGACTGTTATACATTAACCCACTTAGTCTGCCCCTCTGCAAACAAAAACTATTTTAGTATACTACATTATATCAGTGATTTCTATTTTCATATGCAGAACAGGTGAAGGGTTTTACAATGGACCAATCAAGTATTGGTAAGCAAGTCAGTTTCTCAATCATTTCAGCTAATTGTGTTCTTCTATAGGCATTGTAAGCATCTGCCATTGGTAGATACTGAGGAACTTGATACTGTTATATCAAAGATGCGGCGCATATACATGGCAAAAGAAAGAAAAAAGGGTTGCGGATTTAAAAACTAGACTGCACATCCTGCTGGCAGCCAGGTTAAGAAGTAGTATGCATAATGTAAGGAGTCACTCATTCAGCCACAGTGATGACTTGTTAATTAATATAGCACACTATGTTCTGTAATAAAGACGTATTGTGTCACCCACGGCTGGAAAAGAACTATCGCATGAGAAGATCAATTTGCAGGGCAGGAAACAGATTTGTGCTTCTATTTCTGGCTTTCATTTGTTTTCTGAATTACTAATATCCTTTGCAACAGGACAATGTTTACTGCTCTGCATGGCAATTCAACTGGTAAAGATAAAGGGTGTTAAATGTAAATAAACTTTCAGCTGCTAACAAGCCAATAAGTCTTCACCTGCACTTCTTAAGATAAAGCAATTATAACTGTTAGTGCATTTGATTTATTTACTGAAATTCTATATACAGTGCTTAAAAATGAACACAAAACTTACAAATGCAAGAGGGCAATCCTGCATAAATATAAAGCAAAAAAAAAAATCTTTTTTACATTTTACATTTAAAAAATGTCAAAAGCTACCTCTGTAAAGTAAGAGATTAATTGTATTAACATCAAAAATGAAAAAAGAAATTTGACTCTCTAACTAGCAAAGGACAACATATAATAACAGGTGTCTCATGGAATAAGGAAAACATAAAATGAACCTATTAGGACATAAGAGATGCAATCATCATCTATGACCTTTCACAAAACTTCCCAAAGTACAAAAATACAGCTCTGATGGTCAGTACAGTAGTTTATTCTGATCTGCATTATGACGCAGGCACTGCAGAATTGTGTAACGGAAAACAAATTACTAGGTTACTAGGTTTCGGTATGTTCTAAAGATGACCTAATTTAATCAATTAGTCGGTCACTGCATATCTAACATCAAGGAGATTGGAATAGAATGTGTCACAGTCACTAATTATTGTTTACTATAATGAAACACCAGGCACATGGAAATGGAGGACGCTGTGTGTTTGCTTCCCTTTAACTATCCAGTTAATTAAAATGGTCCTTGAAATGTTCTTTTCCACAGGACATTGGTTACGATACAGCTATGAGAGCTTAACAGAACACTAGTTGCCACACAACACTAAATACCAACCATACTGATCCTCTCTCATGCACTCTTGCTGTTTTTGTGAGATTACAATGATCTTCAAAAATAATGGATCAATGTGTAGATGAGGAAATGGGTACATACAGAAAAAAATAATGATCTTAATGTACTAGAATGTGCAGTTTCTATTTAATTTAAATTATAGAAACTGTGTTAAAGTGTATTTAAGTGAATGAAGAACAAGATAAAATGTGTTGAGTTAAACTCTAGTCATTCCAACTCGCTGCCAACCTTGTGTTGATTTGGTTACACAGAAGTATGTATAACCCTACAAATCTAACCTTGTCCTAAATTACTACATTCAACACTATTATTTGTAACAAACCTTACTAGAGCTGAAGCTTCCAGTAGTAAAGAGGTTTGTCCCTACAGTCAGTTGTGATTTTAGATGTCTCCGCAAAAAGGGTCCCAAAATAGATTCTGCTTGCCACATGGAGGAAGGCTTAGACAGAGTTATACAGTATGGCAAAATAACACATATCCAGTTCCAGCTCACTACGTTTAATGAAACTGTAAGAGCTACAAGTCACAGAATGAACTTCTGCTGCCATACAGATGCATACATGGAAAGTAAAATATTTTTTCTATACATGCAAGAGGACATTTCTGGGTGAAAACAAACCTTTCTCTGCCTTGGGCTTGGTTGAGGATTGTTTCAGCTGGCTCTGTACAGATTTCTCCATTGATGTACTCTGTGGCATGGCCTGGATAAAGAACTCTGCGACAGTCATCAAGAACTCCACACTGGCACATACATAAAGCTTTTCCAGGATCGTTACCACAGATTTGTTCTGGCCTTTCTGTTTGTAATTTATGTCTATCATGCAACCGTCACTGGAGCCGTCTTTCTGGTCAATCATTCTAATACACAGAAGAGAGATTAAATTAATGTACTGTAGCTATGCATTTCAGCTTCTTACCTTCCTCCACTCACTGTTTGTCAGAAAGCCTACAAACCCTTTAGCAAAGGAAATGTGTGTTCAATCTCTGTGGTAATGCCATGTGGTGGTGAAGTACTCAGAAAATATTAATATTTTTATTTTTTTCAACCCCCATTTATCAATTGATTAACCTTGAAAAAATGCGACATAATAGAGGTTTACTTCATCAGATATCGAAATAAAATAAAACAAAGCCTAGTTGTTTCCTTTGCTATTACTATTAGAAACAAACAAAGTAGAAATTGATCAAATGTTACATTGGTTTTGTTATGGCAATAGAGGGGACCAGTACCTAATATGAAAATCTCTGAAACGTTAAAAAAAACTAAATTCAAATTCAACTTACTATCATCCCTTTAAGTTTATTTTCCTTTTAGGGCTTGAAAATAAATGTGTAACTAGATTATCTAGAAATGTCTTTTCAGTTGAGGAATAGTATATTATTAGTATTATAATTTTATCTTTACTTGGTTCCTGAGAACCATGTAACGTCAGATTAAAATATTAAAATATGCATCTGAAAAACAGCTTTTCTTGTTTGTCAAAACAGTTATAAATAATTAGTAGTCTACCAGCAAAAAACAGAAGCTTTATGAGAATTAATTATGAACTAGTATGAGAGACCAGACATGAGGATAACATACCTGGAGGTAGCCCTTGTGATTCCCTCTCTGAGGTCATCCAGGATGCAGGTCTTAAGACGTGCAGACACATCCATAGAACCATCTGCAAACATCATGCCTGAAGAAGTCAGAAGATGTAGCTTCATCTCACCCAGGCGCAGATTGTCACTATGTGTCCACATAGTTGCATCCTGACCCAAAATGACAAAATATATAAATAATGAGGCAGTATGGTCAGTTTGTATGCACAATGATATCAGTATGGAGGAAGAAGGCCGCTACACACACTCTGATGGAGCCAGTGTAAAAACAAGAAAGCAAGACCATATATTCATTAAAAAAAGAAACATCAGAGTAAGACTAGTCATTTGTAAAATGTATTTAAATCACAATACAAACACATGATGATCATTATTATTATTATTATTATAACATATATCCACTTGTAATGTATATAAATCTCACTTTAAGACACAAATTGCCCCCATTCACTCTGCAAAAGGCACAACAAGAGAGAATAATGTAATGCACAAAAACCTAAGACCATAAGTCTTACGCTAAAGCTGTCTCATAAAGAAGCAAGGCCCAAATGCTTCCACTTACAATTAGAATCCCATTATGTGCCCACTCAGTTAAGCACAAGGGAACAAGAAGAAGCATCCCAGTATATGATCTGCTTTTAAAAAATGACAAGCTTTTCATGGGTTTCTTTCTGCAAAGGGAACTGACTGGGTGCTAAGTAATACTTTGGACATAGCTTCTATGTAGGGTAGCTTTAGGGTATGTTTACACTATTTTTCTGCAGTGCACTGGATCCTCTGTTTTTAATTAGATAATTTGTAGAGGGAAAAACACAAAAAATTCCCTTCAATACAGAGATGGAGGGAGGATGTATATAAAAACACACATGTACACATATAGCATGTTTTATTATTAATTCATTGTATTTTTATATTAGTATAACTCACCTCACTGCTGTCATTGTTGTACAACACAATAGAAAGAGATTCAAAGTTAAAGTCAAACTTCATTGTAACTGTTGGTGCTTCATCTCCTGTTCCTTGTCCAGATGCAGGAAGTGTGATATCTGAATTGTTTTAGGGAAGAAATCAGTTCAGTAAAATTGCAGATTAGCAAGTACTGCAAAATCATAACAAAGATAAATCCTTTTTCAATTTTTTCTAATTCAAGACACATAGCATGTTGTTAAATACATGTTGTACATGTACATGCTAATAGAGCCTGATTTTTGTAATAAATTATAACTAAGATATTTAAAAGTCTTATGACCGGTTTGCATTACTAAACTGTGTTACCTGTGTTTAAAATTCAAATATTTTTTGTGAGCAGAAGACCATGCCCTGGTATTAATCTCTATAATAAATTCTTGGAATTACACATAAAAGTGGTTGATCACAGTATTCGTTGGTTTGTAATAATTTCTATGATTAACACAGCCAATGGCTTCTTCATTTTTATATCATGCAGCAACACATCACAAGCTTGACATTATGTGTGTATACATTACATATATAGTTCTCGTAATTGCGAGTTTGTAACGCTCGCAATTAACGCCACAAGTTGCGAGCCTTGCACACAGTGGGGGGGCAAAGGGGGGGGGGGGAGACGCAGGGGAAGGAGATGGGGGCAGGAAGAATCAAAGGGGAGGGAGAGCGGAAAGAGGAGAAAGAGGGGAGGGAGAGAGGGAGGAGGAGAAAGAGGGGAGGGAGAGAGGGAGGAGGAGAAAGAGGGGAGGGAGAGAGGGAGGAGGAGAAAGAGGGGAGGGAGAGAGGGAGGAGGAGAAAGAGGGGAGGGAGAGAGGGAGGAGGAGAAAGAGGGGAGGGAGAGAGGGAGGAGGAGAAAGAGGGGAGGGAGAGAGGGAGGAGGAGAAAGAGGGGAGGGAGAGAGGGAGGAGGAGAAAGAGGGGAGGGAGAGAGGGAGGAGGAGAAAGAGGGGAGGGAGAGAGGGAGGAGGAGAAAGAGGGGAGGGAGAGGGGGGAAAGACAAAGAGGGGAGGGAGAGGGGGAAAGAGACAAAGAGGGGAGGGAGAGGGGGGGAAAGAGACAAAGAGGGGAGGGAGAGGGGGGAAAGAGACAAAGAGGGGAGGGAGAGGGGGGAAAGAGACACAGGGTGGGGAGAGAGGAAGGAGGAGACACAGGGGAAGGAGGAGACACAGGGGAGGGAGAGAGGAAGGAGGAGAAACAGGGGAGGGAGAGAGGAAGGAGGAGAAACAGGGGAGGGAGAGAGGAAGGAGGAGAAACAGGGGAGGGAGAGGGGGATGAGGAGGGGAGGGATAGAGGAAGGAGGAGAAACAGGGGAGGGAGAGGGGGGAAAGACAAAGAGGGGAGGGAGAGGGGGAAAGAGACAAAGAGGGGAGGGAGAGGGGGGAAAGAGACAAAGAGGGGAGGGAGAGGGGGGGGGAAGAGACAAAGAGGGGAGGGAGAGGGGGGAAAGAGACAAAGAGGGGAGGGAGAGGGGGGAAAGAGACACAGGGTGGGGAGAGAGGAAGGAGGAGACACAGGGGAAGGAGGAGACACAGGGGAGGGAGAGAGGAAGGAGGAGAAACAGGGGAGGGATAGAGGAAGGAGGGGAAACGGGAGGGAGAGAGGGAGAAGGAGAAACAGGGAAGGGAGAGGGAGGAGGAGAAACAGGGAAGGGAGAGGGAGGAGGAGAGAGGGGGGATGGGAGGGAGAGGGGGGAAAGAGACAAAGGAGGAGGAGAAACAGGGAAGGGAGAGGGGGGAAAGAGACAAAGGGGAAGGAGACACAGGGGTGGGAGGGGGAGACACAGGGGAGGGAGAGAGGAAGGAGGAGAAACAGGGGAGGGAGAGAGGAAGGAGGAGAAAGAGGAGAGAGGAAGGAGGAGAAACAGGGGAGGGAGAGAGGAAGGAGGAGAAAGAGGAGAGAGGAAGGAGGAGAAAAAGGGGAGGGAGAGAGGAAGGAGGAGAAACAGGAGATGGAGAGAGGAAGGAGGAGAAACAGGAGAGTGAGAGGGGGGAGGAGGAGAAACAGGAGAGGGGGGAGGAGGAGAAACAGGAGAGGCGGGAGGAGGAGAAACAGGAGAGGGATGAGGAGGAGAAACAGGAGAGGGATGAGGAGGAGAAACAGGGGAGGGAGAGGGGGGATGAGACAAAGGGGAGGGAGAGAGGAAGAAGGAGAAACCGGGGAGGGAGAGAGGGGGAAGGAGTCAAAGGGGAGGGAGAGGGGAAGGAGGAGTCAAAGGGGAGGGCGAGGGGGGAGGAAGATGGGGATGAGACAAAGGGGAGGGAGAGAGGAAGAAGGAGAAACCGGGGAGGGAGAGAGGGGGAAGGAGTCAAAGGGGAGGGAGAGGGGAAGGAGGAGTCAAAGGGGAGGGCGAGGGGGGAGGAAGATGGGGAGGAGACTCAGGGGAGGGAGAGAGGAAAGAGGAGACACAGGGGAGGGAGAGAGGAAGGAGGAGAAACAGGGGAGGGAGAGAGGAAGGAGGAGAAAGAGGAGAGAGGAAGGAGGAGAAACAGGGGAGGGAGAGAGGAAGGAGGAGAAAGAGGAGAGAGGAAGGAGGAGAAAAAGGGGAGGGAGAGAGGAAGGAGGAGAAACAGGAGATGGAGAGAGGAAGGAGGAGAAACAGGAGAGTGAGAGGGGGGAGGAGGAGAAACAGGAGAGGGGGGAGGAGGAGAAACAGGAGAGGGATGAGGAGGAGAAACAGGAGAGGGATGAGGAGGAGAAACAGGGGAGGGAGAGGGGGGATGAGACAAAGGGGAGGGAGAGAGGAAGAAGGAGAAACCGGGGAGGGAGAGAGGGGGAAGGAGTCAAAGGGGAGGGAGAGGGGAAGGAGGAGTCAAAGGGGAGGGCGAGGGGGGAGGAAGATGGGGAGGAGACTCAGGGGAGGGAGAGAGGAAAGAGGAGACACAGGGGAGGGAGAGAGGAAGGAGGAGAAACAGGAGAGGGGGAAGGAGGAGAAACAGGAGAGGGGGGATGAGACAAAGGGGAGGGAAAGAGGAAGAAGGAGAAACCGGGGAGGGAGAGAGGGGGAAGGAGACACAGGGGAGGGAGAAGGGGGGAAGGAGACACAGGGGAGGGATAGAGGAAGGAGGAGAAACAGGGGAGGGAGAGGGGGGATTAGGAGGGGAGGGATAGAGGAAGGAGGAGAAACAGTGGAGGGATAGAGGAAGGAGGAGAAACAGGGGAGGGAGAGAGGGAGGAGGAGAAACAGGGAAGGGAGAGGGGGGGAGAGACAAAGGAGGAGGAGAAACAGGGAAGGGAGAGAGGGAAAGAGACAAAGGGAAAGGAGACACAGGGGTGGGAGGGGAGACACAGGAGAGGGAGAGAGGAAGGAGGAGAAACAGCAGAGGGAGAGAGAAAGGAGGAGAAACAGGGGAGGGAGAGAGGAAGGAGGAGAAACAGGGGAGGGAGAGAGAAAGAAGGAGAAACAGGGGAGGGAGAGAGGAAGGAGGAGTCAAAGGGGAGGGAGAGGGATAGGAGGAGTCAAAGGGGAGGGAGAGGGGGGAGGAAGATGGGGAGGAGACACAGGGGAGGGAGAGAGGAAAGAGGAAAGACAGGGGAGAGAGAGAGGAAGGAGGAGAAACAGGGGAGGGAGAGGGGGGATGAGGAGGGGAGGGAGAGGGGGGATGAGGAGGGAAGGGAGAGGGGGGATGAGGAGGGGAGGGAGAGGGGGGATGAGGAGGGGAGGGAGAGGGGGATGAGGAGGGGAGGGATAGAGGAAGGAGGAGAAACAGGAGATGGAGAGAGGAAGGAGGAGAAACAGGAGAGTGAGAGGGGGGATGAGGAGGGGAGGAGACGGGGAGGGATAGAGTAAGGAGGAGAAACGGGAGGGAGAGAAACAGGGAAGGGAGAGGGAGGAGGAGAAACAGGGAAGGGAGAGGGGGAAAGAGACAAAGGAGGAGGAGAAACAGGGAAGGAGAGGGGGAAAAGAGACAAAGGGGAAGGAGACACAGGGGTGGGAGGGGGAGACACAGGGGTGGGAGGGGGAGACACAGGGGAGGGAGAGAGGAAGGAGGAGAAACAGGGGAGGGAGAGAGAGAGGAAGGAGGAGAAACAGGGGAGGGAGAGAGGAAGGAGGAGAAAGAGGAGAGAGGAAGGAGGAGACACAGGGGAGGGAGAGAGGAAGAAGGAGAAACAGCGGGGGAGAGAGGAAGGAGGAGACACAGGGGAGGGAGAGAGGAAGAAGGAGAAACAGCGGGGGAGAGAGGAAGAAGGAGAAACAGGGGGGGAGAGAGGGGGAAGGAGACACAGGGAGGGAGAAGGGGGAGAGGAAGGAGAAGAAAAAGGGGAGGGGAAAGGGGGATGAGGAGACAGGGGAGGGAGGAGAAACAGGGGAGGTAGACACAGGGGGGAAGAAGACACAGGGGAGGGAGAAGGGGGAGAAGACACAGGGGAGGGAGAGGGTGAGGGAAAGACACAGGGGAGGGAGAGGGTGAGGGAAAGACACAGGGGAGGGAGAGGGTGAGGGAAAGACACAGGGGAGGGAGAGGGTGAGGGAAAGACACAGGGGAGGGAGAGGGTGAGGGAAAGACACACGGGATGGAGAGGGTGAGGGAAAGACACACGGGATGGAGAGGGTGAGGGAAAGACACACGGGATGGAGAGGGGGAGGGAAAGACACACGGGATGGAGAGGGGGAGGGAAAGACACACGGGATGGAGAGGGGGAGGGAAAGACACACGGGATGGAGAGGGGGAGGGAAAGACACACGGGATGGAGAGGGGGAGGGAAAGACACACGGGATGGAGAGGGGGAAGGAAAGACACACGGGATGGAGAGGGGGAGGGAAAGACACACGGGATGGAGAGGGGGAGAGAAAGACACACGGGATGGAGAGGGGGAGAGAAAGACACACGGGATGGAGAGGGGGAGAGAAAGACACACGGGATGGAGAGGGGGAGGGAAAGACACACGGGATGGAGAGGGGGAGGGAAAGACACACGGGATGGAGAGGGGGAGGGAAAGACACACGGGATGGAGAGGGGGAGAGAAAGACACACGGGATGGAGAGGGGGAGAGAAAGACACACGGGATGGAGAGGGGGAGGGAAAGACACACGGGATGGAGAGGGGGAGGGAAAGACACACGGGATGGAGAGGGGGAGGGAAAGACACACGGGATGGAGAGGGGGAGGGAAAGACACACGGGATGGAGAGGGGGAGGGAAAGACACACGGGATGGAGAGGGGGAGGGAAAGACACACGGGATGGAGAGGGGGAGGGAAAGACACACAGGATGGAGAGGGGGAGGGAAAGACACACAGGATGGAGAGGGGGAGGAGAGACACAGGGGGGCGATCCAGGGCAGGGAGAGGGGGCTAAGAGACGAAGGGGGGGGGGGGGGGAGAGAAACAGAAAAATATTATCCCGTAAAGCTGCACAAGAAAAAAAAAAGTGACAAAACAAACCCCCTGTATAAAAAATTCAATTTTTAAGTTTTGTGATTTTCTACCTTTAAGCTGGTCTCTCTCACTCTGAAACCGCTTCTTCTTAACCTTATCAACATCCTTTTCAGTTTGAACTGGACATGGAAGTGTGGGAAGCTCCACGAGATTCTCAAAGAGCACACTCATCAGGATAGTCAGATCACCTTGGCTCAGGGAAACCTAGAAAGAACAGGATTGGTATTGTTGCTTTCTGTCAGCTTCAGCTACAGTCATTTAAGATACATTTTAATCTGTAGCATTCTGAAACCAAACCAATCGTTTGGATTAAAAAGTCTCATTTGAGCAGGACCCTCATCAACCTTTCTAAGTACAGAGCAGGAGTAGAACACTATATACGTCCTGAATAAATAACAGGTAATAATAATAGTAACCTGCATAGGCTTTAGTTGTCCAACAATTTGCATGGCTGGAATCTGGGAATACCAAGCTGCCGCCAGATTTCTCTGCACAGAAAGCTTCAAGTTAACTGGCTTCAAGATCTCCAGATCTGGATGGGCAGACTCAGGTTCCAGGATTGTCCTAGGAATAAAGATCACATTGAAGTTTTTATTAATGGCCTCAGAATAAACAAATGTTTTCTGTTTGCAGATATTGGGAAGCAGTGACCTTATGATTCACTTTTATCTGCTAATGGATTAAATGAAAAACAGCTTCATCCCATAGTACTGATGACCTAAGAAATAAAGATGCTTGAGCTATGGTTCAACATTTAGACTGATAAATTATGTCTGGAATTCTCAATTTATGCAATAAAATAGAAAAAAGAAGAAATGTGGGCAATCGGACCTTGACAACTGTAATTGTGTCAGTTGGATGTTCATTTTGTCAATGACAGGTGGAAGAGGACAGTTCACCCCAGGGACCAAAGAGAACTCATTCTGAACTCGAATCAATCCCAGATCTGCAATAATAGCATTGGTGGAGGTAGAAGACTGTGGGATAATGATGACAGGGGCCTTCAGGTCAACATCCAAACAGAGGCGGAAGCTCTTTTGGGCAAAGTCTTTCATGCTGGATGCAGCCTTCTCAGCAGCCTGTGCAGTGGCTGTGCTAAGGGCCTCTTTGGCTGCTTGGAATTTATTAAGGAAGTTCTGAGGAGATATTAATATAAAATTAAAACATAATAATGTAAAACAGTTTCCCAACATGGACAAGTGTGTCAAGCTAGAAAGCAAACCATTATACAAGTCATTTTGCTTATTTTGGCGTACCCAAAGGTTCAGTCCTAGGCCCCCTCCTCTTTATCTATACATCCTCACTTGGTACCCTTATAAACTCCTTATGGGTTTCAGTATCATCTCTATGCAGATGACACTCAAATCTACCTCTCAGCATCAATACTATCACCCTCTCTTCTAACTAATGTCTCCATCTGCCTCTCTAGTATATCCTCTTTATCCATCTCAAACTCAACATTTCTAAGACTGAACTCATAATCTTCCCACCCTCGACTACAGCGGTAATTCTTCACATCTTTCTCACTGTCAACAATGCAACATCACTCCCCCCTCCCAAGCACGTTGCCTTGGGGTTCTACTGGACCTTGCCCTCTCATTTATCCCACACTAACAAAATCTTGCCTTCTCCATCTAAAAACATATCCAAAATACGCCACAACTAAGATTCTAATACACTCTCTCATCATTTCTCGTCTTGACTACTGCAACTCGCATCCTGCTGGCCTGCCCACCACCCGTCTTTCCCCACTTTAATCCATAATGAACGCCTCCACTAGACTCATCTACCGTACACAACGTTCAGTGTTGGCAGCACCACTCTGTCAATCACTCCACTGGCTTCCCTTAGCCTCCATAATAAAAAAAATCATGACCCTAAATAAAATCATGACCCTAACTTACAAAGCCCTCAACAACAGCACACCCACTTACATCTCTGTTCTCATCTCCAAATACCCTCCCCCCCCACGCCCTCTATTCGTTCTACTAATGACCTTCTTCTTTCTACCACTCGTCACCTCCTCTCACTCCCACCTTCAGGCCTTTTTCTCATGCTACTACTTGCCTTGCTCCACCAGACTATACTCCTGCCTCAAAACCTCACTAAAAACTCATCTGTTTAAAGAAGCCTATCGTCTTCATTCCTAACATACACAACTCTTCTCTCTCCTCCTGCACCACACACAAAACCTTTAGGTTGTAAGTCCGCATTTTTTTTTCAATCTTGCATGGCGCTTGGGGAAAGCACTATGGACACCGGATTCAAAGCTCAAAGACCCGGCCCTCCATTCTTTGCAATGTGTTAATACTGAATATGTCTTTGCTTGGAAATGTACTAATGTATAGCGATACAGAATATGTTGGCGCGTTACATATGAACTATATTAATAATTTTACTTCAAAATATTGCACCCTAGTTGGTTGCTATGAAATGTATACCATTGTGGAGAGGACTGGATACTCACCAAAAGCGACATAAGGAATTTATGCAAATACACAATGTGGATGCAGCCCACTTTGAGTGACATCCTGCCATCTACTGTAGACATGTCAGTGTAGGCAGCACCCTCTGTGGCATCTGGGTATAAAGACATGTGCAAGCTGAACACTTCATCTCCCACTATGAAGACAGCCTGGAAAGAGACGAATAGGAGAAAATTATTATAATAATATGGTTAAAATAATTCCTCCACTTCCACTTGTGACTGTAAAGAATAAACATGATCATGGCATGTGGCAGCACTTAACACGGTCATTGTCACCCTTACCACAAATGAATTAATGAAGAGAATGAAAAGTCCACATTTATAATAAACTAGCGACTTGCCCGTAAAAAAAAATGATGGCAATAAAAATTTAACCTTCAGCGCTCTTTGCAAGCCTCTTCCTCAGTCTACTTTACAGGCCCCGACATGAGCGCCATCTGCAATGAGCATCTTCGCCGCTCATTGCCGTTTTTGGCAAGCTGCACCTTTCCTGCTTTGCAATGATCCCCTTCGGCGCTCATTGCGACCCCCGTGATGCGTTCCTTCTGCGTGGATTGCGAGCTCTATAGGCCTGTGAAGTTTAGGGGCCTACTGCCTTGGGTGAAGTGTTACTGGTTTGCGTCAAGTCGTAGTGCTTGTATTTATGTCCTTCGGCCTCCTTTTTACTTCCTTCGGCCTCGTTTTCGTCTTTTAAAAAAAAAATTCGGCCGCCAATTTTTCTCTTGCTTCAGCGATTTTCGATTGTGACAAAAGGCAAAATATGCCTCAAATTAACTTGCAACCTCACTCACAGGCTCCCTGGCTCTCCCCCTGTGCTTTGTGTGAGTTAATTTGAGTCATATTTGTGTATTTTTTCAGGTCTTTTCCAGTTCGGCGGTTAAAGTCGTATTTTTGTGAGCCCCGCAGTCCATCTACGTGCTTTGGGTACTAAGTAGAACAGAACTTAATTTTGCGTCCGTCCCGCGGGTCTCTGTGATGAGCACCTGTGGCGCTCATCTCAGCCAGCGCAATGAGTGCCTTTGTCGCTCATTGCCTAAGTCCTGCGGGTCGTCAGGATGAGCGCCTGCGGCGATCATCTCCACCAGCGCAATGATCGCCTTCGGCCCTTGCTGTGTAAGCCCGCAATTCTAACATTGCGTTACCAACAACTTGTTGCAACCCCGCAATTACCACAACTATATATGTGATATGAAACCATTAACTGCCCAGGTAGAACAGATACACACAACAGAAAATTTAGGAGGAAATAAGTAAACAAAACATGTTTATTCAGTTTGCACAGGCTATATATGATGTCCATTTACCTTCTTGTGAATGGTTTTGGGATCAACATCAAAAACAACAACATCTCTAAGTCGAGCAAACAAATCAGTTTTTCTGGTCTGTACAGAAATAGAAGTATCCATACCTGAAGAAATGGAAAACAACCACTAGTAAAAACATCAAGACAGTATTTGCTAAATAAATATTAAGTACTGTCAATATCAAATTCCAAGCTACTAAAAAAGTGTGTGAACAAGAACCAAACGTAATATTTTTTTCATAAATATCAAAATATACAAGTATTTTACATAAGTCTAAAATAAAAAGCATGATATTAGAATTAGTAGTAGGTTGCCAGAAAGCAATATGGCTTTATCTATTATCGTAAAAGTGGTTAAAAATCACGGTCTGCAGACATTATACTCCTGAGTTGACTAAACAAGCAAAATCATTAAAACTGGAAAGGAGAATTCATTAATTTAGAAAGAAGAATATTGAAGGGAAGTCAATATTGAAGGGAAGTCTTGACTTCACAAAGAGAAACAAGGCATGCTCAATGTGCAAGCAACTGCAGCCAAGACAATGCACCAGTACACAGACATTTATCAGTAGTTAATGCCAAATGATCTCTCACTAACCAAACAATATGTATCTTGGTCTGTGGGTAGATCAGAAATACTAACGATTCTAAATCGCAAACTCCATTGTAAGAAAGCACGTTGTTAATAGCATTCAATTGATAAATAACTTGCTATTATATATAGATTTAAATGATACTGTATTTGGAATCTCCACGGTATTATTTTAAGAGACAAGGAAGATTACATTTTATTTGTAGAGTGCCAGCACATTCCTTAGCACTAGGATCTCTATATGTATATTGCAGGATTTAGTGATCCGATTAGTGATCAGTTATTATATCTGCCATTGAAAATTGAGAGGAAGTGGATCTTCAGGGATTTTGTGAAGTGGGAGATACAGTAAAGAGGTACGAGGAGGCAGAATGAATAATAGTGGGACTGGTAACAAGGTGGGAATGGCACTAAGTGTCGGGAAGATTTCTGACACAAAGTGTGCTGTTGCTCATAAAGTGAGATTAGTCAAGATGCAAGGCCATGTAGAGATTTGTTGATAAGGCTTAGGGATATGAAAAGGTGGCAGTAATAGACACAAAGATATTGGAGTTGGGTCAGAATTGTGAAAGTGTGGCTTGTGCAGGGAACATTGAATATGGCATGGGCAGAGGCATTTTGGATTTGTGAGAGAGTTCTAGTAGTCCAAGAGAGTAAAAAAAAAAAAAAGAGTGAACTAGCAGTTTTGTTGCAGAGATAGTGCATATGGGAAGAGCCATATTACACCCTCAGTCTACACTTTTGAAAGTGCACAACTACAATAATTTAAAAGGTTCCCTCCCTAGCTACTGTATTCCTACTTGGACATAGGACATTTTAGTACTTGTGTAAATATGCTCTGTAGTATGTTTTGCTAATAGACATTATAACACAAGTTCCTTTTCTACTGGGATATAGACCTCATACCTCTACAAGTGTGCTCGTTAAGCACGTTCCCACACAATACCCAAAGATCCAGAGATCAAGCAAAAAATGATTTAAAGGACTGTACAGCCATTTGAGGGTCTGGATATTGATCACATAAAGAGAAACTTATTACCCACGCTAGTAATGCATGTATATAATTTTAGCTTCAACTTTACCTTTTATTCTTATGTCAGCAATGTCACAAATCTCATCGCAAACAAATATGTTGAAAGCATTTAGTTTGGCTGACAGTTTCAAGTTGATAGTATCTTCATGACTATCGCTGCTAGTAGCTGAAATAAAAACACAATAGATTCTGTTTTAACTTAATAATGTATCACAGAACACAGTCCAGCTCATCCTAAAACTGTATATGGAAACATATATCACTTATACATTCAAAGAAACAAATAAGCGATATAGGAGGGTGTGTCAAGGTCAAGATGATATCTCTTCTGTATGTAGCAACTTGTAATGACTTCTGTCTACTCAGTAGGCTTGATATTTCTCTTGATATATATTTGTTATGTCTAACTATTTGTCAGCATGTTTCCATGTATAGTGCAAACAAATCTGAAAAAAGAATAATTGGTGTGTAGTCATACTAAAGGTGGAGTAGAGGTGATCAATGCTATTCGATTATTGTTTTTGATATATTCTTTTAAAATTAATGGGACATGCCATTTTAGAACTATAAAAAGTACTAAGCAGATCCAATCAGAAACATATGCAAGTATATGAATTTTGAATCTGACTGATTTTCAATGGTAGCATTAAAGCATTCTAGGATGAGGGGTCAAGGTTGAGCCTGTGAATGTAAAAGACAGGATGAGTCAGCCTGCAGATTTTGCAGTTTAAAAAAAAATAAAAAATAATGTTTTTTTAATGATCTGTGTTCGCTCTTTTTGGCTCCCTAACCAGGCTATCCATTCAGTAACTTAGATTATTATAAAGACCTATATTTCTTGGCATGGATCTGGCAGCAGTTGGGGACAATACTCATTATAAAAGTTAGCAAGGATTTTTTTTTTTTTTATCTTATTAAAGAATTTTTTTCCCCCCATACAGTTCTACTTGGAAGCACTGAATTGTTGACAAAATGAACTTTGGAAAATATGTATTACTACATAAAATAGTCTGAAAGTTGAGTTACTAGTCATATTTAGAAGCTGATTGTTGTGGAGTGAGGATAACTCTAATGCACCACTAGTTATTGTATATGGTAACTTGTCTATGCATTATTCTCATTAAGGTAAAGCAAGTTCATTCAAGTACCTAGCTTGGTGACTATTGACTTTTGTTCCTCCATTTGCATTTTTGACTCCAGAGCTCTGTCAGATGTTCTGATTTCACGTGATGGAACAGCAAAGGATAAAAAGTTTATTAAGGACAGTAAGGCCTGAGTGTGCATGACCAGATCTAAAGAGGACAGGGCAACCTGTAAAGGAAAAAGAGACAGGATATTTACAGTTATAACTAGACAATTTAACGAATTTGTGCCAAGACCTGCAGAATATGAACATTGGCAGCAATGGCAGCACTGCAATTTAAACATTTTAATCTTCAAATGGCAGCAAAAAGAAGCAGCGATACTGTGCAAAGCTGGAGTATTTGCAAGTCCATGGCAGGCGAAGAGGAATCAGAGACCCATATATTTCATACTATATATAATAAGATACATTTGCTTTCATTACTTACACTCAGGGTCTGCTCTGTATTGTTGTAAATAGTTTTAAAATCAGGTCCGTTAAGATGAGCCTGTAACAAAAGTAAGAATATGTTCAAACATCCACACTTGCATAAGATTCTAAGCTCAAAACAGGGCCTTCTGTTATTCATAATACTTGTCAATATTGTATTTTTCCTTCTCTTTCAAACCATGACCATGGAATCCTGTCAGTGATATTCCTCCTCAAGCCCCTGTTCTTTTTATTTCTGGTTATATTGCTAATAGTGCTGGGTAATTGAGGCATATGTAGGGTATATGCACATGACAGATCATTCCTTAGGGAGAGTAAAATTGACTGAAGAGAATTCAGTGTCAGCAGAAGAAATATCTTCCTGGATGTAAAAAATAAACTTTTTGCTTAACAGTCTGGAGTGAAGAGATAAAGGATTTACTTTTGCCTTTGTTGAGAAAATGTGTGTAAAAAAAACTTAAGCAATATATGTTTTTGGCAAGAGAATATATATTTTGACTGGTCTCTTTTTTGAACAAACTACTTCTTCAATACTTGTTAATGTAAAAAAGTAGATTCAACATTTTGGGCTATGCAAATAAAAAAAAAGTTTAAAAGCTAGGTGTTAATAAGTTTACTTGCTTTAAAATAAATATACTGAAATCTGCCATACCTTGATATATTGCATTGTGAGAAGGTGTTCTCCAGTATCGTCAGATGAATTTATAAGAAGCAGAGCACCTCCATTACGGCCTGTGAGAGAAGAAAATAATGTCTTGAATAGAAGAAGCCTAGACGCTTCATAAATGTATGTATGTATAAATCAGTTTTTCATATCAGCTAGACATTACACTCAAGCTAAAAATAATGGAATTAGTAGCAAATAGAATATATATATATTCAGGTACATTTAGCAGGCATTAAAATAAGTTCTCTAAATAAATAAACAAAATAAATAGAATATGAATTAATGTTCCACAAATGAAAAAGTGGAGAACAATTATGAGGATACCCAACCCTGATGTATGTAGATTTAAAAAAAAATATTGTCACAAGAAACAAACAGTACATTGGTGGCACAAAAAAAACATACCAACATGACAACTGAAACATACCAATTATTGGGAAACACAAAGATAAATATACTGCAGATACTTACTACACTTTATATTCTACTAGCGAATTGCCCGTCAAAAAATGAAGACAATGAAATTGTAAGTGAGCTAATGGTGTTTGGTGTATATAATGTGGCTGATGTGGCATCGTTCGTTTTCTATGTCGTGCGAAATTTTCGGAATATCTGTAGGTGTTTGGTGGTGTTTTGCTTGTTTATGGTAGTGTTTTGTGTGTTTAGGGACCTTTAGCCTCGTTTTTGTTTTGTTCGACGGCCATTTTTTCTCTCGCTTAGGTGATTTTCGGGTCTCTAAACTCTGAAATTTGTGCTTAAATGGGGGTGTAACTTCACTTGCAGAGGTCCTCGGTGCCCCCCTTGCTGTGAGTAACCTTTTTATGTGTGTTGTTGTTTGTATTTATTGTGTTTGTAATGTTTTTGGGGTTGCGCGGGTTGCGTCCTTGTTTTTTAATCTCGTCTGTGTTTTCCGGCAGGTGTTTGGTGGTGTTTTGCGTCTTTAGACTGCTGTAGCTTTGTTTTCGGTTTTTTTGGCGGCCATTTTTTCTCTGGCTTAGAGAATTTTTTAGTGTCTAAACTCTTAATTTGACTTAAATGGAGTTGTAACTTTAGTTTTCGAGGTCCTGGATGCTCCCTCTTCGTGTAAATAAGCATTTTATGTATTTGTTGTGTGTATTTGTTGTATTTTTCCTGTTTTCATGTGCGAGTGTTGCGGACGATTTTTGCGAGGTCGTAATGGGTCGTAACGTGTCTGGTATTTTCTTTGTGTAACGTCGTAAATTTTGCGAGGGTCGCCTTCGGCGCTCCTTGCCAGCAACTGCGACCCTCGGTTCACAAGGGCCGCAGCCTCACTTTGCGAGCCCGCAAGCGTTAGCAACAACTTACATGCTCACAACTATATATGTGATTACTGCTTCCTTGCATTCCTCTGCAGCCTATTAAACTTGTGCTAGAAAATATAGCTTTCTTTGAAATATGCTAAGTGAGTCAGCAATGTACAATACAAATTCCTACAGTGACCCCTCTATAGAATATTGTACATTGGTTTGGGTTTAGTTTTCCCTCTCCACTCAAACCTATTTTGAACACATAGTGACAAGAAACAAACAGTACATTGGTGACACAAGGGAAAATGAAGGTCACACCGAATACAGCTAGAGATTGCCTTTTTTAAACTCTTACATTAAAAATCTGTACCTTGACTATGATTTTCCATTCCCTTCAATTCACAGTCATTTATTTCCCTCTCTCATTTCTCATACCTCCTTCAACTCACGTCCCCTTCCAGTTACATCAATCAAATACTTTTTTTCCTCCTTCATTGCATTGATCAACATAGTTATTCCACTATTATCCCATTAACTGCCACCACATTTTGCCAATTTATTCAAATTTGTTTTCATTAACATCTTGCTACTGGTAGGAAAATGTCTAAATCTTATCTGTAAGTTCTATGTTTTGAACACCTCATCCAATGGTGAAAAGCAGATTTAAAGCACAGATAACAAACCAAACTGTTCCTGCTTGAATACAGAAACACATTGAACATTCGACATATCGTATGATTTAAAATGATAGGTAATAAGTAATTTATTAATTCAATGTGATTAAAAATTTCCCTATTGAAAATTACATTGCAGTCTGCAATTTTTACCTGACAGTCACTAAAGACTAACTATCACTTGCTAATAAAATCAATAAGTTTATTACCATCCTGGGGATCTGGGTCTTTATTCTTCAGTATAAGTGATATATAAAACAAAAGCTTGGGCATGCTCAGAACCCCGGGAGTAACTATGCAGAATAGAAAACATACTTCTTGGGGTCTTGAGCATACCCAGGCTTTTGTTTTCCTGATGACTTACACTGAAGACATTACACTCTGAATCCCAGCTTATATTTGGCTATAAACTTTCATTAGCAAGCAATACAAAGTGTCCTTAGTGGTTGCATGAGAAAGACTGACGGGCAGGTAAAAATGATTTAACTTTAACATATTTTTTCAGTAGGATATTTCTACTGTAGGAAAAATACATAATATAGAATAACATCCATTAGTTCTTATAGTTTTAATTATACAATATTTGGCGCTTCCATTGAAAGTGAATATGGTATATTCTCACCAGTGAATTCATTGCAGGTCATGCTGATCTTTCTCAGGTATACAGAAGCAGTCATCACATGGTTCCCCACCCTGGCCTCTGCTCCAAGCTGGGATACACGTAGCACATGTAGAGGAGAGCCAGATACACCCAACTTTCTCAGCAGCCGGACCACCACCTAAGAGAGTAGGATATAAATAAAACATCTACAAAAGTGGATATTCTAATAAAACTGAAGGTAAGAACATTAATAACAAATCCAATTGTTCATAGAGGACTCATTGAGAACTTTACTAAGCTGAATAAGGACATAAAAGGTCAATTTTAAATGATACACCTGTTGAAAATGTAATTAAAATGGATACAGCAAATATGGTATATATTTTTAAACTAGAGGTATTTACAAGTATTCTTTAGATTTAATAGGATTAAAAAAAATCATAGGGTTTGCAATAAATGGATTCAATCATCTGAGTACTTGCTTACCCCCATGAAGTAATTCTAATAATTTATTATAAAAATGAAAAAGTGGATTACGATGATACCCAATGTAATGAATTAATGAACCCAATGAAGAATACAGCTAGAGATTGCATTATTTAAAGTATTACATTAAAATCTGTACCTTGGCCATTTACATAATGGCTCAAGATCCAACTGAAGCAACATAAACCTAGAACCTGCCTGGATATATACAAATTTATTGATAAAGCCCTCATCCAGAAACAGTTTCTCGAGGTCTTATAACCCAAAACTTCCTTTATTCACTGCTACTATGTATATTTTTTACACAAATGTTTTGGAGCACTGTTTTTTGGATCTATTGACTTTGCAGCTTTTCTTAACACAGAACTTCATGTTACAGCAAATGTTTTTAGAGACTTAGCAGCAGCACCCGATCAGCTGTTTAGGCAGGATATATTGCTTCAGACCGTATGTAAGATAAAAAATAACCTGTGAAATTAGTGACACACACTTGCAGAAAACCCATCTACCCATTAATATGTATTTATATTAGAAATAAAAATGAATAAATATAAGCAAAAAAAAAAAAAAACAGTACCTCTTTGATTTCAAAATTGAGCAGGAGATTCATTGCATTCACAGGTCTGGCTTTCTCAGATTCAACAGAGATCTCATTCAGAACTTTCTCTGCTAGTTTAGGACCTTGTAAGCGCTCATCTTTTGTCTTTGATGTCTCTGAAAAACAAGTTAAAGACAAAAGTAAACTAACTGATGGTGAAAATTCAATAGGTAAGGCACAGATTTCAAGACAAATTCCCCTACAGTTTTGCAAGTTAAATATAGTAGGGCCCATATGCTTTAGAAATACTCAAGCAATAACTTTATTTTTTACATATTACTTGCAATCATTATCAATTGTAACAAGTAAAATACACAATATATACACGTTCTTGTTGTAATATATCTAGTGAGGGCCCTCTTGTGAAAAGGTTGACCCCTTTGATAAACTATTAAGTTGCAGCATCAATAGTATTGATATTAGATCCAATAACAAAGATTGAGTGTCTTAACCAAATCTTTGCCTCTGAGTAAAAAGGGATTACAATTATTGTCCCACAAGTTACACAAGCTTAAGAACGGACCTTAACACACGGTTAAAACACTTTTATTCACTCATACAGTTTCCAAACGTAATATTCATGCAATGTGGGCCCACATGTTATTTCAGTAAAGGAGTGCCCAAAAAAATCCATATCGTCTGTTGTGTTATACATTTATCATGTATATTTGTATGCATACCACTCGGCTTCACTGCTTCGGAATCTACTCCTGCTTCGCCAAGGTTTTCCACCAAAACGTTAAGTAGCACATTGACATCCTCTTGGCTCAGGCCAACCTGATGAAAAAAATTACTAATTATTGGGAAACCCAAAGATAAATATACTGCAGAGCTGATGGAAGGAGAGAGGACAGCCATCTCATATTTACTACACTTTATATCATCATACTACTTCCTTGCATTTCCCTGGAGCCTACTAACCCTGTGCTAGCAAATTTAGCTTTCTTTGAAATATGCTAAATGAGTCAACAATGTACAATACAAGTTCCTACAGTGACCCCTCAAAACACTAACCAATGTATAATATTCTATAGTTTTCATTTTCTATTTTGAGCACATAGTAAATTAGTGATTTATTTTTATTTCAATATTTCAATATCGCTTAGTTAGTACAGACAAAAAAAAACATTTATTTTATCTTAAAAAGAAAGGAAGCAGCAGGGACAATTTTCTTGGCCGATGTATTGGTAATAGTGAACAGAAACAGAGCTTGAAAGTTATAGCAATATTGTGTGCTAATAAGAGAATTAAAACAATTAGAAATAAATGAGATAGGTTTGCTATAAACAACAGTAAATTGTGATATTGAAGTGAATGAACCTTTGTAGAGATTAATTATATATTTGATTTACCTGTGAACACATTTTATTCTGCCCTTTTAATCTGCTGATTTTAAATGTCAATTTGTTTGGATTTGTATGTGTATTTTAGTATGTGTTAAAAAACAGTCCTAAAAATATTCAAGTTAGCCCATGAAACATGCCGATACTCACATCCATTGTATCAAGATGGCCTTTCACTTCTGCATCTGGAATCTCGTTATACCAGGTTGCTGCTAGATTTCGATGCACTGATAAGTTAAGGTTTATAGGATGGAGGATTTGGATGTCAGACCTGGTGGTACCAGGTTCAAGAATGGTCCTGTAGAAGAGAATTTACAGGATGGGCTAAATTAAATAGGTAAGCACAAGGTCATGTGAGGTTGTATAGGAGATATAGAGCTCTAAAACCACGAGTCCTACAAAGTATAACTGCTTGGGTCCATGATTAGAAACATAGAATTGAGTTTAAAATATGCATTCTATAGTCCATTTTTTCAATTTGTTTTAAGGGTTTCATTGTTAATTAATAAACCACAGAGCAAAACCTAGTAAGTATATGCTCTTGTTCAAAACTGAGCCACAACAGAAACGTACTAAACAAAGAAAAAAAAAAAAACTTACCGTGATAACTTAAACTCTGTCAGCTGTATGGACATGTGGTCTATGACTGGAGGTAGCTGCTGGTCTTCATGACAAGTCACCAGGCTGAAGTGGTTATTTATTCTGAGCAGACCCAGATCAGCCACAATAGCGTTGAGAGACACAGAGGACTGTGGTATAACTATCACTGGGGCCTTGAGATGGATATCCATGCGAATACGGAAGCTCCTTTCCGCCAGGCCTTTCACTTTACTTGCTGCACGCTGAGCTGCCTGTGTAGTCGCCATGCTCACCTTCTCCTTTGCTGCTTGGAAGTTATTTAAGAAGTTCTTTCCAGAAAAAAATAAAATCATATGAATAGAGAATTCAGACACAAATTAAATTTACAATTACACTGTAGACTGTAAAATGTGAATGGCCATATTAGATACATTTAATTATTGACTAACAGACACAAGTATGTCTACTACTATAGTTTAAAGTACATATGGACAACCTGACCAAAGGCAAAGGACATGCACTGTTAGATCTGAACGGGAGCCCGCAGCACGCCCGCAGACATACGGCCTGTATCACTTGAGATGCAGGGTTGCAAATAAACCAGGCCATTCTCCCCCAAGCACCATGTTATTTCTACGGCAAACCGAAGACACAAAACATTTTTAAAATCAGGGGTGGAACCTTCACTAAATTAGTTTGAAAACGTCTTTTATGTGGATATTTCTATGCATTCTTGAAGACAGCATGACTCATACTTCTTTTGAAGGCCTTTGTTGTATGGTTTTCTTATGCCGTTCAAAATGTGTATGCATCAAATATATAAAAGTGGAACATTTCTGAAATACAGCAGGATTGCACATCTAGGCATCCCATAAAAACTTAAGTTTTCCTCAGAACATTGTTTTTGGAATATTTCCTTTTTAAGGATGAAGTGGTAAATTCAACCTCCTGTGTACAGTAGATCTATGCAATTATACAACTGCATGGAGTCAAGGGATAAATAAATAAATAAAAAGGAACCACATCATGTTTGATGCATTTAGACAGATTATATGATTGTTTATAACAAGGTTTAATTAGATACAAGTCAGTGGAATCAGAAGTTATTCAGAGCCATGGAATTCTTTTAAGAACGGAATTTGAAGATTTACATAATTTTCTAAATTTATTAAGAAATATGTATTTTCAATTATCTACCAGACCTCAGATGAACTGCTTTTAATTACACGTAATTGTGAGATTTATGTAGGACAACACCATGTGCGATACATTGTTCTGGAGAGAAAAAAAAATGCTCTGCATAAACAATAGAAGGCTTGACATAACAAATTAGATGTACTCCAACAACATGAAAGCACAAATGGTTTTCCCTGCAGCAACGAGCTGCACGTAAACAGGTAGCGTCATTAATTTTTTAAAAGCATTCTTAAATAGAAAATACTTGGAAGCATACAAATATTAAAAACATTTTAATAAACCACAAATGAACATGACGGTGTACAAGTGCCTTTTTATATTAGGACACATGCCTGAAAACACATAAAACTTGATTTGCAATAATTCATAGATTAAACATTTAACTGTATGTCTGCCTAGGACAAATTCAATTTCCCCATCGAAGGAGAAGATCTAGATGTGTTTTGCAACAAACATTTACTGTTGACTTGAGTTGTATCAACTAACAAAAAAAACTAGCGAGGTGTGTATTGCTTAATATAATGATAAAATAAAATAGATGAAGGCAAATTTAACAATATTACTATTAACTAATTCACAATCAAACCGAAAGGAAATTTGTCGGCTTACCAGAAGAGATGCGAGGAACTTGTGAAGGAAGACGATCTGAATACAGCCTACTCTGAGTGACACCTCCCCATCCACCTTGGATACATCTTTGTAGGCTTCGCCCTGTGTGGCTTCAGGGTACAGGGTCAGGTTGAAGTTGAAAACCTCATCTTCCATAATGGACACAGCCTGGTAAAATATAGGAAAAGAAACCATGGTGATAGTTATTTGTGTGTGTCTAAATAATTGAGCTAAACAAACACTCTAAACCCTCAAGCTAAATACTATTTAAAAAAAAAGCTTGAGCTTGTGGTAAAACGATTATCATCAATAGTGTAATGTTATATAATGTATTACCTTTTTATGAATGGTCTGCGGATTAACATCATTAACAACAATGTCCTTCAGTCTGGCAAAAACTTGTATCTGACTGGACAGTAGGAAAATTGAAGAGTCCAGGCCTGCCAATGCAAGAAAATACACAATATGCTTATAATTGGAATGAGAACACATTATAATAAAGTCCATGTGACAATATTTTATAGTCCACAATATTTATTATTGATCAGCATTCATTAAACTGTTAATGACCCTTGATCTGTAGCATGTTATCCATGCAGATCTTTTTTAACAGATGCATACAGATCTTCTTTTTTGCTGTGCTCACCCCTCTGCCATCCTCCAAACACAAAATGTTCTATTTCAACAATTGTGCTCATGTACAAATGTCTCAGCTCATCTGGCACAATATCACACAGACCATGTTATTTCCACACTTAGACATGCTGATGGTTCTCTTCCCTGGGAAGTGCAATTTTGCCTCTCTTTACCATGACTGGCACACATGGTTGGCTCTCTCCATCTGGCTGCACAGTCTCCTTCTTTTCCCTATGCCCATATGGTTGATTCTCTCTTTTCCCTGATGTTTTCTTTTACCACAAACATACAGGGTCAATCATAGAGAAGCACTATCCCAGACAAGAGTAGTGTCCTTGATTGTCCCTCTCTCTCTTTGTTCTTACTATATATTAATGTGTGTCCAATGTGAGAAAAGCTTTGACATTCTCACTTGATGTTCGGTTCTAGAGGCTTACAGGGTGCCTTTCAATATGAATGACTTCAGGGCCCTACAATTAAAAGCAAACCTGTAGATGCTTAGGTTAGTCGTTTCCTAGAGAATGGCCAGTTCCACCTCTCATAAAAACATTGTTCTATTTACCCTTTGGTTTAGGTCACATGATTTCATGTAAAAAAAAAAAAAATACATTTTCAAAAACATCTCTATTTTTACACTGTTCCACCAGCTGTGCACTCTTAAATCAACATAAAAACACATCCTCACCTTCCTTTGTGTGCGGTCTCTATCTATATATATATTTCTTCTCAGTGTGTTGCCCTACCATAGCCTTTAAGAGAACTGAATCTGCTCTGAGATAGATGAGAATACAATATATTGACTACAATTTCCTGACTCCACATCTTCTCTAACGGTGTATTCTGTATATATTTTAAACAAAGAATGCAGCTGATAAATGTGACTAGGCCTCATAATGATCCCAATTGTAGAATACTTCTGCTTAATTACCTGTAATCCTAAAGCACTGAAACCATTTGCAAGCTCTTTGGGTAGTCTGCTTTAAATAATACCAGATTGTAAGCTGTTACTACACCATGGAAGGGTAGGTTTCCACCACTGACGAAGGGGCTACAGTAATATAGTTACTACCCATTTCAGACACGGCTTTGTGAAGTAAAGAACATAATCAGTCTATATAGGTACAGATGTTAAAAAAAACAATAGAATATTTATAATAAATGTAATATTTTGATGAAGTCAGTTTAATGATTTTGTGAACGATACACCTGAACCCAAACAACTGTATTACATGTGACAGAAGACAGAGGAACAAGAAAAGGGGTAGCTAAAGACATATGGAATCTCTCTCTCTCTCTATGTGCTAGCCTTCAAGTAGTAGACAATTTGGCATTGCTAGATAGGAAGAGTAGTTCATTTCAAGTTGTTGTACACATGAGCTAACTGCAAGTCATTCCTAGTCAAAAGACTGCCATTTTCTCATTACCAGGCCAGCCTCCAAAGACTGTTGTAAAGTGTACAATCTTGGCATGTACTCCATGATGAGCACTATCAGGAAATGTATTTCCTATAAGTAAATTAGTTATTGGCACAATACGAACAACAACAAGTTTCTGGTCACTTGAATTATGCCAAATCACTGGTAATGGTAACATTAATCTTGATTTAAAATAACAATTTAAGCACAAACTTTGAGATCTACATACTGCAATATTGTGTGATTAAGTTAATGGCTACAAAATAAATTGTAATTTATTCAAACCTTTGTGTAATATGGGGGATACCCACTACCAATCCAACATTATTTATACTAACATTATCTTTCTCTTCTGCACACTGTTATGCCAAACCGTGACATCTTGTGGATGTATGGAGAGATAGCTAATGGTCTGGTATCTACCTATGTTCTAGGTGTATGTCAAAACAAGATGATCAATAAAAACAGTATAATAAGCAGAGGTGGTTGCTATATTATATCTAAATTATTTTATTTACTTTCACAAACTATATCAGATCCATATAGAGGCACCTTGCAGCAATTTAAGTGTCTTTTCTTGAGTATATGTATTGTATGTCAAAATAAGCAACCGATGCACAAATCTCATAAACCCATAACTGATTATCAAAAGCTATTTGTTTTGGCAACACAGAAGTATGCTATGAAAGTTTGTGAGATTATAGAAATAGCCTTAATCAACATTAATATTCTGTAAATCTTAAATGTTTTGCTGCTGTCCAGGCATGGTTTACAACACTTGAGCATGAAATGTTCCACCTTCTTCCATTTTTCTTTACAAAGTGGTTTTGCTTCTTCTTATCACAGTCAGCAATACAATGAATTCCACTGCACAAAACCCAAATGACTTGAGAACATTTGTATTGCAGGATAAATACTACCCCTGGACTTCGGTTTAGAAAGTATTTCATGCAAAAAAAAAACTAAAGAAAATAATTCAACATGCCACACATTGTTATGGTCTCTTACAATTACATTAGCATTATACTCAAATAGCAGAATCAAATGCATGCATGTGTGTGTGTGTGTACAAGTGTGCAGATGCACATACATTTAGTCATGCTCTGGTTTTTTTAGAACCCCTTTTGTTCAAATAAATATTGGCAAGTAAGTCAAAATACCCTGTATCTCAATTTCTGTGATATGATGTTCTCCATCCCACACATTAACTCTGAAAGCATCCAGCTTGGCAAACAGTTTGAAGGCGAACACGTCCTTATCTTTGGAAACCTTTGTAGCTGAAGACAGAAAAAAAAAAAAAGACAAAAATATCAAACTCTTGATCTGGGTCACCCCCACATCTCTTTCAGATGCATCTGCGGTTAAAATGTTTGTGTGCCCTGTACACACCTTACAAATAGTAGATTAAACCCAGGCTGTAGATATCTTTATTATACTTCTATTTACTTACTATATAATTACTGAAAAATAATCACTATATTTAATTCTAAAAACATTTAAAGAGACAGCTTGATCCTATATAAAACATACAATATGCTGCTTTCAAGAACTACATTTGATCATGACAAAATGGTCTAGGGATTAAAAAATGTAATTTCTGAACTATTCTGTGCAATTACACTGCAAAGATTGCAGTTTCTACTGATCTATTCCTACATGTGGGAGGAGACCATCACTGCAACATTTGACTTGCCTATTTATTTTATACAATGCTCCTTCACTACTTAAAAAATACCGCATTTTTTGGCGTATAACACGCACTTTTTCTCCCTGAAAATAGGGGGCAAATGATAGGTGCGTGTTATACGCCGATATTCCCTCCCCCCTCCTCATCCTCAACCTCCCTCCTCCTCAACCTAAACCCCCTTAATACCTCCCCCTCAGTTACATGATTCTGCTCTGGATGAGGAGGGGGGTTGAGGAGGGGGGTTGAGGATGAGGAGGGGGGTTGAGGATGAGGAGGGGGGGTGAGGATGAGGAGGGGGGTGAGGATGAGGAGGGGGGTTGAGGAGGGGGGTTGAGGAGGGGGGTTGAGGAGGGGGGTTGAGGTTGAGGAGAGGAGTTGAGGTTGAGGAGGGGGGTTGAGGAAGGAGGATGGGGTTGAGGAGGGAGGATGAGGAGGGAGGTTGAGGAGGGGGTTGAGGATGAGGAGGGAGGTTGAGGAGGGGGTTGAGGATGAGGAGGGAGGTTGAGGAGGGAGGTTGAGGAGGGGGTTGAGGATTTTGCTTCAAAGTTCTTTATTTGAAAAAAAAAAATTCCCCTAAAATTACCTTCTTAAAATGAGGTGCGTGTTATACGCCGGTGCGTGTTATATGCCGATAAATACGGTAGCTTGAGAGCAGTTTAATCAAGGCAATGGCTTCTCATGGTAAAGAGGGATTTATTATATTAGTTAATAATTTAAAAAGTCTGCATTTTGCTTTCTAATTTCTCCCATTATCAAGTGTAGTTTTTCAAAAGAGGATATTGTAATTAAAGCTATTTTGGACTTTTAGTTGTGAATCAAATTATTATGATACTGTTAAAGCTTTTGTATGTACGGTCTGATTTTTTTTCTCTTTCTGAAAAATGTATTTTGTATTTAAGGTGTACAAATGCATAATAACCTAAATTAACTTGTCAAATAATATGGATGCTGAAGATCTTATGATCCTATGATAATAATGATATCATAAAGAAATGTTAAAATGAAAGAGAGGGAGGTAAGCAAGATAATTTTCTGAAAATTTAAATTTGGCAAAAATATTTCTTAATCAGAGTTCTGAGAATGGAGGTATCAAGTTAAGTGACCTTGCTATTAGGGAATTGCCTTCCCATCAGGAGTACAAGATATTACATAAAAATTGGTATTCGAAGAGATGGTAGGGAGGAGATTTTAACAGTGTATTCATACATATACAATTGCTAAACTGTTGAATTACTGATACCTCTGGAATGTATGATTGTTTTGTTTTGTTTTTGATGATTGTTAAAGAAAAACGAGAAAAAAAAAAAAAAAAAGAGTTCTGAGAATCCTGGTGATTTTACAAAGAACAATAAAGAGAATTCAAGGACGTATAAATATATTTATTAAGAATCCCTGATATTCCTTAACAACATCAGCTACTGTTTTAATTAAGCATTGGTTATGAATATATTTCTGTATTAATGATTTCAAATAATAATAATAATATTTAATATTAAATTAATTTCAAACATCATCTTCTCAACCTCTATCAAAACTACTTAACTAAAATTGTTGAAGTATTTCTAGCTGGTAGGCAGAGCAAATAGCCAGACAAAGCTTGGTGTTAGAATCACTGGCTCAGAACTTGGTTTTATAGTATTCCTTTGGCAACTGTTCATTGTTCTTGTATTTAGAAGAAACTATTCTTTGGGTCTCTGGTATTGGATCCTGAATGTATGTAGACATAGCGGGGAGGTCTCTTGACAATGTACCTTCATTGTCTAGTATATTACAGGGTGGGATCCTCTTCTAGTTTACAGTAATGATACTTAAGTGAATATTACACGTAAGGAGTTTTAACTTCAAAAAATGCCAGTTGGAAAAAATATAAGTTATGAAATACATATATTCTAAAACATAATAGTTCAAGACATATAATAATATCAATGCCCTTTGAGACTTAGAAATGGAGACTTTTTTGTAATTTCTGATGAGCTAGTGATCTTTTAAATGTTATAAATGCTTAACTAATGTTATATTTTCTTGATAAATAATAATAATTGAGATATATACTTAATTTGTTGGATTTATTTAGCATATTGGTCTCTTCAAAACTTAAAGTGTTAAACACACATAGGCCCTCATTCAATTGCAATTTGGCCAATTGAATAGGGCTCTAATTAAGCACATGGCATATATTTTTTAAAGAAGTTTTTAGTTAGTGAAAACCTTACTTTTGGATAGATGCTTACTAACTAAAAACTTCTTTAAAAAAAATATGCTATGTGCTTATATAGACCCCTATTCAATTGGCCAAATCACAATTGAATGAGGCCCATAGCCTGCAATTTCCATATAATGTTAGATTTCCCCCAGTAGTAGGAGGCCAAGCGATAAGGTTTAATATGGCAACATCTCTCACAGCAGAAGCCGATTTTTCACATTGAACTAATATTTGTCTTGGGCTTTACCTTTCTTAACAAAAGTCTCTTTGTCCTGCAGTTTACGTGCGCTGCCTTTTTCTGCCTTATCAGGGAGGCTAGGGATGGCTTCTGTTAGAAAGCTGATAGCGGAGAGCAAAGCTTGGGAGTGTAGCAGAAGGTCCACAGATGAAAAGGCCACCTGTTGGAAAAAAAGTGGTATCAATCCTCTTCCTGCTGGAAACGAGCAGTCATCAGACTGATTAACGTGGTGGAGCATGGAAAAAAATCGGCAATAACACAAATAGGCACATATTAATATAGTTATATAGTCATGCCACTGGTTATATACTGACTGAAACCCTGACAAAACTTTGTTCTTCTGAATGTCTAACATGGATAGAAAAACTAGAATTAAATCGCATTATTTATATTTATAGTATCTCATGTCCAGTGGTTCGTCAGATCTGCAACAACTTCTTAACATGTATTTTCTTGTTTACCAACAAAGTTGCAGTTAGAAATATTTTGTGCTTTAGTTTCTGCTGAATTGTTGTGCACTTTTATTTAGAGTTTGGTATAAAACAAGAAGTCTCTCTAAACAATTCTCCAGCACAGATTTTGACCAGCTGCTGAGGTAGCAGACCTTCAACCACTCATTCTCTGCAACCCAAATGGATTATATAAACAGTGTCCCTTGCCTGATTAAAACTATGCACTATTCTTACAATATTATTTTTTCCACTGAGGAAATTGATAACTATCTGTTCCCAACCATCTGCTGTTCTTCGCCAATTTGAATAATCACCACACAGAATGGATAAATCAATTTTGTTGTTCACGTTGAATAATATCAACATTATTCACAATTATAATATTACTAGGAACTTCCTCGTCAAAAATAACGGGAATAAAATTGTAAGGCTGGCAATGCGGTTTGCCACACAATGTGAGCTTTTGCTTCCCTGAGCACCTTCGGCGCTCATTGCGAACCTCTCCACATGTACTTCAACTTTCCTGCTGTGCTCTGATCACCTTTGGCGCTCAATGCAAGTCTTTCCTCCCACCTAATGTACGGGTCGCTCATTGCAGGTTTAGTAAACCTGCAAGTTTTGTGCCTGGCAATGCCATGTGTATCTTTGCAGCATCTTCCTCCTATCCCTTCCCTGTCTTTCTCCTCTGTGTGTGTGGTGAATGTTTGCGTGGCGTGCGCCGAGTGCTGTTGGTTTTATTTTCAAAGTCCTGCGTGCCTGTCGTTGTTCGTGTAAGTGTTAGTGTGTTCAGTATTGTGTATTTTCAAACTACCTTTACTGTGAATAACCCTTTTCTTTCTTTAAGGTGGAATCTTTTTACTTCTAACCTAAAAGGATGTCCTCGTGTCAATTGAAAACCTCTTAGCACAAAAAGCTCCCTTGACAAATCTTTATACTGACCCTGGATGTATTTATATAAGGTAATCATATCACCTCTTGGACACCTTTTTTCTAGAGAAAATACGTTTAATTTGGTTAGTCTTTCTTCATAACGTAACCCCTCCATTCCCCTTATTACTTTTGTTGTCCTTCTCTGCACTTTTTCCAGTTCTAAAATGTCCTTTTTATGAAGTGGTGCCCAAAACTGTACCCCATATTCCAAATGAGGGCGTACTAGGGATTTGTATAGTGGCAGAATTATATTTGCTTACCTTGATTCTATACCCTTCTTTAATACATGCTAATATTTTATTTGCCTTTGCAGCTGCTGCTTGGCTTTGAGCACTGTTACCTAGGTGGTTGTCCACAAGCACTCCCAAATCCCTTTCAATATCTGATACACTTGTTTCATTAGGTTTATAAATTGCAAGGTTATTCTTCCTTCCCAGATACATAACCTTACATTTATTCGTATTAAATCTCATCTGTCATTAAATTGCCTATTTCTCTAATTTATGCAAATCCCTTTAGAGGGAAAGTACATCACTATCTGATTTAATTACCTAGCACAACTTCGTGTCATCAGCGAAAATGAAGACACTACTTTCCAGTCCCACTTCTAAGTCGTTAATAAATATGTTAAAAAGGAGAGGACCTAATACAGAGCCCTGAGGAACCCCACTTACCACATTAGTCCAGTCTGAGTATGTTCCATTTACAACAACCCTTTGCTTCCGGTCTTTTAGCCAGCTCCCAATCCATGTGCATATATTTACTGCAATTCCTGTATCCCTTAGTTTGCACAATAGTCTCCCATGTGGCGCTGTATCAAAAGCCTTTGCAAAATCTAAAAAGACTACATCCACTGAGTTGCCTTGATCCAAGTTCCTACTAACCTACTCATAGAAACTAATTAGATTTGTTGAACATGACCTATCCCTCATAAATCCATGCTGACTCCTACTTATAATCCTGTTTGAATAGACATATTCTTGTATATTATCCCTTATTAACCCTTCTTAAAGCTTTCCCACTGCAGAAGTAAGGCTTACAGGTCTATAATTCCACAGATTTGCTCTGCTTTTCTCCAGTCATCTGGTAGTGACCCAGTGTTGAGTGAATCTTGAAAAATTAGATATAATGGTTTGGCTATTACAGAATCCAGTTCCCTTAGTACCCTTGGATGTATTCTATCAGGACCTGGAGCTTTATTAACATTTATTTTTTCAAACCTCTTTTGGATTTCTTCCTGCGTTAACCAATTATTCAGCAAAGGTAGTGTAGCCCCATTATGTTGCATAGTCCTAACTACTGGTACCTCCCTTATATATACACCGAAGAAAACAACCTATTTAGCTCATCTGCCTTTTCCTGGTCACTAATGGTCAGATGGCCTGTGTCACATTGTAATGCTCCAATAGCTTCCTTCTTGGCCTTCTTCCCATGTATATACTTAAAAAATATATTTTAGGGTTGGTCTTACTCTCCTTTGCAACTCATTTTACATTTTCTATTTTAGCCAGTCTAATAGCCCTTTTGCAAGCCTTATTGATTTCCTTGTACTGAAGTAAAGCAGCCTCTGTCCCCTCTTGTTTGAATAATTTAAATGCCTGTTTTTAACTCCGTATCTTGATCATTAAATCATTGTTAAGCCACGTTGGATGTAATTTACTCCTTTTACCTTTATTCAAAAACACGGTATATGGTTATAAGTATATTTAGTGAGGATTTAAATGTTGTGCATTTATGTTCAGTATTACCTGTCAATTCTTTGTCCCAGTCTATACTTTGTATTGCTGCCCATAGACCATTAAAATCTACCCTTTTTAAAAATTCTGAGTTTTTGTTGGCCCCTTACAGTTTTGTTTTTTTAATTCAATCTCAAATGAGACTGTGTTGTGATCATTGTTTCCCATTGCTTGCCCTATTGCAACATTTGATACTATATCAATATTATTTGTGATTACTAAATCCAGGATAGCCTCATTTCTAAGTGTACTCAAGATCCCCTTTACCCGTACTGCTGGTTTCACTCATCCAGTTTATTTCAGGGTAGTTAAAATCTCCCATTATTAGAACTTGCCCATGCTTAGCTGCATTTCCAATCTGTAATAATAATTGCATTTCCTCGCTTTCAATTATATTTGGGGGTTTATAGCATACTCCTATTGATATTCTTTTCAAATTTGCTGCTCCACTATAACTCTACCCACAAACATTCAACATTATCGCTCGTTCCACCATGAATATCTTCTCTGACTATAGGCTTAAATTCAGGCTTAACATACAGACAAATCCCGCCTCCTCTTTTACCATTGCCCCTATCTTTCCTAAATAGGTTATAACCTTCCAGATTAACAGTCCAATCACGAGAATCATCACACCATGTTTCAGTAATGCCTATTAAATCCCATTTCTCATTTACATATAATTCTAACTCTCCCATTTTTCATGGCAAGCTTCTGCCATTAGCAAACATACACCTTATGTTATAAGTCTGTACTTCTGGAGTGGCTGCCACTATACCTGAATTACCTAGCAGTACCTCCCTATTGACTTTACTAACCTTCCCACATGAGTAGTTAATTCATTCCTTACCCCCTCTACACTTACTACGCCATTACTTCTATCTAGTCCCTCCCCCCACCTATTAGTTTAAAAACTCCCCCAGCCAACTCACACTACCCTTTCCTCTAGCACAGCAGCTCCTCCCACAGCAAATAAGATTTAATTCATAATACTGTACCTTAAGAGTCTGTTCTGTATTCTCAAAAGTGGTTTGAAAGTGTGGGCCATTTTTCTCAGCCTAAAAACAAAAGAATAAAAACAGCAGAAAAAACTAAATTAATGTCTGAGCATATCACAGGCATGACTTCATAATATTTTACTTTTAGAGAACATAGATAAATACCCCCCCCCCCCCCCCCCCAAAAAAAGTCTGACACTCACTTTGTACCATTTTAGCTAATTAACTCATTAACCGCCCAAGCGGTAATCCCAAACGTGGCTCTGGGTTAATTTGCAGTTCCTAAAGCGGTAACCCCGAGCCACACTCGGGATTACCCACTTCCTCCTTCCTCTTCCCTCCTTACACACACGTCACATCAATAGTGTTACAAGTACGTCACACCAATAGAGATTCCCGCCAAACAGCCAGAAGACGTGCTGCAGATGAAGGATGAGAGGCTTACACAGTAAAAGGATGGGGGAAGGGAGAGGGGGAAGGGAGAGGGGGAAGGGAGAGGGGGAAGGGAGAGGGGGAAGGGAGAGGGGGAAGGGAGAGGGGGAAGGGAGAGGGGGAAGGGAGAGGGGAGAGGGGGAAGGGAGAGGGGGAAGGGAGAGGGGGAAGGGAGAGGGGGGAGGGGGAAGGGGGAGGAGTGCTGCAGGGGAGAGGGGTGCTGCAGGGGAGAGGGGTGCTGCAGGGGCTAGGGGTAAAGGGGCCGCTACAATACAGAAACATTTAAATGTAGGAGCAGAGGGGCAGTACAAGGCGGTCTGTGGGTTACAGGCTGAAAAACAACTGCGGTTGCCAAAATTGTAACTGACCCAGCTAAACCTTTGATCTTTCAATCGTGTAACTGTTACAATCGCAAATCTCTATTAAATTGCCACAATTCCTCAAGGCCGCAATTGTAGCCAAAAATCCTCTGAATACAAGAGCGGACTCGCAAGGGGTTAAACCCCTGTTCGTAGCACTGTAAAAGCAAATAAAAAAGCAATACTGCACTGTAAAATATGTAAAAGCGATGAAAGACATTAGAATCAAGAGCACAACAGTCTCAAGCTTGCAAACCGGTAAAACATTTTTTTTTAATTCATGTTATGCATTAACCCCTTGATTCCCGAGATTGATATATCAGGCCACTCATGTGGACTAGAACATTTACTTCATTTATGTTTTTTTGTACATTGCAGGATGCAAGTCTGATCGCATATCGGACTTGTAAACGCTACTTGATTGACATGTGACCTCCATATTTTATGGACATCATGATGACAGTCTCATTTACTATTCACGGTTTCGATATCGGGAGTTACGGGCTTGCTGAAATGATCATGATCACGCTCTGAAATGCTACTTACGGGTGCAAGGATTACGGTTTGGAATTTTGGCCATATAGTTGCAGTCTTTTCTAATTTAAATCGCTCTAACTGTGGCAAATTTTAAGCCAGCAGACTGCAGGCTGTATGAAGGTAACTGCGGGCTAGCAATTTAATGAGGCCCTAAGTCTAGTATATAAAGTACCAATTTCAGAATAGATATAATTCATAGTGACATCAATCCTCTGATAGGAGGAGATCACTTGGTTCCAGCTGAACGTCCACATGTATATGTACATAAACAGTATAAGTGAAGTAACTTATCATCCATTCAACCACAAAAGCTATTTTGCATTATTTTGTGGATAATTATTGATTGCAATAGCACTTACCTTAATATATTCCACTTTTAAGAGATCCAATCCCTGTTTATCTGAAGAGCTGATTAAATGAAGTGGCTGCTTGTTGAAACCTGAAATGTTTAAAAATGGATGAATTAGATTTAACACATATTGCCTGCAACAGTATTAGCTGGAAAAGGTGACACAGCCTGTTTTTTGTTCATACTTTGATTTATAAAGTGGAAAAAAATCCTGTTATACAATTGACAAATGCATTCTTGTTGTAAATGATTTAGCTTGAACCATAACTTCAACAGATATCTCTTTAATACCAGCATTAAGGAGATTTGGGTAGCTTCTTAAATACAATATCCATACATTACTCCTTTCTGCTACTCTTTAAAGTATTTTGTGTGTCATGACAGTAAGTGATTATGGTTTGCATACTTATTTATAAATAAGCCAAAGAAAATCAGAGGTGCTCAGTCTGAGGAAGGATCCTAAGGATACCAAAGTAGGTTTGATGTATAGGTTTGGTTACCTACTCCGAGAGCAGCCTCTTTTAGCTCAATAAATGCCAGGAGCCAGGTTGTCATGCCACAAAATGCTTACAGGCACTTAGAGTTCATCCACTGTATGTCTCTGCAATTCACTTTCACCTGGAAGCAGACTGGCATGGGTGACTGAGCCACTACAACGTTGGCGTTACATTCCCCGGGTTCAGCACCTCACCCTCCAGCCCAATGTACCTGTGTGTAAGTAAGGAGAGAAAGCTGCTGCTGCTAGAACAGCCCTCACAGACTATATACTTAGCAGAGCCTCCTATGTGCAGCTAATCTACACTAATCTCTTTTAATAGTAACTCTTACCCAACCAGAAACAACATTTATCCGGCATCTACCAATCCCCATGGGTGCCGGTTAACAGAGTCTACTGTATATATGTTTTCCCACTGTACAGTGGTCCTTTAATCAACATTCCCACACAATTGTCAAACTTGTATCTAGTGGTAGTAACACAAACATTTTGAAGACTTCAATGTCCCTTGAATACATAATTTACAAAACAAATAATTCACTTTTTTGCTACCTTTGCAACAAAACTGTTGATTTAATAGTAACAAATGGGCTCTGGATTACAAATAATAAGCTTGTTAGCTATAAAGTGTGCAGCCGTAACAGATAATAGAATTGTAACAATGAACCCATAATGGGCATTACCTTGTATATCGTAATAGTCCAGGTTGATTTTCTTTAGGTATGACACAGCAGATAACTCGTATGTTTTAACAAAGGCTTCAGTTCCTAGCTGCTGAATACTGAACATCAAGATTGTCTGCTCTTCTTGCTCCTTCTGTTTGGTGAATTCTAATGTTACCTAGAGACATAAACTGACACTTAAGAGAAATGTAATTTCATAAAACCAAGTATTAATTTCCTTGAACTGGCTTATAAATTCCAACTGTTACAAGTAGGGCACAAATGTCGATTAGAGCTTCATTTTATAGTAAGGTGGTCATGTATACTATAGCAGAAACAAATTAATGCACTGTGCAAAACTTGACATTCACTGTAGAAAACATATCACCCAGTGTGTTGTAATCGTACCAAATCTGAGACATCGCACACACACAAATGCTCAGAAACTGAAAACAATAAAGGACAAATGAAGTGCCAAGTGGCTTGATAAAAGGAAATTGTGTAGAAATGTAAAATATAAACACTGAATTACATGTTTTACTTTTATGCTAAATAGTTATACACTGTTTTTTTTTATCCAACAGGAATAGATACCTGGGATAGTGACCCATTCAGTTTTATTGAAATAGGGATATCATACAAGGGGGTCGTAAAAGAATTTAAAGAAGTGCCAAAATGTGTCATAGTTTACCTTGAGGTATTTATAGGAGTATATAGTATTATCAAGCAATGGTTCATACACTTCGACAGACCTCTTAAACATTACTTGACCGACCACTGAAATACTATAGAGGTCACAGTAACTTAGTGACTTTTCTGACACTCATTTAACAATTATAATGTGCTGTTGTAGCATGTACACATATAATAATAAAATACATTTTTTATGCACTTCTACTTCGTTTTATTAATTAAAAATGTTTGGTTCTATGGACCACTTGGATGAAGCTCACGGACAACTGGTATCCCATTTCCACAGTTAAGGAATCCCTGTTATAAGTCCATATCAAAATACCTCAAAGATGGTCTGAGGTGGAGTAATGACTTAACGGTCTTAGATATTATGGGCTATGAAAATGCACATTTACAGTAATGTAACATTATCAAAAAGTTTAAAGAAACAAAGAAAGATCATTTGAGGAATGAGGTGATAAGAGATAACAGATCGAAAGCAAGAAAATGGAAGGAGGAAGGGGAGATGGGGCACAGAAGGTTTGGATTGCATATGGGCTCCTGTAAATTGTTTTCAAATTATGTCTCTGTTCCATACACATAATGTACAGTGTTCAGTTTCGGGCAACAAGGGACTACTCAGTGTGGGGCAGAAAACCCAGATATAAAAGCAAAGAAAAAAAAAAGAACAATTCCCTTTTAAATAAAGAGCCTTGTTATAAACACATGTTGCAACATTCTACTGCTAATATTTTAAAACATCTGTATTCAGGAGTACAGTATAGCAATTCAAAGGCTAAAATTTCAGTGGATATAAAAAGTCTACACACCCCTGTTAAAATGTAAGTTTTCTGTGCTGTAAAAAAAATATTTTTTCCACCTTTAATGTGACCTATAAACTGTACAGCTCAATTGAAAAACAAACTGAAATCTTTTAGGTGGAGGGAAGAAAAAGAAAAAAGAAAAATAATGTGGTTGCATAAGTCTGCACACCCTCTTATAACTGGGGATGTAGCTGTGTTCAGAATTAAGCAATCACATTCCATATCGTGGATCCATAATAAGAATAGCGTCTTCACATAATATAAATCTAAACATCAAAGAAATAAAACTCCTTAAAGAACTACATACAGTGGATATAAAAAGTCTACACACCCCTGTTAAAATGTCAGGTTTCTGTGCTGTAAAAAAATGAGACACAGATAAATCAGAACTTTTTCCACCTTCAATGTGACCTATAAACTGTACAACTCAATTGAAAAACAAACTGAAATCTTTTAGGTGGAGGGAAGAAAAAGAAAAATAATGTGGTTGCATAAGTCTGCACACCCTCTTATAACTGGGGATGTAGCTGTGTTCAGAATTAACCAATCACATTCCATATTGTGTTAAATAGGAGTCAGCATACACCTGCCATCATTTAAAGTGCCTCTGATTAACCCCAAATAAAGTTCAGCTGCTCTAGTTGGTCTTTCCTGAAATGTTCTTAGTCGCATCCCACAGCAAAAGCCATGGTCCACAGAGAGCTTCCAAAGCATCAGAGGGATCTCATTGTTAAAAGGTATCAGTCAGGAGAAGGGTACAAAAGAATTTCCAAGGCATTAGATATACCATGGAACACAGTGAAGACAGTCATCATCAAGTGGAGAAAATATGGCACAACAGTGACATTACCAAGAACTGGAGCTCCCTCCAAAATTAATGAAAAGACGAGAAGAAAACTGGTCTGGGAGGCTACCAAGAGGCCTACAGCAACATTAAAGGAGCTGCAGGAATATCTGGCAAGTACTGGCTGTGTGGTACATGTGACAACAATCTCCCGTATTATTCATATGTCTGGGCTATGGGGTAGAGTGGCAAGACGAAAGCCTTTTCTTACGAAGAAAAACATCCAAGCCAGGCTACATTTTGCAAAAACACATCTGAAGTCTCCTAAAAGCATGTGGGAAAAGGTGTTATGGACAGTGTGGCTGTTTTTCTTCTGCTGGAACTGGGGCCTTCGTTAAGATAGAGGGAATTATGAACAGTTCCAAATACCAGTCAATATTGGCACAAAACCTTCAGGCTTCTGCTAGAAAGCTGAACATGAAGAGGAACTTCATCTTTCAGCATGACAACGACCCAAAGCATACATGCAAATCAACAAAGGAATGGCTTCACCAGAAGAAGATTAAAGTTTTGGAATGGCACAGCCAGAGCCCAGACCTGAATCCGATTGAAACTCTGTGGGGTGATCTGAAGAGGGCTGTGCACAGGAGATGCCCTCGCAGTCAGGAGTGTTTTTGCAAAGAAGAGTAGGCAAATCTTGCCAAGTCAAAATGTGCCATGCTGATAGACTCATACCCAAAAAGACTGAGTGCTGTAATAAAATCAAAAGGTGCTTCAACAAAGTATTAGTTTAAGGGTGTGCATACTTATGCAACCATATGATTTTTTTAAATATTTTTTCTTCCCTTTACCTAAACAGTTTATATGTCATATTAAAGGTGGAAAAAGTTCTGAAATGATTTATCTTTGTCTGATTTTTTTACAGCACAGAAACCTGACATTTTAACAGGGATGTGTAGACTTTTTATATCCACTGTACATGAACAAATCTGGATCTTGTTCATTGATTCCAAGCTAATTACTCTGCTAGGATGGTACTGTACATACAGTATAATGTGTCCAAAAGGTACTGCTTGCAAGGGAAGCATATAAAGTGTGCATATGATAAGCTTACCTCTTTCACTTCAAACTTGAGGTGCAGAGTGGTTAGCTCCTCCACACTGGTCTCTGCTGGGGCTTTTGTTTCTGATTTTACAGAGGTTTCTTGGCAAATAGGAGAAGGTTTCAATGGTGCCGTACAAGCATCCTCTGGGTCAAAATACTCTTCCTCAGAGTCTAGTTTATCACAATAACCAAAAGTAAGTGTGAGCATCACAACCAGATTTTTGCATTCAGATCCTAAAATTCCCTTGTGCCAAGCGAAATATTAGTTATACTGTACAATTTGCCTCTCTGATACCACATGGGTTAATAATATAATGACACTTGTACCAGACTAATAAATTAAAAACATTAAGCACCATACTTAAGTTGAAAAAGGCTTATGGAATATAATAATAATAATAAATGGCAAATACACATATAGATTATTTATATTAACAAAAGCATTATATACTGTACTCACAGTACTTTTCAATTATTTGTGGCTATGATTTTGCAAATGTTGATGGCATTGGATGTTTTCTGTCTGATTTATTAAAGTACTTGTACAATACTTTGTACCTGGAATGAACCAGTTTAAGCAGAATATAGTACATATTAGCACAACTAGAGGCATGGTGTGGCGTGGTCAATGGGGTCATGGAGAGTTGGACACGACTGAACAACAACAATCAGTGGTCTTGCACTTTTTTTTTTTTATCTATTCTTACCAGATTCCAAAAGCATTGACGGCTCAATATTCTGTTTAAAGATTTTTTCTGGTCTACTTGTCAAAACTGTTATGGCAGGAATCTGGAGGACAGAAGAGAAGATGGCTATTAAATAAACGCACCACAAATTCACTTATTTTCATCTTCCTGACGCTATAAAGAAGCTAATGTTAACATTATAAATGAAAGAACATCTCACCCAAGACTCTCTTAGTTTTGACGGCCCTTACCTTTTTCTTTTGAGTAGTTGGGGTACTTGTCTTCTGTGGAAGGGGAATGCTGTCCAGTAGTTCAAACAAATGTTGTATTTTCTGGTCTGACATTTTGACATGTAGTAGAGGCAGCTCTCCAGAAATCTTAAAACTACAAAAACAAGATTTCAACCAGCATATAGTAAATCAGTTCAGTACAATACAAAACTGAAGAACTGTTCTCTGCAAATTTATTTTCCACATTTATAAAGTAGCACTACACTACACTACACTACAGGACAAATGTATCCTATTCCTCAAGGTAGGACAGGAAGTAGAAGAAAGCCCTTTAAAAAGTACCTTCCCCATAAGCAGTTAGTATTATTAAAAAAAAAAAAAAAAACAACTCGCTCAAAATTAATTTATTAGGGAGGGAAATCCTGTGTATTTGGAGGCTGCATTGGTTTTTTTAGGACTAGAAGTGCTATAGAAAGTTTGAAAGTGCAGTCCTTTTGATATAAATTAGGATACATCTCCTGAGGTGTAATGTGTGTAAAATCAGTTCCATGTGATCTATAGGATAGAAATAAGGCAGCAAGATTCACTTATTGTGTTTAGTGGTTTTCTAAAGTTCATCTGGTAAGCAAAGAACATATGGAATGTCCTAAAGGCTAAAAAGACCTCCAACTGACAGACACCCAACCCCAGAGCGACAGAAAAGGGCTACTCATTTCTATTTGCTGTCCTTTTTTAAGGAGGAAAAGGGTAGATAAATGCTTTAAAAGGCAAGGATTTTGCCATTTTCATGATAACAGTTTATTTTGTGTCACTTTCTTTTGTAAAATGACCTTCACACCATGTAGATCACACATATAGATTATTATTCATCAAATGACACATGATCCTAAAATGACCTCAGGAAGCTAGCATTTCCTGTTGGTGATGCCCTACCTGGGCATTCGAGTGTCTCGCTCTACCATAGCTTTACTCAGCTGAACTTCAATATCCAGGGGTTGAAGAATGTGTAGAGAGGATGAACTCTGAAAACGAGCCTTTTTCCAGTCTTCCCCTGCAAGCAAAAAAATTTAAAAAAGACAAAATCCTTTCATTTTGTTGCTCCCACCAAAAATAAAAAGATTTGATGAAAAATAATTATTGTCTAATTAAAATTAGTTTACAAAATCAAAAGCAGATTTCCCAGAAAAGCTACATTATACTGAAATGTGTTTTCCAATGCACTGAACTGACTAACATCCCAGTAAAAATGTATGAAGAGGCAGTGAACAGTAGCCATTGCATTTACTAATTCTGCTCTCTTTACTTTTCACCTGTGAATTCCCACTCCTCTTGTTTTTATTTATTTTCCAATAGCTTTATGAGTAACCCAAAAAGATCTCATTTGCGATACTAATTTCTGCTTTCACTACTTTGTTTCTTTTAATTGAAAGAGTTTCGTCCAAATGATTTACATTTATTTCTACAGGCAAACATGGTAAAGTCCACTGGAAAAGTTCCCTTGCCCGCCCTTATCATTCATACCTTGTCTTCCAAACAACATTTGCACATTCTTGATTCTGACATCAAACTTGTCATATGCTTTGTCCATCAGCTCTTCAAGGGATGAAAAACTTGCTGTGCGGTGAACACCCTGGTCTATGCTATTGAGCTGTATGGAAAAAAAAATATTGCTTTGTTTACTTTTTCAGCTATATATGTATATAAGTATGTATTTTTATTTGTATAGCACTATTAATGTGCATAGCACTTTACAGTGACAAGATAGAAAACAAACCTATAATAAAACAAAGTGCATTTAACATAAACATTACCAATGGGTTACATAATCCCTGCTCCAAAGATCTTATAATCTACTGTATGGGGGAAAAAGAGGAGGAGAGAGATACAACGAGGAGAGAGATACAACGAGGAGAGAGATACAACGAGGAGAGAGATACAGAAGTTTTTAGTTAGTGAAGACCTTGCTTTTGGATAGAAGTTAACTAACTAAAAACTTCTGTAAAAAAAATATATGCTCTGTGCTTATATAGAACCCTATTCAATTGGCCGAATCGCAATTTAATAAGGCTGATAACGAGGAGAGATATAATGAGAAGTGAATAGACTTGACCAGTGATGGAAAATTTTATAGGCTATGCTTGACTTTACTGAAACCCAGCTGATGTATTTTAGCATGGAAATAGGAGGAAGAAATATAGAGGCGTGCTACAAAATAGATCAGGCAAAATAGACTTAAAAAGTCAGAAGTCAAATTACATTATGATGCAGTTACCTCAGATACACATGATAAAAGTTTTCACTCTACCGGAGAAAGAGAGCGGTTAAATGTAACTCATGCTGTACTTCGAGTTTATTGCTACTACAATATTGAATATATTTTAAATATTGAAATGCACACAGCAGCAGTTCATGGTAAGAATATGCTGACAGATAATATAAAGTGATCAGGGAATATGATATTCTTAAATTAAGTTAGCCCTATGAATATACTCAAAAGCCACATTCATTTAATCCAGTTGACAGAGTTAGACAATTGGGTTAGATCCCACTTATGTATATATTTTACCACCTCTAACCTAAAATGTCTTGTAAAAAAACACTCTATCCTTCAAAAACTCTCAGAGTGGCTCATAGACACACATTTGCAGTAAGCAATTCAAGCCCTGGAGTTTGGTTTATTAAATGAATGGACTCAAATTAATGCTCAAAGTGTATATAGTGATAGATTAGGATAAACTACATAATGTGATCCAACATTAGCAATGTGTCCTGTCTAAAATAAGACGCAGGTTCGAGTTTGACCCCTTGGTGATACTTAGGTTAGGGTATGAATAACTGCAGAAGATGCGTTTAATTGTGATTTTAGTCATAAGTGATAAGCGACCACACAGCTGTGTCATCGCAGATATTCAAACATTGCAGATGTCTTCAGATACACTAACTTAATTAGCTAAAAAGGCAGATAAAGTGCACCTTACCTGAAAACTACCAAAATCTACAATGATGAGATCAGTCTTCTCATGATAGAAACCAGACTTTGGAAGAACCAGATAAGAAGGTTGAAGATTTACTCTCAAATCAAGGACTTTCCGTGTTTCAATGATGTGTGAAAGACCTTAAAAATGAAAACAACATCAGTAATTCTAGCAATAAAACAATCTATAAAAAGAGCCAGAGCAGTGCTGTCATCAGAAATCTTGGAGCAGGTACAAAGTTAACAGCCAGCCCCACAACACACACATATCTACTGAATATGTCATCACAACCTCGTTTTGTAATACTTTTTACTTTGTAGTACTTTCTACAATCAGACTGTGAAAAACCTTTTTCATTCTTTAAAATGTATATATATTTTTTTCTAACTTCTAACCCCAAGGCGATGTACTGCATATTCCAAATCAAGCACTTTTATGAGTTACCTGCAGCAGTTTTTTCTTTGATCTCTTCCAGCTTCATGAGTGTAGCAGATGTTAATTGCTCTAAATCCATTCCTTTATGTGTCTGGAAGAATTCTGCTAGAGCATTGATGGTTACCTATCACAGGTGATAAACAATATGGAATTACAGTTTATTATTTACTTATAAGAAATACCATATTTAATGTCCAACATTAATACTGAGATCTAATAACTAGTTCCAACTGAATTACTTTTGTACTACTCTGTTCGTAATTGCATTACTTTAGTTCAATATTATATTATATATCTTCAATAACACTTGCAGGTTTGCTATCAAACAAGTGAACATATGACTAGTACTAATGCAAGGGGGCACACATTTCACATACCAACAAATACTCTGCAGACAAAATACAGTTCAGTTCAAAAACATAGCAACTTTTCTACTCTGTAGCCATAAATACTTAAATTAGCCATTTTGAAACTAACTCGAAGGTGCTTGACACCTAATCAGGACTATTAACTTCAATACAGTAAAGAGAGTACCTAAAATAGTTTATTAGATCAATACACACTGTCTATAAAAAGTGAGTCCACATTATCCAATTCACATCATTACAAAATTAAAATAGTATGAACTAATATACAGGGATAGCGTGGGAGGTTAGGCCCATGACCACAGTGGGTGTTCCTGGAAGGCTCTCTAAGAGATGCCCTAAATCTGGCTATAAGCCCTACATTAAATAGAAGAAAAAGAGTAATTTGTTCTTAAAGGATATAGCAGAATTGCAGTTCAATACCCTAGTAATGAATGTGAATTATGAGACCACTGTTTAATTAAAACAAAAATGCACCCTATTTTACATTTTCAGTAGATCAACTTATAGACTGTAACATAAGGAGACAATTCTCCAATTTGGGAGCCTCACAAGTTTGCTAGTATCATATGCTAATGCATGTTAGAAATTAGCCCCGAATGTAATCTCTGAAGCAGCATGCACACTGAATCCTACCCAACAAAAGATGCCTCATTTTAAAAAACAATATTAAAAACTATATTAGAAACTGCATAAACCTTGCTCTATTCTTTCTAAATGGATTCATTACTCATATATCCAACATTCTCTTTATTACCATTTCTATCTGTGACGGTCTGTGAATGAGTCTCTCTTTTGTGTCTACATTATGGTGAATTTCAATCTAGAAGTCTCTCTTTATTTGTATCTCTATGTATCCCTTTTATTATAACTGTCACATTGCCTTTAAATATCATGGTCTCTCTCTCTCGCTCTGACATTTCATGCATTTTTATCTGTAAGTGTCTCTCTGCTTATTTCTTGGTTTTCTAAGTAAATACATCTTTAATATTCTCAAAGATCTATTGTTTTGCATTTACATGTGGACCTCAAAATGTATTTGCTTAGCTAACTAATTTTAAAAGATAATACAAAATCAGGCATATTTATGAGACATGAGTGACATTTATATAAATGTTTGAAAATCATATTACTTAGATATATTTCTTTCCTTTTTTTTTTAATGATGTCCATGAATATTTCAAATGTAAGCATGCCTGGCATATGCATAAGGCTTTACTGAGGTTTATTTAAGCCAAAAAGTTTTGGGAAGATTGAAAAGCCCAGATAGGCTTTTTTGGTTTTTATCTGCAACCACATCTATATTTCTATGCTAACAACAAAGCTACCCATCCTCGTTTGTTTAATTATTTGTTTTGCCTTGTTCCACACTGAAAAGGGGAAGAGAATATCCATAGAAACTTACTGCGTCATAAATTATCTCCACAGGCTGGGACTGCAGTATCAGGACCTGATCAGCAGTACTGTCTTCTGGGTTTGTCTCAAACTGGATCTTAAGAAGGGATGACTCGCTGGATCCTATTGAGGCCACAAGTGATGGTACAATATTCTGTTGTCTTAGGCCTGTTACATACCAGTGATCCAACTTGGCTTCTACCCTACATAAACAAAAAGGTAGGGGCAATGTAAGCAAGTCATAAAATTGGATTATAATAGAAATGAATACCCCAAATTGGTTGATTGGTAAAACATTGCAATATCTGCCTCAGTAAAAAGGCTAAAGGATCTCCAGTGGTATAGACTGGAAATTCTGGGAAACCTACAAGATTTACCATTATATTTCAGATAGGGTAATATATACATCCTGTGTGTACAAGAATGTTTCTAAGCGGACCTGCTGCATATTTAACTCCTGGTTACAGTCTAAAATACCTGACAAAAGAGTAATGCACCTTTTAAACATTAAAAGGACACTGCCAATAAGATAATGTAAATCTAAGGTAATAGCAAGCAATTCTTAAATCAGTACAGTAAGGTTTGTAATGTTTATTTGCTAACTAAGTCTGTGCAGTTAAAAATTCCTGTTTTGCAGTATAAGACTGCAGACTCCATCGGGATCTGAATGTATTGTTCTATGTATAAAAACCACATAATATCAAGACTTCTGTGACTATTTGGGTATGTTCAGATTATTTTCATCAACGGCTATTGTACTCAAAAGCCACACATGTAACCCCATGGAGTTATAAGCAGTTAACATTATACTGTAGAAATAGATAACAGCAAAGTCTTAGTAGTTCATAACATTTTACAGTAAGAAGATGTAATTTTATTAACAACATTCAATTGAATATTAAAATGACACAATTGTTGAAACCTTCCCTGTGGGATATTATTTCAGAGTATGTATTGAATGTCACACGGGTTGCACAGGACCTCTATGCAAGGATTTAGTTACCACCATTCTTTAGATTTGTTACTTTGCATACAGAAATCATTTCAGTTTCCTAACATGCAGTGTTGCATTTTTCATGTGTATTCATTATCTTGTCAACTTGTGATATGAAATGCTACTCACTTCAGAGCTTGTGCTCCTGGTCTTTGGGAGACTTTAGTGCTCAGATCAATTATCTGCACCTTCAATGTTTCCGGAGTGTTTATGTTTTCTCGGATGGTTATGGATGTGCTGAGCAGCTTGAAGACCAAAATGTGAGCCACATACTAGAAAACAAACCATTGCATACTTAAGGAAATTAAATAGCAGATTTTCATTCAAAATAAAATATTGCAATAGGTCATGAACGCATAAATATTTTTTGAATTATAATTTGCTGCAATTTACAAACGGCATAAGGAAAAGTAATTTGTTTTTACAGATAAAAGATTTTCTCAACCCACTGCTGCAATAAAGGGACTCTAGCAAGTTAATTCACAAATAAAATCAATAACCGTTTTATTATGTGTTCTTTATGCTTCATTTTAATGAAATGGTCTACATAAGAGATCATTTTTACATACTTAAAACAAAAATAAATTTGTAATGTTTAAATGATGATCTTTAAAACACATGTTAAAATGGAACTATAATTGCTATTTTTGATTAAAAATTAATAGTAGAACACACACACATTTAGATGTTCCTCATAATTTACATTTATGAAATAAAGAATAAAAATTACATATATACTACATTTTTACCTGTCAATCAATAATAAAATATTTAACAAATCACTTACTTTTCCTATTATTTTACAATAAGTCATATTTGGCTCAAAGCCTTTTAAATATCCTTTGCTTCATTAATAAGGCTGATCTTTTATTCGTTCTGTATTTACTCATAAATCTAGGAGTGCCTATAAGTCTGTTATGTGACTTTTCTTTTTTACTCTGCATGATCATGTAACAACATATTGCAGTGCTCTTCTTGTACACATTAAAAAGTCCACTGTAGACTACTACAAGCACCTCTGACAATTATCCAATACATTAGGTCTCTCTCACTCACCTTTTTAGGCAATGCTAGATTGTGAGAGCTCTCACTGTACCCAATTGCAGTATAAAGCTTTGTCTTCTCTTCATGAGTCATGAGGTCATCAATGTCTGCAAAAGATGTAGACAGGAATTTCACAAACCACAAAGCAGTGTTTGATGACACTATATTCAATACTCTCTCTTAGTCTGACTCTGCAAAGGAAACACAACAGTCCATCAAAACTTTTTTTGCTAATCCCGATTAGTTGAAGGGAACATTACACCAACTTTGGCAAATGCTTTCCCAAATACTGCTGAATTCTTGGGTGTATTATGGTTATATGCTGCACATGCACATTAACATTTGAACAGCCCACCGGCCGCGCATCCTTTCACCTTTCTATATCTCAAATCATAAGTTTATGTGTCTAAATGTAATGTATGGTACATTAGAAAGTGTCAAATACACTTAGAGACAGAAAAATCACAGCAAATAGACATTTATGTGCATATACGATCATATTGCAATGTTCTGCACTGTATTTTCAGGCAGCCCGCTGAACCCCAGAAAATGTGCTAATCTAGGCCTGGGCCTTTTGGGTCTAGGCAGAAACACACCCCTGGCATAACTGCTAACTCTCTTTCTTTTAACTTACTGTATTATCTATCAAATCTTTATGAATGTACAGTAACTTTTATACATATCTTGTATGTATACATTTTAGCATGTGCCTCTTTTTATAAATTATATAAATTGTTCATTGTCACCAATAATTTTCTTTTTATGGTTTACTCTTATGGCAGCACACTCATAAGATGAGAATGGACAGCAAGAACCAAACCAATAATAAAGTCTCATCAACAACTTTATGCGGTAAATAGACTGCTATAGTGAAGCACGAAAAGCCTATGGAAAATGTAATTTAAGTCTTAATTGTTTTGAATTTCTGCATTTTCAGCAAAAGTGAAATTGTTGAAAAAAAACAAAAACATTAACACGTCTACAACAGAATAAACAGACAACAGCAAAAGGTGAATGTACATCAATAAAAATAAAAAATTACACCTTGCTAAAGACAGATATATGGCTGAACCATAAATATAAATAATACAGGTGGTAAAAGCCATTCTAGTTGTGGTTGGGCCAAGTGATTTAACTCCTTTTGCATTCCATGTATTTGTTATATTCTACTGCATTTCTTTTTTAATTACGTGTTTACAAGATCTTTTTCAATGCATTACATTGTTAGAGTTGTAAAGGTCAATTTCATTCAGTGTGATCCATGAAAAAGTACAGAAAAGATATAAAAGAGCAGATTATCATTTTGTATTTTTGTAAAAATAGTTGTTGATGTTCTGACAGGGTTTGTACCAGATTTACATTGCAAATTAGAGGGATTGGTACTGCGTTAGCCAGTAGCAATAAATAAATAAAAATAAGTGATATTAAAAGGTATTATCTTTATACTACTTTTGTTTTCCATATATTTTGGGATCCTATAATGCCAGTTTTCATGTATTATTTCAGTTGCCGGTTTTCTAGATGGTGCGTTTCCAGGCAGCTGATACTGTGTATCTAGCAACTGTAAGAACATTTTAATTAATGGTGAGGATAAGATGCTTTCAATAGGTAAATAAGTTATAAATTTTCTTAGATGATTTTGGAACTTTAAATGGGTAAGGAATCAAAGGACAGGAGAAAAGAATACATGATATGGCAGGTGTTGTCACACTATCGTGATGAACAACTGGATCAGGTCAAGGACCTGCATGAAAGTGTTTGAGGATGACAGAAGAAGTTAACCATACCAAGTTAATAGGGAGTGGTTATGAAAATTAAATAGCTAAACAAAGAAAAATAATGGAAGGATAATAGAATGACAGAGTTGGTCAGGGCAGAGTAAAATATAATGAGGGTTTGTATGGAATGGTGATGATTTGCTAAAAAGTTTTTAATTACTCTGAGGAGATACTTACTTTCAGGATCTGAGAGCTCAGAGTCTTCTTTCTTGGTGGCTTCCTTCTTACCCCAGAAGCCACCAAACCATCCTCCGCTCTTCTTTTCTCCACCTGGAGAGGATTTCTTAGCTAACAGTTTTTGGCCTGATCTGATCACCTGAAAATATAACATGTATTTATGTATTTAGCAATAAGTGATAAATATTATTATTTTATTACATATGCTTGACCTTGTTTTCCAGGTCATTTTGTGAGGGAATCTGACTGTACACTGGCTATTTTACAGCAGAAAATCATTTCCAAATAATAAAAAAGTAGTTAATAACAAAAATAAAAGAATTTATCCCATAAATCAAGTGGTGTACTTCAATTGATAGCTCAATATTATGAGAATCATTTTAAACAGAATCGTTATCAAAGCATTAAGCACTTACCTCTGCCTGAGCCTGCTGCCTGGCTAGTACAATATTAAGAACATCAAGGTTTTTCTCCATGCTCTATTTAAAAAAAAAACGAAAAGAATTGTGAAGCAAAACATTACAATTCTGGTGAATGATAAACTCATAACTGGTCAGTTTCTACTAGTTCTACGCAAGCTTAAAAAAACATCAATAAGTTTAAGATTGTGCAAATTCCTCTCTCGTTATATTCTGAGGGGTAGATCATTTAAGTTTCACAGGGGCTGCAAAATGTCTTCAGTCCTCGTGCAGCTTAGTGAAACAGGCTTATGTCAAAAAGTTTAATACTAAAAATGAAACTTATTAAAAATTAGGACACAAAAATATATCAAAATATTACTAATTATATAGGATTATATGAGAATATGTATGAAAAATATATGTGTATAATGAAGAGTGAGGTAGCTGTGAGTGTCTAGTAATCCAGATGAATAATCAGAGTATTGCAGTATATAGGGATACCTTTTTTTATTAGACAGACATATTGATAAATAAATATATATAAAAATATATAATAATATATATATATATATATATATATATATATATATATATATATATATATATATATATATATATATATATATATATACATACACACACACACACACACAGTATATATACACATACATGAAAATATATTAAGGGATTGAATAAAACTCATGAAGGGAGCGTGTTTCAGAAAAAGAAGATAACAAGAACAAGAGGTCATGATTTCAGTTACAGGTTAAAGATTTTGGAATAATGTGCACACTACTTTTAAAATGGGTGGTAGATATGTTGAACTACCATACAAAGTAAGAGGTAAGGACAAACAGAAGTTGAAATTCAAGCATTTAAAACTATTCTAAGGATAATAATTTGGACAGAATTGGCAGATGAGACAAGTCTGTTGGTTCTCATCTGCCATAAAATCTATGTTCCTGGAAATACACTGTAAACATACAAGGAATATATTATTGCCACAACTTCAACACATTTCGCTCTAAATAAAGATACCTGCAGCTGCTTGATGGTTTCCTCTGAGACTTTGCTTTGCGTCAATTTGCTTTTGTAAACATTCTTGTAGGCTTTCAGATTCTCTCGGTGTTGCACTATGTTAGACCAGGACCACATACGTGTCTGTCGTTTCACACGGACCTCAAGGATACTTTTGATTGCATAGTTCCACCTGTAAACATAAATAATGCAAGGAAGACTGAGATAAGATTATATCTAGGGTGGCTTCATTTAACCTAGTTAACCTAGTTCAACTAGAAATTTGAAAAAAAAGTCACTAATTTAAAACAAAATCAAAAATGTAGCATTTAATAAAAAGTATGGACAAATCAAACCAATATTTTCATTTATTTTCTTGTTTAGTATATGGTTGCTCTAGTGTATAGGTGTGTGCGTGTTTTATTTGCACCATGTTATCTATTTTAGAATTAGACCAAAGTATACAGATTTATAATACAGGGTCAGATTAATATGTACAACCAAAGAATATTGCAATTTTTTTGTAGTTTAAAATAAAATGATGAAAGAAGTTTATATTTGTGTATTTAGTATTTAATGGCAATGTTGCTATTGTAATGAATCTTTGCTGCTGCCAAACTTTTTACTTGAAGAGCCACATGTGCTGCTCACAAGTCTGGAATGATGGGTTTCATATCTACAATAAATTAGTTTTTTAAGTTAGTAATTAACTTTGTGAATTTGTACTTATGTAATATGTTAAAAGGAGCATGTGAAAGGTTGCATGTTGTACACCACTGTGCTAAATACTTCACCTCCGACCTTCAGATTTACTTAAACCAGGAGGAAATCATTGCAAGGAAACATTTAAGATTGTAAAATTAATTATTATGGAAATATTCCAATTGTGCAGCTAAACACAAAGTATTACAAACTGTTCCTTGTGGTGTACTCTTAAGTTGAATTTAGGAAGAGGGAGTCAAATTCAAAAAAGTCTAGTTAAATAACCGCTTTATATAACTTGTTTGTCTCCAACGTGGTATATCCCATATAATATTTTAGTCCTCTTGCTGAAATGTAGTGTAGTGTAGGTTCCTAAATGAAATTAGTCCTCCAGTACAATAATAAAGTCCTTTTTTTGTCTAGTTCATTATTAAGCATTGCTATACTTTAGAACCACAAGTATTCATAACTTCAGCCAAAATGATCTCTGTAGTTTTTAACATACCATTGCTTGATGTCTTCATGCAGAGGGACCTCTGGTCTGTACTTTCTGTAAGGTACGTTCCTAACCATATAATCCACAGACTCCAGCAGGTCAATCATGCTTAGGTACTACAATCACAAACAATTGTTGGCAAATTAGGGAAACCATGGTTCCATACAATTACACAAATAATGAATAAAACAAAATGTATTGAACTAGGTTGCATTTATTAAAAGTACACTGAAATCTTATTGTTATAGTTAGCTATATTAAAGAACTAGACTTCATAATGGACAGCAGATCCAAATAATTGTATAGGGTGTTATAGTGCAAGCATGCACTCCTTTCTGCAAAATTTCAAAAAAGATAATTGAAACAGTCTTGCCACATCAGAGAAATTTAGTAAATCATGCTCACAGTTTACAGCTTCACAAGGAAAATTTGGTTTGATATTACGGATATGATAAATGGAAATTCCCAGTGAAGGAATATTTTAGAATTTATATGACTCTCTAGATTACATTTGAAAACATATGCAGCAGACCCCGATCACACAAATTCATATAACTTATATATAACCTAAAGTTAAATAAGTATGTAGAAAAATGCTAAACAGTTTCTTTAATCACGCAGTTCATGTTTGACATTACTCATTTACTTCTCATTTACTTCTGTGAAGCATCTATTTCCTGTGTATTTAATGTACTGCACATTTGAATTACACCACATACATTATGATTTAATGAGTGTACAGGTTTGTTCATTAGTGAAAATAAATTAAACGACTAATGATGTACCATATGTTACTACAACAGATATCTGCAGTATGAGGTATTAAATTAAATCATGCAAATCTTGCTCAGTATCTATCTTAGACTATGGGTGTTTGTCACTCACCTGCGGTTTGGTTAGCTCTATCGCAACATGCTGAATCTCCATGTTCCAGTCTATTTTCGGTGTACGCAGCTCCAGTTCTGCATGAGGGTTTATGTATAGCTTGGCAGAGGCAGACACTGGCTTGAAGACTTGTCAGTAAAAAGGGAAATTTAAACAATGTCATACTGTTTAACGTACACAGATGCAGTCACAGAATCAGTTCCATAACTGCCTGTTTCACATCACAAAATATGATAAGCTAAATTATTGCATTAATTAACAAGTAAATATTTATTAATAGGTAATCAAACAGCAATTGTAATATAAAGCTGAATACTCAAAATGTGTCTACAATGGAAGAAGGTGGTTAGTTATTAGATACCGATATTTAGAGTGCCCATTGAATGAAGAAATCGGTAGTATATCATTATGATGTTTATAAATTAAGTCAATGTCAGCTTCTTAAGTTGGATTTAAGGAGCAATGGTGAATATTATCAATAGCAAAAATAATTTTGGAAAAATCAAACATGATACTCACTATACTGATAGTCTTCTGGCTTTTTGATGCTGGATATCACCCCACCTTTCAACGCGCTCTAAAATATAATAAACATCAGTCAGTCATAGAGAATCTTTCAGTAGAGGCATTTGTAAACCTGGTACTGCCAGGGCTAAACACTTTAATACTGGGGGATGAAATAAAAAGAGTATTTAGTATTTTAGTTTAGGTGGTTATTTCATTTATTTACCATGGTTTAAAAAAAAAATGCAAGATCACATTTATCCATAACCTGCACTCAATCAGAAACAAACAAGTAGTAAACTAAAGTAAAAACTAACTCGCTAGACTACATCAAAACACATATTAGCTGATGCAGCGTTTTACAGTATTTTTTTTTTTATTTGTAGCCCCATTAAATAGTTTATGAAATGTGACAACTCCATTTCTTAACATAACGGAACAGAGCAAGATAAAAAAAAACAAAAAAAAAACATCATTCATACTATACAGAATATTTTTCTAAAAGTACTTAAGTGAACTTTTGCATGCAGGCCTCATCTACTTGGAAGTAAAGTCTGAAGAGAATACTGAAGTCTCAAATCTATCATGTACTTAAAATAATTATTTGGAAACAGTTTTCGTTATATTTTAGGCATGAGATTAGTGATGAATAGTTGTAAATATGCATTATAGAAGGGGTAACAGTCCAGGGCCCTGGCCTGTCCATCTGTCAATTACTAGAGAAAGGACTCAATTAGCTTAATTTTATTTTGATTTGTCTACAAAAAAAAAAGGACATATTTTTTAAATTGTTTAATTTGCATACAAAAAATGAAACAGTTTAAAATGATATATGGTAATGTAGTACGTGAGATTGCGGTCAGTTTTTTTTCAAACCAAGAAAGAAAAACTTAACAACAAATAAAATAAATAAATAAATAAATATAGATAATTTCTTATGAAAATACCTTTCTTGATAAAGCTCGCATTATAAAGATAGAGAATATGTGTTTTGTTTGAAAATACATAGAAAACCCACTCTAGCAACAACATGAATCTATAATTTTTGAACAATTTTAATAAAAAAAAAAAAAAAGAAGATTTCAGTCAGAATTATTTCAGTCATTTTGTTACTCTCCCGCTGGCATTTTCATGTTGCTTTTATTATTTCCTTGATGTACCAACTGAGTTATTGACACCTAGGCAAACTTTATGCTCTGGGCAGCTTATTTTCTATTAGCATAAATTAATTCAACATACAAATCAATGTCTGCCTCGAATTAACTACTAATTATCCCATAACTGCTTGGGCCAGTCAAATAAAAAATTGTGCCGCTAACTTATAATGAAAAATAAATTATTTTTGGCAGCTGCAGCTCAACATGTGGATAGCCAAGGACTTTGCGGCCACATTCTCAAGAACTCTATACTTCTGTTTGTATTCTTGGGCCCACAGCTTATGACACTTATCTTATCTGCCATCTAATTTTGCTATAAAGTTCATTAAACTATATAGTTGTGAGAGTTTTATTCAAACCAGCCTTCTGAGCCAACCGGCATCACCTTAAGAAGGTAAAAAAATTGCCTTCCATAGGGCTATAACCCAGTACTTCTGTCAACATATGGCTAACACCAAAACTATATTCCATTTGCTACTATTTCTTGCTTAATAAACGTAACCTGAAAGGGATAAATTTGAATGCAATATGTGTTCACAGGTAAACGGTTTCATCAAATAGCATTTAATGTACAGACAAGAGTTCTGAAAAATTCATCATCTTTTTCAATATAACTATAAGAACAGATACATATGTAAAACCTTTACTGACAGATAGTATAAGTAAAAAAAAAAATGCAAATATATATTTAGACTGTGATATTAGCAGTATTATTTGTGCACATTATCTGCACTCGAAAGTGCATTGATCCACACAACATTTTACACAAAACAAGTCACCCTGTTAATTCTAACAACATTCATCCACCTTAGATACAACAGCCTGCCACCATCAACTGACATTGCAACACCAATGTGTCCCAACAGAATGGTGAGAACTCATTGTTCAACATGATCAAGCAGAAAGGAGATTTCTTTCATATCCAGTATACCAGTGTTTCATTTTAACCGTTTCATTTATTTAAGTCTTTTCTCGCAATACATTTTCATATTCAGGTGATAATGGACCTTAAGTGACATTTCTAACAATAGAAATTACATGGATCTCCCTTCTGGAAAAACATATGAGAAAATGATGCATCATTTTATATGAATTCCTTTTTTTTTCCTCCTTTCTTTTTTTATCTTTTGCCAGTTCCTGTGTCAATGTAAACACTATCATATGAATATCTGCCAAGAGGAAATTAAGTATTAAACTTGATAAACAAGTTTTACACATTTGACGCAGGCACTGGTAGGAAAGTAAATAAAAAAATGTGAATAGATGGTGCCAGTGTATGCAGGCTGATTTTCTCAGAAACCTAAACAATGAATATTCTATTCTATTAAACACATGAAACCAATAAGAAGATTATGTTTTATACACAAGCACATCATTTTTGGAACGCTTACTAAAAATAAACAGTACTAACAACAAATGTACCCTTATTGACATGTTACCATGAGTTTCTGTAAGATAACATGATATTTGGCTAGAAAGGATCAAAACAATATTAATATACAACAATTATTCAGAGATTTATCAGTCTTTTTTGTTTAGATAATGCCTTTCATTTCTCAGTAAATGCTGAAAGCTTCCTGGTTAAATATGACCAAGTAATCAAAACATGATATGGACAGAGTCCATGGGGAAAGTAGTTCAGACACAACCTAAAACCAATTTCGAGCTGGCAACCCTCAGCAAACATTAGGTCTGCTATTGACAATACATTCAAGAATTATGAATCTATAAAAACAAATGGCTACTAAGGGCTTTAACTATTGAGGTACAAGCAAAAGATAATGCAAAAAGAGAGAAAAGAAAACCAGAGAAAAATACATTACAGTTATATAAAATCTCAAGCTCCACTATATTCTTTTAGTATTGGCGATTTAAAATATTAATGCAATGTTAGGAGACTTTATTTGGTTATCCCAAAACATTGCAATGTGGCCCTAGAAAGTTTATAGACTTTAGACTATTGCTTGGAATCTGCCCTTGCTATTGATATATATATAGTCAGAGGATATGAATTAGTCACAATTTGGTAGTGTGGTTGGTTTCCACTTGTCATAGGCATTATTAATTAGTGCAATATCTTGCAGAACTAGTTTTCCTTTAAAGATAAGATGTAAGAGGAAATTCTGCCTAAATATTGTTAACTTTATCTTATATGAGAGAGAAGAGTGGCAAATATTCAAATACATATTTAAATTATGCAAAGCGTGTATGTTCCAGATAACATGTACTTAGAGGAAACTAGGGAAAAGGGCACAAATCTAAATCACAGCTGTATTCTGACCGACTTGTGAACTTTTGTACCTAAAACAAAAAACATATTAAGTTCCCTTCAGTACATAAGAATACATCACAAAACCGAGATCCACCAGTTTGATAACCCAAAAGATAAATGCTAAGTCAACGTAGATTGCAAAATCTACACATGTACTTTGTATTTATTCATGCAATATGAATTGATTTATGTTGTATGTTTTGAGATATGTATGTGTACCATAGGCATAAAAGGAGCTAATGCAAAGCAAATGTTGATGTCTAAAAAGAATCAAACACTCTCCTGTCTCATGAGAAACTATGACAAGACTCTCACAGGTGCACCTTTTTGTTGAGCATTTTGTTGAGTTTGGCATACCTTTAATAATGGCTACTTTATTCTTGAAATGTAAAAACATTTCTTTCATTACAGTGATCAGACTTCACATAACGAATAAATCTCAAACATCACAATACAGTAATAGGGAGCCATGTGTTTGTTTAATCAGAACACTGGTAACTATTTTTCCTATTCTATCATACTCTTAAAATGATCTATCATTTGGTATAAATAAATAATATAATTGTAATCCCAGGTGACTATGATCAATCCGCCAATGAAAGCATTCATTTATAGCTGGCTTTTATGAAATATTGTATTAGTAGTGACTCATTTTTTTACTTTTATTGCAAAGAAAATCAGCAAAAAACCTAGGAAAGATAATTAGTTTCATTGTGCACTTTATGGTTTTAAGGATTTGAACATTCTTACTAATAGTTATTCATGGTATTGGACTTTCTTGGACTGGACATAGAAATTGAGTTAACGAGTATAATGCCAAAGTGCCACAACATATTTCACATGCCATACTATAAGCATATACTATAAGCATAAATCACAATCTCAACATAGGAAAGTAAACCTGTTAAGTACATTGAGTTGGAAATATCCATCATGAATTTTTTGTCCATTGATGTAGAAGTAAAGTTACATTTTCTCAACCTTTAGCCACACAGCTAGTTTGTGCTTTCTAGTCGTAGAACATAAAAGACCAGGAGGCTTTGCATCTTCATGATGAACATCCAACCTCAGAGAAAATTGCTTTTGTGCAAAAAGAGCCTAATTTAATTTCACTGCTTAAACTAGTACAGGCTGTCAGTGGGTAGTGACAAAAGCAAGTACATTTCTGCCTGAATGCTACCTTGTGCCAGGGAACAGAAAAGCATAGGTGGTCTTTATGGGTGAAAAAATAGCTCTGCACAATTCAGTTGTTCTTATTCTATTAAGATTATAAGAACTGCAAATGTGTGCTAGCAATGTATTGACTATATACACAAAATAATTATCAGTTTTTATATTTATATTTCTACTCAACTGTAACTGTGCTGCATGTTAAAAGCATAAGCAAGTGAGCTGCGTTATTAATGCATCTGATAGAGGAGAATTTATATTGTCTGAAAAAAAAATTGCATGAAAAAATTAGTAAACAGTTACACCATTAGCCTGAAGTTTGCTGAATTTCTTGCTTTTGCAAAGAGTTTTCTCTCAATGTTGACACCCCCAGAAATTCCCATGAAAAATTTGCATAACTTATACATTGTATTGTTTTGGCCTGAGAATTGTGCAGACATGCTCATTTAGCACTTATATATTCCTTATTGTGGGAAGTCACATTATTTCAGACACTTTCCTTAAATGTAGCCAATCAGCAAGCGCATGCTCTTTTAGATCGGGTAATTTTCCTTTAATGAAGTACCCAATATGCGCAGTGCCATTGCTGGGGGTGTCTACATCATCCCCAGCAAATTTTTTTTTACAGGATGCATTCATAACCCACCTCACTTGCATATACCTTTAAATGCTTACTGTTCTCTCCTTACAATACACACACATATATATATATATATATATATATATATATATATATATATATATATATACAAGGAGTGCAGAATTATTAGGCAAGTTGTATTTTTGAGGATTAATTTTATTATTGAACAACAACCATGTTCTCAATGAACCCAAAAAACTAATTAATATCAAAGCTGAATATTATTGGAAGTAGTTTTTAGTTTGTTTTTAGTTTTAGCTATTTTAGGGGGATATCTGTGTGTGCAGGTGACTATTACTGTGCATAATTATTAGGCAACTTAACAAAAAACAAATATATACCCATTTCAATTATTTATTTTTACCAGTGAAACCAATATAACATCTCAACATTCACAAATATACATTTCTGACATTCAAAAACAAAACAAAAACAAATCAGTGACCAATATAGCCACCTTTCTTTGCAAGGACACTCAAAAGCCTGCCATCCATGGATTCTGACAGTGTTTTGATCTGTTCACCATCAACATTGCGTGCAGCAGCAACCACAGCCTCCCAGACACTGTTCAGAGAGGTGTACTGTTTTCCCTCCTTGTAAATCTCACATTTGATGATGGACCACAGGTTCTCAATGGGGTTCAGATCAGGTGAACAAGGAGGCCATGTCATTAGATTTTCGTATTTTATACCCTTTCTTGCCAGCCACGCTGTGGAGTACTTGGACGCGTGTGATGGAGCATTGTCCTGCATGAAAATCATGTTTTTCTTCAAGGATGCAGACTTCTTCCTGTACCACTGCTTGAAGAAGGTGTCTTCCAGGAACTGGCAGTAGGACTGGGAGTTGAGCTTGACTCCATCCTCAACCCGAAAAGGCCCCACAAGCTCATCTTTGATGATACCAGCCCAAACCAGTACTCCACCTCCACCTTGCTGGCATCTGAGTCGGACTGGAGCTCTCTGCCCTTTACCAATCCAGCCACAGGCCCATCCATCTGGCCCATCAAGACTCACTCTCATTTCATCAGTCCATAAAACCTTAGAAAAATCAGTCTTGAGATATTTCTTGGCCCAGTCTTGACGTTTCAGCTTGTGTGTCTTGTTCAGTGGTGGTCGTCTTTCAGCCTTTCTTACCTTGGCCATGTCTCTGAGTATTGCACACCTTGTGCTTTTGGGCACTCCAGTGATGTTGCAGCTCTGAAATATGGCCAAACTGGTGGCAGTGACTTTTCTCAGTTCATGGGCAGTTATTTTGCGCCTTGGTTTTTCCACACGCTTCTTGCGACCCTGTTGACTATTTTGAATGAAACACTTGATTGTTCGATGATCACGCTTTAGAAGCTTTGCAATTTTAAGAGTGCTGCTTCACTCTGCAAGATATCTCACTATTTTTGACTTTTCTGAGCCTGTTAAGTCCTTCTTTTGACCCATTTTGCCAATTGAAAGGAAGTTGCCTAATAATTATGCACACCTGATATAGGGTGTTGATGTCATTAGACCACACCCCTTCTCATTACAGAGATGCACATCACCTAATATGCTTAATTGGTAGTAGGCTTTCGAGCCTATACAGCTTGGAGTAAGACAACATGCATAAAGAGGATGATGTGGTCAAAATACTAATTTGCCTAATAATTCTGCACTCCCTGTGTGTGTGTATATATATATATATATATATATATATATATATATATATATATATATATATATATATATATATATATATATATATATATATATATATATATATGTGTGTGTGTGTGTGTGTGTGTGTGTGTGTGTATTTTTTATTATTATTATTTTTTTTTTATTATTATTATAAGTGGATTGACAATTATAATCACTCATTCTCTTACTAAGCATCTTCAGAATATTACTATATTACTTTTCCTACAACTTGCAATTCATTACAGCATGGGTGGGCATCAAAAGGCTATACAACTAGCATACACCTATAACTAGTAACTAAAATATATATAACTAAGTGAATACCCATCAGTTTAAAAAAAAAAAAAAGCGTTTTCCAACATGATTTTCAAACTTCTCTCTCAAAGATAGGGAACATGAAGCCAAATACAAAATATAGTAATCATATTATTTTGGCCCAGCACGTGTAGCTGTCTATCTAGAAGTAGCTATCACTGCCTTGTATTTAATGAATCAGTGCCGCACTATCAGTATGATAAGACAGTGATGGAAATCATTGTCCATTACCATACAGCACTAGCAACTAGTCCCACATATGACAAAGGGTATTTTATAAAATGCAATGAATGCCCCCTGAGAAAATCTTTCTAAGGGCTAGATATCCTAAATACAATAGTTTATACCCCTCACCTTTCTAATTGTGCAGTCAGTTTCAGTAAATTCAAATCCCCATTTCATTTTCTAATTTACTTTTAAGAAAACTTGCAGGAAAGTAAAATATGTTTATAAAGGTCTGGTGTGTGTTACTTCTTCAGGTCAAAAAATGACCAAAGGTGTATAGACAAAAAAATAAATGTAATAATAATGCATGGAAATTAGTAATTGCCTATATAATATTCAAGTGCACACTGGTAATAGGTATTATATTTGAACTGTTGGATTAGTTTGCACAAATAATTGCACAGCGACAAACCACCAGCTAAAGGCAAGGTTCTGCCCTCTAATTAATAAAAAGGTATAACTATCCATAAAGCAACCGATTACGTTTGGCAGGGAGCTAATACATTGAAATAATTTATAATATACCAATGAAAAGACTTAAGAGTATAGGAGCAAAGACAGGCATGGTCTGATTTTCCATAAGCAGGAAACTCTGGATAAATTGTATCTGTGCACAGAGCTTTCACCTTTGAAGACCAACAGCATTAGTACAAGGCAGCAGTAAGACTATGTGCTCTCTACTATGTAATATCCTAATCCTAGAGAATTGAGGCAAAGTCAGCTTGATTTCCTAAATATAATGCATAGTATATATCAACTAAAGACTAATTTACTCTAAAAACATATTGTTCATGTAAACTATGCATAAAATATTGCAGACTAAAGACACCAATCTGATGTGTTTTAGCTCTAACTCACACTTGGAATGTCCTCTATTTTTGGGGATCATCCCACATCTTGTGAAGAAAAGGCTTAAATACCCTTAAAGTACAGACTAGTACAACAAAATACTGTTTTAGATTTATAGAATAGACGTCAAGGTTTTATATATATATTACATACATACATATATATGTATGTATATATATGTATATATATATATATATATATATATATATATATATATATATATATATATATATACACACACACACACACACACACATACATATATAAAAAAGATATATGTTGTCACATCACATTTTAATGCAGATTATTTTTATACACTGTTCCACAACTGTACCACACAGGGGCAGCATTAGAAAAGAACCAAGCCATAATTTTTTAACCATTTTTGGGAGGCTGTCATTATGCTCTAGGCTTAGACTGGGAAAATCCCTTCTTGCTGTTTAGCATTACCGAGGACAAAAGGCGTTTACAGAAGTAAATGGAATAACAGAAACAAAGCGGATATTGAGGAAGGTGGTTATACATTAACTCTAGTGATAAAGCAGCATGTTAAACAACATAGACTAGAAATAAAATAAATAAATAAAATAGGCAGGCCAGGGTTTCAATCAGGACATACAGACTCATTCTCCAGGACCTATACTGCATTATTAAAATTTAACAAATTTCCCAAGACTTCCAAAAGCTAAATAAATTATATCTATATATGTACCGTATATACTCGAGTATAAGCCGAGATTTTCAGCACTCCCCCCCCCCGTGTCTCTTTCCCTCCCCCCTCCTCATTCTAAACCCACCCCTCCTCATTCTAACCCCCCCCCCTCCTCACTTTACCCCTCTAAATACCTCCCCCTCTCCCTTTCCCCTCACTTACCTCTATCTTCAGCTTCAGCTTCTGCTCCGGCCTCCGCTCCTTCCGGCGTCTTGATCCGGCCAATGCTAATGACGTGGCGCGCATGTTACACCACGTCATTAGCATATACCGGGTGCAGACGTCCACTCATCCTCTCCCTCCACTCATCCTCTCCCTCCCCTCATCCCCCCTGTGTCCCTCTTGTGCCCTCTGTGTCCCCCTCTTTTGTGCCCTTCTCTTGTGTCCCCCCTGTGTCTCTTCTCCCCTCCCCCTCCCCTGTGTCTCTTCACCCCTCCCTTATCAACCTCCTCAACCCCCCTCCTCATCCTCAACGGCTTATACTCGAGTCACTCATTTTTCACCGTATTTTATGGTAAAATAGGTGCCTCGGCTTATACTCTGGTCGGCTTATACTCGAGTATATACGGTATGTTATATTCCTATGCATCCTTCCCTGTGTACATTTCCATACCATTTCGATGAGGAAGTTTCTACCCTTGATAAAACAACCTACAGTGGTACCTTGAAACTCAACTTTAATCTGTTACGTATGGCAGGTTGAGTTCCAAAACAATTGAGTTTCAAGGTAGCATTTCTCATACAGATCAATGTAAATTAAAACCATCTGTTCCAGACCCCAACATTTTCGCATCTTTGTTTGAATTGATAATGCTCTTTTTTTTATACTCAACAGACATTTAAAAAAAAAAAAAAACAATAATTACACCAAATAACGTGGAATGTAACTTCACTTTAACTGTACTGAGAGGACTTGAGTGCCCAATGTAATAGTGGCGATGTAGAGGAGGATAGAGGTTTTGCATGGAAGGGGAGTCCTGTTCCAATAGAACAGGAGGCATTTGCACTGGAGATCTCATTCTCTTTTCTGTCTCTTAACACCAATGGACTCTGCTGGAAACTCTGATGTAGGGAGTTCTACTAGAAACCTAGCAAGACAAACTTGCTTCTGCCTACTTTCAAAATGTTTCTGACGTGAAACATTGTTTGATCATTACACAAGTCCATATTTCAGCTTGCTTGAGCTTTGTCAGGGTGATATCCTTTTCACAAACTGTTGTAAATCAACCCATTTAGTGCACAATTATTTGATCAGTGCAGTGTTTCCTCCCTTCCCTTGTTGCTCCCTTTGAAGTTTGTGCAGCTCCTAAGTGCTGAGCTCTTGTCTGTTTAATGTCTTCATTACTCATCTCCAGGCCCATGGACTTGCCCAGAGACACAATGTCCTCCACTACTGGGCTAGGTTCAGCCTCCGGAGTTACAGCTTCTGGCCACAATTTCCTCCAGCCACAGTTCATGGTCTTGTGAGCGACTGCACACCAGGCCTTATCTATCTTAGTGACATAGTGGAGGATATTGAAATGGTCCTTTCATCTCAGTATCCAATATCACATCAAAGCACCTGTGGAAGAGGGCATTGGTATACAATTTCTTAAAATGTGAGATGACCTGATGTTCCATGGGCTGGATCAGAGGAATTGTGTCAGGGGGGAAAGAACTTCACAGTTTTAAAATTAATATAAATATCCATGATTTTTTAGCCTGTCTATGACAGGGCTATAATAAAGGACTATATTCCGCACTCCAGCATCAATACTGCTTAACCCTATCCTAGCGTCTTATCAGGTAAAAAATGTATTTTATTTTTATACATGGCAAGTTACACTGTGAATATGTAAGTCCCCTTATAAAACTGTAAGTTCTTCATGAAAGCTTCCCCCCCCCCCAAACAGGATCAAAACTTATCACATAAAAAGGCCAGTTTTAAACAATAGTGAATAAGACTTTGATAAAGTTCCTTGGAAAAAGATCAAGGCACAGAAAAAGTAATGCTGTCCTGGAAGACAGCCAGGAAATGCAAATTACAGTACAGTAGAGGCAATTGTTTATTTTCCTGGTCATCACTGCATGACTACTTCTGGATATATTAAATAAAATTAAAAACAAATTAGGAAGGAAAAAGAAAACAGTGCAGTTGGGAAAAGTGGTGGTTGTTTTGCTTGAATTGTAAATTAAGATTTTGAGGCACTGCACTTGCTTATGATTCAGCAGACAATATTGAATAAAAATGATGAAAAAAATACCTAATTGTTGTTCAACCAGTAGCCTGGTGATGCTTCTACGGGGTTAACATGTATACCCTAACATACAAAATCTGTAAAATAAAGACATATTTAATTAAAAACTGTGCTAGGACAGAAGAGTCTTTGTGTTTCTTAGTCACATATAAAAATACCTGCATTTTTTTTTTAGAGCCAGCATGATCAACGAGTACGAAGCAAAAGAATACTCTATATTTCTTTTTTCTTGCCATTAAAAAAAAAAAAAAAAAAAAAAAGGATGTAAATTTCATTTGACCAATATGTATTGCCAAAAATAAAGTTAAGACAGCAATTTAATGTATATACACCACACAATCCCTTCTGGATCACTTGTCGAGGTGAAATGCTTATGTACTTCAATGAAGCTGTGAGCTATACCATGTCGGGTCACCCAAGATGGGCAGGTCATGGCAGAGAGGTCAGAGAAATCGCGGTCCACTAGAAAAGAAACCTGCAACCCACTCCAGTTACTATGCTAAGATAACTTTATGGACAGGCAAAACCAGAGACATAATGTCGTGGCAAAGGAACATGAGCCACTCGGGTGAGAAGGTGCCTACCACATTACTGAGGAAGAGCAGAGTACAAGTAACACCAGATATAATGAAGTGGTTGTGCCAAAGACGAAAGGACACTCAGTTATGCATATGTCTGGAGGGCAAAGCACAATTAGGCTTGTGTACTTTTCTTCTCCAGATCCTGAACCCACAGCAACATATCTTCCTCTACAACCCTGCTTCTAATGCACCCAGAACTTCCCCACCCCTGATGTAAAGAGATTGAAGAAGGTGACAGAATGCATAAATCATAAGATCTCTTCAAGAAAATTGGTTCTCTTAAAGGCTCCTTTCATGCCAAAGTGGGCGTGATAACAGCCAAAAATGGTATGATCAGATAAAGAAGAGGAAGCAGGACTACACTAAAGATCTATACCGGAAGGATCTTAATAGCAGTGATTATCACAATCATTTGTCCAATGAGCTGCAGCCAGACATCTTGGAGAGTGAAGTGAGACAGGCCCTAGGATGCCTTGCTGATAACAAAGCTGTAGGAGTTGATGAAGCTCCAATTGAACTATACAAAATTCTACAAGATGATGCTGTAAAAGTGTTGCTTGCCTTAATGCTAATAAATTTGGAAAACTCACAAGAGATCAAATTGCCAACGACCGATGTTTAACAGAGAAAGCAAGATAATTAAAAAAAAAAAACATTTACGTCTACTTCATATACTACTCTAAAGCCTTTGACTGTTGGATCACAAAATGTGGCATGTTCTTAAAGAGATGGAAGTACCAGATCATCTAATGCTCCTCCTAAAGAATCTGTATGTGGACTAAGAAGGCACGGTCAGAACCGAAAATGGGACAGCAGAATGGTTCAAGATCAGAAAAGGTGTGCGACAAGGTTGTATATTGTCACCTTACTTATTTAAATCATACACAGAGCACATCATGCGTAAGGCCAGGCTGAATGAATCCAAAGTCAGAAATACATTTTGCTGGAAGAAATATCAACAACTGCAGATATGCGGATTATACTACCCTGATGGCTGAAATTGAGGAGGAACTAAACGACTTCTTGATGAGGGTGAAAGAAGATAGTGCAAAAGCTGGCCTGCTGCTCAACATTGCCATGATTTTCATCTTTTTAAACAAAAATCTCAGTTCCTGGCAAATAGATGGGAAAGAAGTGGAGGTACGAACAGATTTTATTTTCCGGGGATCCAAGATCTCTTTGGATGGGGCCTGTAGATTAAAATATGTTTGCTTCTAGGGAGGTAAACTATGGCAAGCTTGGACAAGTTAGTAAGAAGGAGAGATATTACATTATCAAAAAAGGTCAGTATAGTAAAAAGTATGGTATTCCCATAAAGAAAGCGGAGCACCGTAGAATTGATGCGTTTGAATTGTGGTGTTGGAGAAGACTGTGTTGAGTCCCTTGGACTGCAAGAAGATCCAATAAATCAGTACTACAGGAAATCAAGACAAACTGTTAACTGGAAGGTTTGATCATGAAGCTGAAGCGCAAATATTTTGGCGAAATCATGAAAAGCCAGGATTCTTTAGAGAAGACCATGATGTTGGGAAAAATTGAAGGCACTCTAAGAAGGGAGAGGCAGAGATGGATAGAGGAGATAATTGAAGCAACAAACATGAGCTCGTTGGAACTCAGAGGGACAGTGTCTAACAGATGTGCCTGGCATGCTGCAGTTCATAAAATTACAGAGAGTGGGACACAACTGAACGACTAAACACCACCAACACAACACAATAAAGATATTTTGGTTTAATTGTAAACTACATAATCTTTTACACTCAAATATATGCAATGCCAAATTTTAGATTCCTTTCACTTTTTGAATTATACAATTATAATTTTTTTATGGATTACACAATATTTATAAGTTAATTGTATTTGCATTTATAATGCTATACAGTGTAAGAGATTATCCTGGCCCGCCTTTCAAATTCTGATGATGTAGCGGTGCCATCTCATGATCAAAGTTCTTTGGCTTTGTATATAAAATGATGCACACTAGGCAACAAAAAAAATGTAGGGCTCCCAATTTCCTATTTAAATTAGTATTTATACAAGTTTACTCACTACAGACTGGGTGATGAAGATAGACTGATGGACGGATGAAGAGACAGATAAATGAAAGGATGACTATAATAAACATACTGATTGTCAGATAGGAGGATGAGACACAGTAGGTTAGATGGGAGGGGCGGGGAAGAGACACTGAATGAGAGATGAGTGAAAGATAGAAGGATGTAGCTAGAAATATGGAGGAATGAGAGCCAGACAGATAGATAAGGACCAGGATGGTAGATAGATAGATAGATAGATAGATAGATAGATAGATAGATAGAGATAAGAAAAGAAACAAAATGAAGAGAGAGACAGACATATGTTGGTGGATGACCGATATGGAAATTGAGAGTCAGGAAGAGTTTAGAATGGCAAGACTGGTTGATGGTTTGGAGACAAAATGAATAATGAAATTTATGAAAAGGTGGAGGTTAACAGGGATAGGGAGTTGGCTTAATGCAGACACAAATGGAGGACTGAGATGCACAGTTAGATATGCCAAATGGAGGAATGAGAGTCAGATTGGAGGAGAAAAAAAAAAAAAAAGAGAGAGAGAGACATGTGAATAGGCAGGCTAACTTCCACCTAACATTCTGGTACATTTTATCTGTAGACTCAGGATCTCTTCCCACACAGATGTATTGCTCCAAAGTACATTACACAGCAAATTTGAGAAATGGTATATGTTGGCATCTACATGACTCTGTAAATTCACTTCAAATCTTTCATTACAGAGACCTAGTATTCTGACCCTAATTTTATCTTAAATGACATATCTCAATCCATTTACTTGCTCAAACTTTTCTCTTTACTATCTGGTATGCAATGATTTGTGAGTTCGATTGCCAGAGCTGACCAGGTGAAACCCTTCAGGGGCGAAATACCAGAAGATTGCAAGCCCGAAATAACAAAGCCAAAGATCAGGTGCTGGCAGAATTCCAAGTAGGTCCAATATGAAACAGGGTGACTGATAAAGAGTGACCAGGAAAAGGCAGATGAGCTAAATAGGTTATTTTCTTCTGCATACATAAGGGGTGTAACATTGGTTGAAGCACTGCAACAAAATGGGCTACACTACCTTACATAATTGGTTAATGCAGGAAGATATCCAAAAATAAGGGATACAGGGATTATAGTAAATAACTGCTCATGGATTGAACTGGATAAAATACAGTAAACAAAGGGTTGTAGTTAATGAAACATACTCAGATTGGACTAATTGGGTAAGTGGGGTTCCTCTGGGCTCTGTATTATGCCCCCTCCTTTTTAACATATTTATTAAGTAGGACAATCATTTTTGCTCTTGACAATGTTATGTAAGGTACTTAAATCAGAAAATTATGGACTTCCCCCTCCAAAAGGGAATTACATAAATTAGAAGAATGGCCAACTAAATAGCAGATGAGATTTAATACAAATAAATGTAAAGTAATGCATATGGGAAGGAACAATTAGCATGCAATTTATAATCTAAACAGAACAAATCTAGGGATATTAGAGATAGAAAAGGATTTAGGAGTGTTTGTGGATGACTACCAACATAACAGTGCTTAATGCCAAGCAGTGTCTGCAAAGGCAAATAAGATATTAACCGTTCCCAAATTCATCTTTGCAGATAAAGGACTGCTGGAAACTCATAAATACGTTCCTTGTAGGTTAACATCTCATTCAGCATTCCAGAATGCAGACAAAAAAACCCCACAAATCTTTGTTTTCACCGCTCAGTGTCAGCAGATGTTGTTAATCAAGGAGTGTGTTTTTAAACAGACCTCAGACCTTAGATTTTTAGCTATTATTAGTGTAATAAAAAAAATTAAAAAATATAATTTTAACATAGAATCTTGTGCACCATGAAGAGCCCTTATAGTGAGGTAAATGGTCTTTAAGCATACGTTCAGCAGAAGATCATACTTCTGCCTTTAGCTCTGCTGCACGATTCCCAGTAGGAAGAGTAGAAAGGAATGTGTGTTGTAGCAAGGAATCATGAAAATAACTATAAGACAGAACTGTGTTCTTTACCCAAATTGGTAGGGGGATAAACTAATTCAGTCAAGGGTAAGAGATTAACCAGGTTAAAGAAGCATCTGAAATATTGTTCCAGCCCTCAAATGGTTCTATCAGTGAATCAACTGGCTTATGGGTGGGATGCTGTAGAGAATAGTTGTTTACCAACTGTCTTCATAAAGAATCTACAGAAACGGGCAACAAACTGGACTACTCAGTCCGGCAGGATTTCTGAGGGAACCTTGTTGAGTGTTTAGATTTCCCCACAAAAAATAGACTCACCAGATCATCAGAAGAGGATAGTTTAGGAAATGGCTTATGAGAGAAATGATTTACAGTCATTTCTCTGGCACTAGGGAGATCAGTAATACAGTCCACAGTGGTGTGAGTACATGTATAAGCTAGAACATCCAACGGTTGGAGTAACAAGTAAAAAAGATTTGGCACAAGTGTTACGTACTGCTACAAAGTTCTTGACATCAGTAAAAACCTTAGGGCACCAAACAACTGGATAGAATGTCAAGAGCTTTGGGGACACCAGGATGACCAGACCAGCGAGAGTGAGAGTTCTAGGACCTCTTTACAATAGGATGGAGGCACAGACAGACCGATTCAGCAGCAGAGATCTTGTGAGGAAGCAGAATTTAAAACTCTAAGGAGGCAAAATCTTTTCTTGGATGGAACGAGTACACCTAAGGCATCCATACTTTTTGGAGACAAAGAAGCCAGAACCTTTCTGGCAACGATTACTCTGGGTGAATCCCTTAGCCCTTTACATACTCTGACATGGCATTGGTCTCAGCTACTCTGCCCTGGTTCATGGGGCATGTTGTTATAACGGGGCTGTCCGAATGAACACTTTCAAGAGCAAAGCACCAGAGCATGGGCACGCATAGAATAGTCAGATGAGCCACAGATCAGAGCTGGCAGATATCCAACATAGTAACAATCCTGGTCAGTAGCAAAATATCCGTCCAGTAGGGAACAGGGATAGAGCAGGAACTGTAGCCAAACAGAGCAGAGAAAGAGACACAGGAACAACCAGAAGTACCACAAGTCACAGGAACCCACAACAGGCACTGATAAAATGTGATTGTCTTGTAGAAAGGCCAAGTTTAACAACAACAACTAATCAGGAGAAGCAGCATGAAAATCTAGGACAGGTACCTCTGACTGATCTGTCTCTAGAACAAATTGATATAGATGCTGTGGCACAAGACTGCCAAGACATGAGATCGAAACCGTGCGTGGACCCTGACAGATGTGGATGATGGCAAGAACAGGGAGCAAAAGCCTTTTATTAAAAAAAACAAAAGAACTCAACACTCTAAAAGTGGATGGATAATAACCTGCTTAGCACATACAAGAAAATGACAAATCTGTCTTGTACTCAAACCTTCCCTTTTAGCATAGTCACTTAAGCTCCTAATTGTTTTTAAAGTACTCTAATTAAAGGTACACTTAATTTTGCTGGATTAGGAATGCATCTGACCGAGGAGAATTGGTAATGCATGCAAACATTTTTTGCATGAAAAAAATCCCAAAATAAATATTTAAACACTTAAGTCCGCAAAATGTCTTGTAATTTCTGACAATGGAAAATTAGGGTTAAAACCCTCCAAACCAAGGCTAATTTAGCATCAAATTTAAAATCAGGCTAGCTGAAACAGCCTGGGATATGTAGTGTATCACTGATATATGCTATGTATTGCTGCGGACATACAGACAGGAACCTGCAAAGAGATTGGCTGAGCAATTAACAGCAGGTAAATAATGGGTTAACATTGATCCCCTGATGCTGCATGCTGATTGGGGGGGTGGGGGGATGCCGGTTTAGATACCCCTGGAGATGTCAACATACGCATTAGATAATTTTTTAGATATTAATACAAATAACATGTTTTAGTAGATGTGCTGTATAAATATGGGCTGCTTTTTGCCTAAGGAGTGCAGAAATGTATTATATATTATAATTAGGGTCAACTTGTGATAGGATCCACACATCATTTTAAGTACTTTAGTATGCAGATTATTTTTGTGTAAGGGCTTGTATTTTTTTATGTTATCTCCTTGCATCTGTCCACCATGCCTGGTTTCCTTGCCTAGTTATGGTTACCCCCGACCCGGAGGCCCTCACCTTTAAACTTGTCCCCAACCATCCTTCTTAATACATCAGAGTGGCAAAAAATAACTGGCTTTCATTTGCTTGAATACCGATATGAGCTTTAGCTGGTCATGTCCCCATTACAGAAAATAATTTCCTAAGCAGAGGATGTTTTAGCTGTTTTTTTTTTTTTTTTTTTTAACTAATAAAGAGAGAGAACAAAGAAAATGATTCAAAATGAAATAGGAGACTGAATGCTAGATTAATTCTAATACACATACAGAAAGACTGAACAGCAACTTCAGAAGTAACTTGAAATAGATGAAGGAAATTGTTTAATACTCACCAGTGTTTGCTCTCTGGACATGTGGTAATACATCTTACTGTTCACATTCCAATAAGTGCTGAAACAATCCAGACGTACAAGCTGGCAGAAACAAAAAGCAAGACAAAACTGTCAAACTTCTATTATAGATAACAATTTGAAATCTTAGCTGTATAAACCATAACGTAATGGGACACAATCAGCCTGATAAGTTGTTTTAACATTAAAAAGCATGGAAATCTATCTATACATTGTATTAGCCGTTTTTCTTTAAGTAAACCTTTTCCCACATATTCATAATTATCTGTGTGGCTTGTTTATGCCAATGCACATTTTTAAGACTTTAAAATATTTAAAAACAAATAATAAAAGTTTTTTGCCTCTATTTCAGTAGCAAATGATTAAGGTTCAAAAATATATTAAAAATAATTCACACCAAATATATACTTCTATTACCCTGCATTAGATACTTAAAAAATATTTAAATACTTTAAGCTTTATAATACATATAATAACATGCCAATTCCCTATATCGCAGATTACACCATGTTTAAAAGCAAAATGTATCTCCCTAGCATGTTAATCACCCATCCAGGAAACATTGAAACAGAACTGTTACAATGACTGTGGCAAGCCAGAGCGAAAAATTATGGCAAACATTTCCACAAATTTTTGCACTGATAAAAGATTTATTCAATTTTTACACTAAAACTCGATTCTAATAATACTTTACAGATCACTCGCAAAATAGGGCAACTACAAAAAACTGAAGCAAATATTACGCAATTGTTTTTTAAAACCACTGTGGAGTGCTGCAGTAGCAGTTAAAGAGACAGTATGGCATCAAAATACAATAGAAAATTGTGAAAGTTCAACATTATATGAAACCTAACAGTCCAATATAAACCTTAATGTAAATAAATATGATCTTTTATAATTAGGTCTGTTTCATTATACAACATCAAGGGTAACACACAACTCAGTACTCAAGGGGTTATTGCATATCAGGAAACCCCATGGACTAGAAACAAATGCTATAATGCGTGGTCATATATACCCTTGATGTTGTATAAAGAAACTGACCTAATTATAAAATATCATATTTTTTATTTACATTTATATTGGACTGTTAAGTTTCAAATAATGTTGAACTTTCATAATTTTCTTTTGGACTGCCATTCCAAAAAACAAAGGGCCTAGGAAATCCCTAGACAAACAAGTGCTCACTCCAGCAAGAGGTGATGAAAAGACTACTGTAGTACAATCTGGAATATAGATTTACATTTTCTATAGGAATATAGTAAAAAAATATATCTTGGTCTACTACAAATTGAAAAAGATAGGAAATTCATCTAGTCATATCAGGCAGACGATACTTGTTACAGCAGGCTTTCTTTAAAAATAATTAACTTTAGGCTACAAAATATATACAGATAAGACCACTACTCCTAACAATTTAAGAAACTACAGGAAGTTAAAAACTGCATACACCTACCAGACTAAGATAACAGTTAATGGCAAACCCTGACAATTCACAACCTGTTATTAAAACCCTACCACATTTATAGAATTAGAAAGTTACAGAACTGTAGGTATAGTCCTTTAGCACATTAAACTAGAATATCTACGTCAACTAACCGATTCCCAAATTCGATTATTGGTTTATTAGACAATCTATTAAAAAACTAGAGTCACCTCAAGGTTTATAATGGTTTACCTAATTGGTATGTAGTTGGTTCCATTATATACACCTGTTTTGTTTACTTTCACCTTTTTATTATTTGCTACTCCTCAGAGGAGATACTGGATTTATCCCGGAAATAATTACATCTTATGCTCTTCCAACCGGAAAGAGGAGGCGCCCTAGGGCCACACTCCTTCCTGGAACAAGAAAAAACGGAGAAAAGCTTTCCTATTCTCCCAAAAATATAAACCATCAGTAATCTTTATGCAAGAGACCCATTTTGCCTCAAATAACGTTCCCTCGTATTTACACAGGGACTACCCAAAATTTCACACGATTAACCAGAAAACAAAAAAAGCAGGAGCAGCAATCCTGTTACATAAAGACTTTCCATTTAAATTAGAAAACAAAAAACTAGATAAAGATGGAAATTATATTATCCTAACAGGAATGCTATTAAACAGGAACATTTCTCTACTTAATATTTATGCCCCTACAGTCTCCCCTTACAGGGCTTTAATTAAACTTCTCCATACCTTAAACACTAAAAAAAAAATTTGGGGGGCGACATTAATTTAGCTCTCTAAACAAATCTAGAAAGATCAGGACAGAATACAAGCACTAGATATTCCCAGAAGATGCAAAAAAATAACACACTCTTAATGAAAATTGGTTTAGTAGACGCCTGGAGAGGGCATTATCCTCTAGACAGAGAATACACATATTATTCACCAACTCATAGCTCCTATTCTAGAATTGATGTCCTTCTGATAAGCTAGAGTCTATTTGATCACTCTAAAAATGCCCAAATTATCCCATGCCCCTGGTCAGACTATGCAGCAGAAAGCATTAACTTAGATCTTGACCTGAACCTCAAGACTAGGTTTCACTGGAGATTAAATGAATTCCTTTTATCCAACCCTGACATTTTTACCCAAAATTTCGAAAGAACCAGAAATATACTTTTCCACGTACGATAATCCAGAAACAAAGATAGGGGGCTTTGGCTTGCATATAAATAGAGGATCCATAATAAGAATAGCGTCTTCACATAATATAAATCTAAACCTCAAAGAAATAAAACTCCTTAAAGAACTACATACAGTGGATATAAAAAGTCTACACACCCCTGTTAAAATGTCAGGTTTCTGTGCTGTAAAAAAATTAGACAGATAAATAATTTCAGAACTTTTCCACCTTCAATGTGACCTATAAACTGTACAACTCAATTGAAAAGCAAACTGAAATATTTTAGGTGGAGGGAAGAAAAAAAAGAAAGAAAAATAATGTGGTTGCATAAGTCTGCACACCCTCTTATAACTGGGGATGTAGCTGCTTTTCATAATTAAGCAATCACATTCCAAATTGTGTTAAATAGGAGTCAGCATACACCTGCCATCATTTAAAGTGCCCAAGAGGCCTACAGCAACATTAAAGGAGCTGCAGGAATATCTGGCAAGTACTGGCTGTGTGGTACATGTGACAACAATCTCCTGTATTCTTCATATGTCTAGGCTATGGGGTAGAGTTTCAAGACAAAAGCCTTTTCTTACGAAGAAAAACATCCAAGCCAGGCTACATTTTGAAAAAAACACATCTGAAGTCTCCCAAAAGCATATGGGAAAAGGTGTCTGATGAAACCAAGGTTGAACTTTTTGTCCATAATTCCAAAAGATATGTTTGGCGCAAAAACAACACTGCACATCACCAAAAGAACACCATACCCACAGTGAAGCATGGTGGTGGCAGCATCATGCTTTGGCGCTGTTATTCTTCAGCTGGAACTGGCCTTAGTTAAGATAGAGGGAATTATGAACAGTTCCAAATACCAGTCAATATTGGCACAACACCTTCAGGCTTCTGCTAGAAAGCTGAACATGGAGGAACTTCCTCTTTCAGCATGACAACGACCCAAAGCATACATCCAAATCAACAAAGGAATGGCTTCTCCAGAAGAAGATTAAAGTTTTGGAATGGCCCAACCAGAGCCCAGACCTGAATCCGATTGAAAATCTGTGGGGTCATCTGAAGAGGGCTGTGCACAGGAGATAACCTCGCAATCTGACAGATTTGGAGTGTTTTTGCAAAGAAGAGTGGGCAAATCTTGCCAAGTCAAAATGTGCCATGCTGACAGACTCATACCCAAAAAGACTAAGTGCTGTAATAAAATCAAAAGGTGCTTCAACAAAGTATTAGTTTTAAGGGTGTGCTTACTTATGCAACCATATTATTTTATTTTTATATTTTTTCTTCCCTCCACCTAAAAGATTTTAGTTTGTTTTTCAATTGAGTTGTACAGTTTATAGGTCACATTAAAGGTGGAAAAAGTTCTGAAATTATTTATCTTTGTCTCTTTTTTATACAGCACAGAAACCTGACATTTTAACAGGGGTGTGTAGACTTTTTATATCCACTGTATACTGGAAAGACAAAACCAAAATTATTCTCTACTACCAAGTCTAAAATCAACAAAATTAGACTTTAATTAGATAACTTTCTAACAATTAAAAACGAAAAAGCAATACGAATAATGCAGCATAATTTTTCCAGCCAAGCAAATAAATTATCTCCCATGTTGGCAAGTAAGTTATAACCGAAAATAGCCAAAACCATTTTTTTTCAAATTAAAACCCCTGAGGGCTTGGTCACCAAAAGACAAACAAAGATACAAGATAGTTTTCTGAACTTATACCAAAACTGGAATATTTAAGATAAAGATTTTTTTAGATAAATATGACCTCTCATCAAACTCAATTCAAGACCTGGAAAGTCTAAATGCCAATATCACCATAGAAGAAGAAATCAATGACACCATCAAAATTAAAAAAATCCCCAGGGCCAGACGGCTTTTCTAATATTTACTATAAGACCTTTTCCAAAATATTAGTTCCATATCTGAACACTTTATACAAATGCCATCCTTAAAGGGGAACAAATCCCAACGGAATTCAACCAAGCCCATATAATGATATTTTTCCCAAAACCAGGACGAAATCCCCTGGAGGCAAATAATTTTCGCCCTATTTCTTTATTAAACGGGGACTTAAAAATACTTATGAAGCTTATGGACAACATAAGAAGAGTATTGAACATCTTCCATTTAGCAACAAACCTTCATGCAAAATTGCTTTGGATTTGGAAAAGGCCTTTGATTCCTTGGAATGGCAACACCTATGCACGGTCTTTGATAAAGCTTCACTTGATACCTATTTTATCTATCTCATTAACTCACTATACAGAGACCCGGTAGCATTCCTGAAATTCCAAGGAGATAATAAGGGTTATATAACCATTCAGAGGGGAACCAGACAGGGGTGTCCCCTGTCTCCACTACTATTTGCAATAGCGATGGAACCTTTAGCTCAAGTTATACTCTCCACCCCACAAATCCAAGGGTTCCAAATAGGACTACAACATCTTAAATGCTGCTTCTTTGCAGACGACATCCTATGCATGTTAACTAACCCAATTTCATTGATACCTAAATTGATGAATACTCTATACTTATTATTCAGACAGATCTTAGGATTGAAAGTTAATTAAGGTAAGACAGAAGCGATAGGATCTTCTCTTCCCCCACAAATGCTAAAACTGCTAAAAAGCATGTAATAATTTGCTGGGCCAGAAAATGTTATCACATAATTAGGCATCAACGTGACCCCTGACCTGTCTAGATTGTATGGGACCAATTGTACTCCTCTAATAAAAAAAACGAATTGCTGACAATCCCTTTCATAGACAGGGCGCATCAACGCTATTAAAATTAACGTTCTACCCCGAATTCTATATTTATTTCAAAACACTCCCAATCCCTATTATGCCTAAAGATAAAGATAAAGAAAAACTTAAAAAACACCTCACAAGATTTATTTGGAACAATAAAAAAAAACACGAATAGCAAAATCCTTCCTGGTAGCAAAAAGAAAGGAGGACTATCCGGTCATAATTTGAGATCATATTTCAGGGTGGCTCAGATCTCCTTTATTCCCCAGGCTCACTCAACTGAACACCAACCCATTTGGATATTTATCGAGAACCAACAACTAAAACCATATAAATGGGACTCCATAATTTGGACCCCCACCATACCTTCCAAAATTACCAAACATAAAAATCTTCTTATAAGACTCTCACTTTCAACCTGGAATTATATGAATTCTAAACAGCGTCTGACTTCTAAATTATCATACTTAACTCCCACATTAGCTACCCCAACTACATGGAACAACAATCAGGGAGGACTCAAAAATATGGTGGACAAGACAAACTAGATAGACTAGGTAATTGGTTATTAAATAACCAAATAATTTTGTTTGAACATCTCAAAACAGAATTTGATATCCCGTTAAAAGAACACTATAATTACTGTAAAAGTAGGCACCTAATCACCACAATTAGCAACAAAACCCCTTTGACTAAGAGGGTTTTGAGCTCCCTTTATGCAATCATAAAACGCATCCTCCAAAAACTTTAAACCTCCATTTAGGGAAAAATGGGAGACTGAAATGGGCTTATATTGGGACACTCCTAAATGAGAAAAAACTTGTACAAAACTTAAAGGCTTACTGAATTCCAGCTTATTAGAAACCACATTTAAAATTTTGCATAGAGAATACTACACCCCTGACATAATGCCCAAACATAATCCCCAAACTCCATTCAATCTCTTCAGGCAATGCAAAACAATAGATGGGAATGTCCAGTTGCCCAACAGATTTGGACCAAATCTCTAGAACTAGCTTCTAATATAAAAAAAAAAAAAAAAACATTACCCCATCCATAGATATTTGCCTTCTGGGTAACCATACCCCTTTACTATAAAAAAAAAACCAACTAATTAATGGCTACAGTATCTAATGCTTTCCACTGAAAACCACATTGCCCGTGAATGGAAGACCCCAATACTTAATTTAAGAGAAGTGATCAAGAAACTGAATGTTATAATGATTAAATGACAGACTTACCCATACGATAACAAATACATACTCCGTATTTCTAGAGACTTGGGACTCGTGGCTTAGTTCACCCCATACAATGAACATTTGATAAAAAAGCAATTTTTTTTAGAACTCTAAGATCTGGTAGATAATTTAACGCAGGCTAGAAATGGACCTCGCGGCGTGGATCCCAGGAGTCTGGCAAGTAAGTTGTGGGAAGATTGGTTGGAAATCGGCCAACCTCACACTTAAACTTAAAAGTGACGCCTGGGCCGGACTAATTGTGTATCATTTCATAATTTAAATGATATATAACCCTTACGTTCTTTTTGATTTACGAAAACTGAAAAGTTGAATAAATATTGTTAGTTAATAATAAAAAACACATTATACAAAATGCCTACATTTTATTAACAAATTGTTAAATTTCAAATGGTCATAAAAACAGCTGTTACAATGTTTGTACTTGGCAATAAAAAATATTGAACACATAAATAATAATATTTGTAATTGCATATTTTTGGGTTTGAGACTGTTGTACAATAAATTCTATGGGCCTCATTCTATTAGCGGCAGTAAATCGGCCGTAAGGCTGCGATTCCTTGCGGGGTTTCTGTTAACTCGCGATTCTATTATACGGCCCCGCAAGGATCTCCTCTTACGGCCGGCCGCATATCTTGGAACCGGCCGTAAGCTCTGAAATATAAAATCGCAAAAATAAATTCAAGCCTGCACTGTACAGCTCTGTAAATGCTAGGGATCATATTGGGGGACATGAGGATTAAAAGTAACCCACTCTCAAGCTTGCACATCAGCCCAAACCAGAGTTCAAATTAACTGTTTATTTTCCGGCTGCGGCGTGGGCGGGTCTGAGGTGCTCCAAGCACTCTGGACTTTTTACATGGATATTTTACTGATATTAAAAAATATATATTTTACGGATTTGAGTATAGGATAATTATGTGCTATTTTTTCTAACACCTAAAATCCCTTTATAGTCTTCTCAAAGTGCAGGATGGCTTTATTTGAGCTATTTTATGTGCTTAATTGGTGCTAGCGAGACCTCTTTCCTGCAAGTAAGCAGCGGCTCGTTTTTAGCCTTGCAGAGAGGTTTCCCGTAGCTATTGAATTGCAAATAGGAATTTCTTACGGCCGAAACTCTTGCGGCCGTTTTAGATCAAAGGCTTTCCTCCGGCGCGAGCGGCCGCAAGAGATAGCAAGGCGCCGGCCGCAAGCCTGCCGGAGCCCCCGGCCATAAGGGAATAGAATAGCAAAATAGCTTGCGGCCGGTCCTTGCGGCCCCGCAACGGCTGCGGCCGCTAATAGAATGAGGCCCTATGACATTACAATTGCTGTTACAGCTTTATTAAGTGTTTGAAAAAAGCCCTTGCAAGTCCTATTTAGTACTCGTAATATATTTCACAGAGACCTGATACTTTTTTCAGTTCGGGTCAGACTTTAGAGCTAGAGCTACGGGTCTTACAGAATATCGATTTTGTGTAACTTTAATTAATTATTTACTTTTTGTAATATTTGAGCAGTGCTATAACCAATGGAGTTCTAAGCTAGAAACTGTGTCTTTGGCTGGACCAGTAGTGATGGTGGGCGGGTAACTCGAAATCGGATTGCGAGAAGCTAATAGAATATGTGGTAATATTAAGAGTGATTTTAAGTGTGTATAAATGTATGAATTGGGCAATATAATTGGGTCCAATGTTTGTAGAGATTAAGGAAAGTAAATTACTTAAAAAAGTTTATGTCTTAAAGTGAGAAACAAAATCTATAAACCACTGAATACATAATTGGATTCACTAGCTCTTTATTTAAAATAATAAATTAGAAATATTGATATGTTTTTTGTATTGATAATTAATGAGAGTAATCGTGCAATATGAATAAAAATGTAGTGCTACGACTCCGAATAGTATTTATAATTAGTTTGCGGCTCAGAGTTCGGGGAAAAAGGGCATATAACTCCATAATAAGATTGGGGAACATTGTTTAACACAACACAGAGACAGACAAGCAGGCTATGATAGTAATGAGTACAAGAAAACAGCTAAAAGGTATTTATTTGCCTAATAATGCAGCTTATTTGTCATGCTAACTTAAAGAAACAATTTATTTTTTTGGTGACAGAGTCTCTTTAATGAAATTAACAATTTATTTCAGTGAATTGTACAGTCCATGTAGAATAAGCAACTAATTTCATAGGCTGCTCATTACTAAATGAATACATGCCGCTCCAAGATATTCTGAACAACTATAAATGGCTAATCAATTACAAGCTTTTATGAAGTACTAGCGAATTGCCCGTCAAAAAATGACGGCAATGAAATTGTAAGTGAGCTAATGGTGTTTGGTGTGTAATAATAAATATATAATACATTAATAAATGAATATACTTTACCTATTGTGAAGCATTGTGTTGAAGATCTGCAATCTGTTTTGATGTTGCTGCAGCATTAGTGGTGTGGAGCTGCTGTGTAAGCGTGCTGAATGTGTGCAGGGTAATACTGTGCGTGCGCGAGACAAAACCGTTAGTGTAGTGGTGTACTTCCGCATTGGCGTAAAATGGCGGGTTATCTGTGGTATGCGTCTTTGCGGATTATCCGTAGGTACTTCGTGGTGTTTTGCAAGTTTCTCTTGGTGTTTGCGAGTGTGTAATGGTGTTTTGCTTGCTGAGAGTGCTGTAGCCTCGTTTTCGTTTTGTTCGTCTGCCATTTTTTCTCTCGCTTAGCGATTTTTATGAGTGACTAAAGTGTGTTATTTCAATTTAAATGAAGGTGTAACTTGCTTTTTTGAGGTGCTGGATGGTTCCTCTTGCTGTAGGTAAGCTTTTTGTGTATGTGCTGTGTGTATGTATTGTGTTTTGAATTTTGTAATGTTCGCGAGTCGCGTCCGAGTGTTGCGAGGCCGTAATGTGTGTTAACGTGTGTCGTATGTTGTTTGCGTTGCTCGTAAAATTTAGCGAGTGCCATAATTGGTGTGTCGTGTATGCGTTGCCACGTTAAGTTTGCGAGGGTCGCAGTTGCTGGCATGGAGCGCCGAACTGAGGCCCTTGCCCACTGCAAGCGTTAGCAACAACTTTCATGCTCATAACTATATATGTGACTAGCTACTAGCCTGTCAAAAATTACGGGAATAAAATTGTAAGGCTGGCAATGCTGTTTGCCACACAATGTGAGGCTTTGATCCTCTGAGCACCTTTGGTGCTCATTGCGAAACCCCCCCCCCCCCCCCCCCCCCCCGCTGAGCACCTTTGGCGCTCATTGTGAGCCTCTCCCCTTATGTACTTCAACTTTCCTGCCTTGCAATGATCACCTACAGCGCTCATCTCAAACCCCATGATGGGGTTCGCAATGAGTGACTTCAGCGCTTATTGTAAAACCTTTCCTCCTGCCTACTGTATGGGCCGCTCATTGCAGGGCTTGTTAACCTGCAAGTTTTGTGCTTGGGAATGGCATGTGTCTATTTCCACCATCTCCCCCTGTCCCTTCCCTGTGTCTTTCTCCTCGCGCAGCATGCCATTTGTTTTATTTTGAAAGTCCTGCGTTCCTGGCCTTGTTGGTGTAAGTGTAACTGTCTTTGGCGTCGTGCGTGGCTTTGCTCAGCCTCGTTTTCATCCCGTTTCAGATTTTTACGTTTTTCCTACCCCATTTTTCTCCTCGCTTAGCCGATTTTCGATTGACGAAAAACGGCAAATATGACTCAAATTCGTTCACTCCAAGGCTCACTCCCTGGCTCTTTATTTTTTATTATTATTTTGCTTGTTTTTCGGGATTAAGAGCTTGAAGGTTTGGCCGTTAATTTAGCAAACTGCTTTCCTCGCGATCAGCGGCAAAGTGCTAGGTTTTTTTACGGCGTCCCGCAAGACTCGCAGTGCAATGAGCTCCTTTGGCTTCGCCAGGGACGCGAGAGCACGACCAAAATTGCAAACGTTACATACACTGACAACTATATATGTGATACTGAAAGTTTTTTTGTTATAACACTGTTCAGCTTTAAAAAGATATACAGAAGATTCCTGGGTTTCAAATGTTTCCTAAAAAAACCCACTGATTAGTAGCAAAATATGTGTTATATTGAAAAGTTGAATGTAATTAAATATTTATATGCTGGGTACTGCTATCTGGAATTGCTCACCACTAGGACGCTTAGTGATGGATTGCACCTTAATGTTTAGGGAGCTTTTGTACTAGGGGATAGGATGGTAGAAAGGCTGGAGGACTTTTTAAACTAGTAGGTGGGGGGGAGGGACTAGATATAAGTAATGGGGTAGAAAGTGTATAAGGGATGAATTAACAACTCATAGGGGAGGAGATGTGGGGAGGGGTTGTATAGTCAATAGGGAGGTAGTACTTAGTAATTCAAGTACAGTGGCAGACACTTCAGAACTACAGACTCATAACATAAGATGTATGCTTGCTAATGCCAGAAGCTTGCCAGGAAAAATGGGAGAGTTAGAATTATTAGCAATTAATGAAAAATTGGATTTAATAGGCATTACTGAAATGTGGTGGGATGAATCTCATGACTGGACTGTTAATCTGGATGGTTATAACCTATTTAGGAAAGATAGAGGCAATGGTAAACGAGGAGGAGGGATTTGTCTGTATGTTAAGCCTGAATTTAAGCCTATAGTCAGAGAAGATATTTATGGTGGACCTAGTGATAAAGCTGAGTGTTTGTGGGTAGAGTTAAATAGCGGAGCAGCAAATTCCAAAAGAATATTAGTAGGAGTATGCTATAAACGCCCAAATATAGCTGAAAGTGAGGAAATACCATTTTTGTTACCGACTGAAAATGCAGCTAGGCATGGGCAAGTTCTAATAATAGAGATTTTAATTACCCTGAAATAAACTGGATAAATGAGACCAGCAGTTTATCTAAGGGGAGCAGGTTCTTGAGTACACTCAGGGATCATTATCTGGCCTAGGTTGTACAAGAGCCTACTAGAAATGAAGCTATCTTACTCATCACAAATAATATTGATATAGTATCTAATGTTGGAATAGGGCAACCTTTGGGAAACCGTGATCACAACACAGTCTTGTTTGAGATATAGATGGGACAGAGAACTGGCAGGTAAAAACACTGACCACAAGTGGACAACATTTAAATCCTTACTAAATATACATACACATCGATATACATATACTGTGTGGGAATAAAAGTAAAAGGAGTAAATCCCATCCAATGGTGCTTAACAATAATTTAAAGATCAAGATATGGAGTAAAAAACAGGCATTTAAATTATACAAACAAGAGGGGACAGAAACTGCTTTACAGGAATACAAGGAAATCAACAAGGCTTGCAAAAGGGCGATTAGACTGGCTAAAATAGAAAATTAAAAATGAATTGCAAAAGAGAGTAAGACTAACCCTAAAATATTTTTTAAGTATATTAATGGGAAGAAGACGAGGAAGGAAGCTATAGGAACATTACAATGTGACACAGGCCGTCTGATAATTAGTGACCAAGAAAAGGCAGATGAGCTAAATAGGTTATTTTCTTCAGTATACACAAGGGAGGTACCACTGGTTGGGACACGGCAACATAATGGGGCTACACTACCTTTGCCAAATAATTGGTTAACGCAGGAAGTAATCCAAAAGAGGTTGGAAAAAATAAATGTTAATAAAGCCCCGGGTCCTGATGGAATACATCCAAGGGTACTAAGGGAACTGGGTTCTGTAATAGCCAAACCATTATATTTAATTTTTCAGGATTCACTCAACACAGGGTCTCTACCAGATGACTGGAGAAAAGCTGATGTGATACCTATATTTAAAAAGGGAGCAAGAGCAAATCCGGGGAATTATAGACCAGTGAGCCTCACTTCTGTAGTGGGGAAGCTTTTAGAAGGGTTAATAAGGGATAATGTACAAGAATATGTCCATTTGAACAGGATTATAAGTAAGAGTCAACATGGATTTATGAGGGATAGGTCATGTCAAACAAATCTAATTAGTTTCTATGAGGAGGTTAGTAGGAACCTGGATCAAGGCAACTCAGTGGATGTAGTCTTTTTGGATTTTTCAAAGGCTTTTGATACAGTGCCACATGGGAGACTATTGTGCAAACTAAGAGATACAAGAATTGCAGTAAATATCTGCTCATGGATTGAGAGCTGGCTAAAAGACAGGAAGCAAAGGGTTGTTGTAAATGGAACATACTCCGATTGGACTAATGAGGTAAGTGGGGTTCCTCAGGGTTCAGTATTAGGGCCTCTCCTTTTTAACATATTTATTAATGACTTAGAGGTAGGATTGGAGTGTTGTGTCTCCATTTTCGCTGATGACACAAAGTTGTGCAAGGTAATTAAATCAGATAGTGATGTGCTTTCCCTCCAAAGGGATTTACCGTATTTTTCGCCGTATAAGACGCACTTTTTCTTCCCCAAAACTGGGGGAGGAAAGTTGGTGCGTCTTATACGGCGAATATACCTTTTCAGACTGCCTCTGTCCTCTTGATTTCACCCCAGCGCTTCCTACCAGCATCGCGTCGGCCGGTGCGTCCTAGTGACGTCACACACGCAACGCTGCAGTAGGAAGCTGGTAGGAAGCGCTGGGGTGAGATCAAGATGGCAGAGATCAGAAGGAAGGTGAGGATCAGGGGGGTCAGGGAGGATCAGGAGGGTCAGGGAGGGTCAAGGGCTCCCAAATGCTGCAGTATATGGATGTGTGTGTGTATGTATGTGTGTATGTATGTATGTGTGTGTGTGTATGTATGTGTGTGTATGTGTGTGTATATATGTATGTATGTGTATGTATATTTATGTGTGTATGTATATGTATGTATGTGTCTCTATAAAGGTGAGGATCAGGGGGGTCAGGGAGGATCAGGACGGTCAGGGAGGATCAGGACGGTCAGGGAGGATCAGGAGGGTCAGGGAGGATCAGGAGGGTCAGGGAGGATCAGGAGGGTCAGGGAGGGTCAATGGCTCCCAAATGCTGCAGTATATGGATATGTATGTGTATGTGTGTGTGTGTGTGTGTGTGTGTGTATGTATGTGTGTGTGTATGTATGTGTGTGTATATATGTATGTATGTGTATGTATATTTATGTGTGTATGTATATGTATGTATGTGTATCTATATATATATATATATATATATATATATATATATATATATATATATATATATATATATTTGTGTGTAATGTAGGTGTGTATCTGTGTGTAAAGTGTATTTGTGTTTGAGTGTATTTGTGTTTGATTCAGATTTTTTTTTCTTGTTTTCCTCCTCTAAAAACTAGGTGCGTCTTATCTGCCGGTGCGTCTTATAGGGCGAAAAATACGGTACATAAAATTGAGGAATGGGCATCTAAATGGCAGATGAGATTTCATACGAATAAATGTAAAGTTATGCATCTGGGAAGGAAAAATAGCCATGCAATTTATAATCTTAACGGAGCAAATCTAGGTGTATCAGATATTGAAAGGGATTTGGGAGTGCTTGTGGACAACCACCTAGGTAACAGTGCTCCAAGCCAAGCAGCAGCTGCAAAGGCAAATACAATATTAGCATGTATTAAGAAGGATATAGAAGCCAGGGAAGCAAATATAATTCTGCCACTATACAAATCTCTAGTACGCCCTCATTTGGAATATGGAGTACAATTTTTGGTACCACTTCATAAAAAGGACATTTTAGAGCTGGAAAAGGTACAGAGGAGGGCAACAAAACTAATAAGGGGAATGGAGGGGCTAAGTTATGAAGAAAGACTAACCAATTAAAATTATTTTCTCTAGAAAAAAGGCATCTAAGAGGAGATATGATTACCTTATATAAATACATCCAGGGTCAGTATAAAGATTTGTCAAGGGAGCTTTTTCTGTCAAGAGGTTTTCAACTGACAAGAGGACATCCCTTGAGGTTAGAAGTAAAAAGATTCCACCTTAAAGAAAGAAAAGGGTTCTTCACAGTAAGGGTGGTTAATCTATGGAATTCTCTACCAGAGGAGGTGGTGACAGCGGATTCAATAGATAACTTTAAAAGGGAACTGGATTTATTTCTAATTAAAAAGGGAATTCAGGGTTATCATGGATAATTGGAGGGGCAGTATTGATAGTTAATCCGCATATTGCAGGTCAGAGGAGATCTTAAAAGGTTGAACTTGATGGACTGAAAGTCTTTTTTCAACCTTAAATACTATGTAACTACATAACAGTGGATACAGGTTGCACAGCATCTGGGGACAGTTTGTGACTTCCAGAGGAAGTGCTGCCAGTCACATGGTTGCTGGGGTCACAGCTTATATCTCTCTGCCTGTCTCCTTGTGGGAAATGTAAACACCAGCAGCAGTTGGTGCAGGAGAACAGACAACTGCAGGTGTAATCTACTGTGAATGTGCTGCACAGATTGGCACATGTTAGAAAGTACTATTTATTTTCATATAAATCTAACTACATATCCCAGGCTGCTTTGCAGCACAGACAGCAACCCCAAATTTCTCAGCCTCTGCTTCCTCCTGATTGGCCAATTTTTTTTTAAATGAATGCTCATTTAGCCTAGATTTGGAGAGGGTGTTAACCCTGTTTTTCAACTGTTAGAAATTACAAGACATCTTGCCAACTTAAAAGGTATGTGTTAAAATGTTTATTTTTGGTATTTTATCATGCAAAACATTTTTGCATACACTACCAATTCTCCTGTATCAGATGCATTCATAATCCAGGAAACTTGAGTATGCCTTTAAACAAATGTTTTAAAATGAAACTCAAAATTCATAAATAAAACAAAAACAAAAAATGAATAGTAACTTAACCTTCCAGCTGCCTGCTACTTAAGAGATACAAGTGGACCACACAGGTCAATCTTGTATCTTCGATGTGTGGGTATTCCATGCTAATTAGCTGACCCTTCATCAGAAACTAGATGCAAACTCCACACTTTCTGTCACAGATATTGCCCCCTGCCCATACCATACCTCCCACCCATTTCATTATGGTCTTGTAGGTCTGCCTGCTACACAACATTATCTGAATCAGAGTACAGTTTCGCCATTCTTTACTTGTGAACATTCTCAAATGGTTCAACATACATAGCACTGTGTAAATGCATAAACATTTTATTTTGTTTAATACATTTCACCTGCATTTCCTTATTGCTTGCAGCAAAAACTTCTTTGTAGGATAGCAAAAGATAGAAAAAGCAAAGATATACAGCAAGGTGAGTCTGAGTTTCCAAGCAGGGCACAGCATACTGTAAGGCACAGCTGTTGAAGCACCTCTTCCTCCTCTAATAAGTCTCTGGGAAATGAGACTCAAGGACATTCTTGAGCAGCGACATCACCACTGACCATGATTGGAGCTACTAACTGACTGAGCTATTAAATCGCAGCCAGTACAAGGACTCCCCCCAGTTAATCTCTGGGGAATGAGAGTATAGGAAAACCTCTAGAAGGACATCACCACTGTTCTAAAAAATGCTGAGAGGGTATAACTGACTGAGCTGTTAGTCACAGAAAGCTCCACAGACTCCAATACACTGCAATGCCACACCACTGCTCATTACTAATATATAGCACTGGAGGCTGTCTATAAAATGCATCAGAAGCTATTTTTAAAAAAAAGCTATTATTGGGTAAAAAAACTATTATTAAGAGAAAGTGTATTTTGATATTATTCACACTGCCTTGGTCTGTAACTGATAAGAGGTTTGGTTAATTCAGTAGCCCTTTAATGTACTTTTATTGTATAGGTATAATAAAGGGGGTGTTTCATTTAAGATATTGTACCATGGCCAAACTAGATAGATAGATAGATAGATAGATACAGACAGACACTTGGAACACCACCTGAAAGCAGAAGCGAGAGGGTAAGGAAGCAATTACATTTTTAATTGGGGTGGTATGTAGATGGTAGATTTGGTGTCTATTTAATCTGTAAATATCAGGCTTTCAGATTTATTTTTTGTGTATGTTTCTAAGAGTGAATTTACAGTGATATTGTATTCTAGAAATGTAGACGTTTTTGTTAAAATTATAACCCGCAAAAAATTGTGAGTAGTTATTTTTGTAAAGCAAGACATGTCCACTATTTTCAGACTTATTTTGAGGTTTAAAGTTCTAAAATGTTTACACATATATTTGACCTTCTATAATTGTGCTCTTTCATATGCAAGCCACTTGTGTTTAAGGGGATCTCTTTAAAACAATATGAAATAAAAAATTAGGGCTGGACATTAAAATTGTGATTAATCATGATTTATTTTCTCAAATTAAAAATTATAATTGCAAATAAAAAGTTTAGTAGAAGAAGAAATGGTAGTGTCTTTTAAAACAAATGAATTCAAGATAACGTCGGCAGGAAAAGTCACTTTACAGCTGTGTAATAAATAAGCAACAAAAAGGAACACTAGAGTAAGCTTTTACACACCAAGATCATCTATTTGTTTCAATAACCGTATTTTTCCTTGTATAAGATGTCCCCATGTAGAAGACAACCCCTATTTTTGGAGCCCAAAATTAATAAATAAATACATATGCAATCATGGCCATCCTGTACCAGGTAGTTGCCTTCTCCATGTCAATATCAACCTGTTCTGTGTGAAAGGACACCAAGTGCAACGTCTCCAGCCAGCACCACAGGTTTTACGCGTGAGCAGCCTTCTCCATCATATACACAGTAAAGTGGGATTCGCCATCTTGGTATTGGGCAGAGTGAAGATGAACGCGTGATAGAAGCAATCTGTTACATGACAGTCTTGAGAGTTTCCTGTTCGAACAGACCCCGTCCCTGATCCCCGTGCTTCACCAGTGTATTTAATAATTGGTAATTCGGTGGCAGGAGGCGGTCCTGGGGTATATAAGCATGGTGGGCGGTATGTGTGGCCTTGGCGGTTACATTTGTGACTGTGCGACCCCAGGGGCTCGGGCTGGGTACCGTGAAAGCAGCAGGTAACTGTGTGTTAGCACCTTCATGGTGTGTCCTGTCTGCGGCACATTGCACACACTTTCTGTGCTCTGCACTCCTCAGGTCCCTGCTAGGTATCTCAGGAGAGCCCCTTGTACAGCCAGGTGTCAGTGTCCAGGGTGCTGCTTATTTCTAATTACTTGGGGCCTGTATAGACACTTGTGTGACTATGAGGGGTCAGTGTGCATGGTCTGTCACAGAACTGTAGTGACTTCCTCACATGCCATGTCTGGCTTAAAATGTGGGGGTGTTTATTTTGCACCATCCTGCTTCAATTTATTTATGGATCCATTTAGATAATATTCTGTGTGTTTACATATCCATTACTCATGAGACCCTGGTGAAAGCTGTGAGTGGTGTTGTATTCACTTATGCAAGCAGACCCCTTCTGGGACAAGGATTGGAAACCGTTAATGCAGTACTCTGAACTGTGGAGCTGTTACTGTAACTTCACAAACAGCCATCTAGGGGGCACTTGCAGTATTGCTGCTGGCTTGGCTGTGCTGTATTCCGTGAATAAGACGACCCCCCCCTATTTTAAACTTCAAAATTTTGGCACAAAATATTGTCTTATATATGGAAAAATATGGTAATTCTGTGATTCATTTTGATTAAAAAAATTAATCATCTCCTATCCCTAATAAAAGCTGAGCTTACTGTAGACAACACAGCAGCTTGGCATTTTTTCAACAGTATAAATAAGATACTGTAAATACTGTCCGTAAAATACATATTCAGCAAAAGACAAGTTTCATGTATGCCATATGCATTATTTCGATGTTATAGAAAGCATTGAAAGTAAATTAAAAATCAGCATACATACAAGGCATTGTATTAAATACACCAAAGCCCTAATTCGCCGATTGGTGTAAAAAATACAAAAATAATGTTTGTGACAGCACAGATCAGGGATTCTTAACCATTTCACCCAAACATATGCCCTCCTAACCCCAAATTAATCAATGAACAAATCAAGACACACATTAGATGAATGTGAGATATTATTTCTAGGCAATTCCTCACATACAGACACAAAAAAATAATTAAATACATAGGACTGTTGTTTCCTTCAATCAATATGGACAGTTTGAGAGACAATCTTGGACAATGCTAGACACGTCATGCCTGACATCCAACTGATTTCTAGTATTGGTCTTTACACTGACCAATTTTGAAAATCATATCTTCAGTGGGATAGGTTTACATTTGGAGAGTGTCACAGGTGACATGACCATCTGGGGGATTGCAGTTGAAATATTTCAAATAATTTGTCAAAATAGCCCATGAGATTTTCTAGAGGCATTAAATTGTCAACTTAAATCCAATGTGGTAAATCTCTGACAAACCTCCAGAGAGAAGACAATTTTCCAGAGTAATACATTTTCATAATTCCCCTCTGTTATATATTTCTCTCAAAGAGCCAGTTTTTACAGAAGCTGCACCAGTTGAAGTATAAGATTATATGGTAAGAACCAGAGTTGGGGAATACTGCATTACAGTTAAATGTCCCGAGTAGCCCAGTGGCCCAATAAATCATAAAGTCTACTAGTCATGTTCAGATAAACTTGTTTGTTTGCCAACTTAATATCTAATCAAAAAGTTTTATTAGTCTGTAAAATTATAGTGGTGGTTATGTGGCCTAATATCCCCTTTAGAAGCAATGATTTACAAAACTGCTGAAATGCCAAACTAAATATATTGAGGGCTGGGCCTTAAAAGCAACTAATCACGCAATTGAAATTTTTAAATTATAAATTACATTTTTAGTTGTAGGGGTTTGGTTTTACATGCATTCCTGATGCTCTTGCAATCCCTACTTCAATCAGGAGCTTCCATCCAGTATTATATAATGCTTCTATGACAAGCAGTAGATAAAATAAAATATATCACTACTACTTCTACTACTACTGATTTTGGATTTCAAATATAAGGAAGATATTAAGACTATTAGGACTATTAAGAGTCTGGTAATGGTTTCAGGAACCTACAGAATCAGAGATGGAAAATGATCCAGCATGTTGCAACCTATGTTTTTTTTCACAAGGAACCTATTTTCGGTCATGACTCCCTGTGTTTTTTACATTCATATATATAAAAAAAAAAAAAAAGGGGGGGAGATGTGTGGGTACTGATAAAACATTATGTTTTTCAGCTTGCCTATCCCGAGAATAAAATAAGGGTTTGCAAGAGATGTGTCAAATCCCCATTGAATGCAAATCTATAATTCAGATTATTTACCTTGAAATTTCACTGGTAAAAAATAGCAGTTCTGACTGGATTGTTGTGATTGTCAAATGTGGACGTGAAAGAGCCTCTCAAGTATGGAAGAAATCTGATTTTATAGCAGATACCCATCAATTATCTGATTCTACGGGAAAGAGTGCTTCATATATAATCTATAGAGAGGCCTATTCTGATGCAAAATATGATCTTTCTTAATGCACAATTTTCTAATTATATAGTAGTACAGAGGTGGGCAAGTTTCGTCCTGGAGGGCAGCACACAGGCCTGGATTTGAGGATTCCCTGCTGCATACAGGTGAGACTTCTTCAGTGCTGATTGACTCACCTGTGCACAGAAAGGAAATCCTCAAATCCAGGCCTGTGTGTGGCCCTCCAGGACAGAGCTTACCCACCCCCTGATCTAGTAGAAACTTTGGTCCTGGCAATCAGAAAAAGCAAGGATACACATGATAACAGGGAATAAACTTCTTCTTTGAAATGGTTTGCAAACCAAAATAAGGAGATGGTGGCATTCCCTTTGATTAACAACAGTACATATATGGATATTCATGAATGAAGTAGAGTAGAGAAATTACTATATGCAACAATACCTAGATTATATCCTATCTCAGAAAAAGTTCAAAGGTTTCTAACTAGGTCCTTAAAATAGGTGGCTGGGAAAAAGAATGTACCATGTACTCAATGAATATACTGTAAACCTAAAAAAATGCATATCTTACAGGTATAGCAGTATCCCAACAAGCTGAAACCTAAATATATGAGTTTCTAGCAGTGCTTTGTAGAGAACAAAAAGAAAAATGAGTTCTTGCCAAGCAATGCTTCCCATGAATTGTAAATTCAGAAGACAGTTCTCTTCGTATAGTACAAAATCCTATTCTCAGTAGAGAGGTGCTTGAACAAATGTGTTCTAGAAAAATAATATCTAGAAAGAGTGGACGTATTTTATGAAGCATTGTAAATTACTACAACATGAGTCTGTCTTCTAGTTTAGGTAAAGACAGTCTGTGACTTAGGTCCTGTTCATTACAAAAATGGGTTATCAGATGGAATTGGTTACAAAACTCTTCTGTTCAAATCTTCCAATAATGTTTAGAAAAAGAAAGCCTTATTAAGTTTACAAGGAAGCAGCTCACAAAGGCATAATTCAAGAAGAAAATCCATAAGAACAATGTTTAGGAGTGCATTCAGATATGTTCATAACACATAATTCAGACCGTAATTAATTCCTTTGTATACAAACCATCACATCAGTTATTTTTGCTGTACAGTCATCATGGGCAATTTAAATGCCTTGCATCTGTTAGAGATTTTAGTATTTTGGTAAAAATTCTGTGAATGGTCTCTTTAATAGCAGAACTACAAAAAGACTGAACCAAAGAATATAATTCTGGGGACAAAATATCTGTGCTACATCTGAATTAAGAATCTTTGTTGATTCATAAAAAGAGAGTATTGTACTAGCTCTCAAAGCGCGGCTTGATAATCAATCAAACAAAAAACTTTTTATCCTTACAGAAATTAATTTCCTCTCAACAGACTTCAAACTCTGTAGTTTGATAGAATCCCCATCTCTATGTCTTGGGCAGAAATATATCTATCTGGGAAAAGAGCAATATATTTACCAAGAGAGGAAAACTGTTTAACAGTCAGGTTTACTATAAATCCAAAAGAATTTTGAAAGTTTGGGTAGCATCTGTAATGGATCTCAAGGTTAACCTTTTTCGATCTCCCTGGATCCTTGTAATATATGGTTTATTTGTTTAGCACATGTCTGCACTAGTTCAGCATGACTACTGAGACAATGCCACCGGAGACTACATCTCTTCTTGTTGGAACCTAAAAAACCTAAAAAACCTCATATCATAAATGCTCAAGGTCAAATTAACTACCCATCTTCAAAGGCTTTCACTTGATGGAGCAGAAATTTAAAAAGTAAATTGAAGAATTAGGTTTGATCCAGAAGTGATTGGTATTCTACACTATATCAAAGAATGGGAGAAGTTTGATAAACAGGCCAAGTCTGATACCAATGTAGATGTTTTAAATTTATGATACTCCCAATTTCTAATCAAATTTGAAACATTTTGAGGACATGGACTATGTTTCAACATGATGAAATGTAATATCTCACCATTTCTGCTCTGCTGGGAAAAAATGCTCTACAAAAGAAGTGGTGTGCAGTTTTAGATAGGGCAGATAGTATGAGAACACACACAAGTTTCATATCTGTGGCGATTCCAACTATTATGAAAAGCACTTTTAAACCTTTAGACAAAATTTCAAAGTAACATCTTGTTTTTTAAAATATTAATATGGTGGCCTTTAGTCTAAAGAGCTTTCAGAGTTGCAAGCACCATTTGATCAACCTTTTACGTTAATAGATGCCAGAAAAAAAAATCTCTAAGACCAGATCAAAAATTCCTTCTGAAGGATGTATGTGAATTTACCTTGAAATTGATTTACCAGCATATTCAGCAGAAGGGAAAATATTTAAATTAGAAGTTATATATAGTAGTTGCCTAATTTCTGCCTTGGGAGAATCATCAAGATTATTGATTGTATCTTGTATATTATATTCTTAGTAAAATCCAGAAACCTTCCAAGATCCTTTAAAGTTGTTGATGCATGTCTTTTTTATCCAAGCAGATACGGGTTTACATTATAATTCTCCATCCTCTGAAAAGTCACTCCAATTTTAATAAGACCTTAAATCTGAATTCTTTGACCTACAATTTTGATACTGGAGACATTCCATGTCACAGGATTTAACTCTGAATATAATATACTTAAATATCACTTTGTAAATGTAATGTTATTAAGTGCTTATAACATATTTTTTTTGCCTAGAATCATACAATTTGGGTCTGTCCTCTGTGAAGGGTTTCAAATAAGCCAATCAGTGACCATGTCTCAGCAGCATGCTGCCAATAATTTGTTACTATGAGACACAGAACTTTTAAGCAATAGAAAGTGCACTAAAGTTAAGAGATGAATGGGTATATTATATTTCTAGTGAAATCCAGAAATCTTCCATGCCCCTTTAAGTTCTCGTGTGAGCTTTGATACTTTTCGCTTTGGTGGAATCAGATATCCACTGTGGATCACAGTATATAAGCAACATTGCATTGATGTATGCTTTAAATCACCAACACATACCCATTAAAAAGTAATACTTGCTTTTTTTTTTTTTTTTTTTTTATACCCCAAATTATTATAGGGTCTAGTTTTGTAGAAAAGCTAACATTCCAGGGTAAAAAAAGTAGGAAGGTAAAGAAGGAAAGAAATGAACACATAAAAAAAATACAGATTAAAAAGGAAGATAATGGAGCTCCCTATGCAACTTCAGGTTTATTTTTTTCAAAGGCCATTAAGAAAATTTGAAATTTCTAGTTTGGTGATCCTGTAAATGAGTTTCAGAATTTTCTAACAGGGAATAAACTTAACTCACTCTAGGAATAGTGTTTAAAACCCTGACATTATTAAATCTAAAAAAAGAACTACAACATGTAGTTTGTTACATATGCAGGAGAGAGGGTGAGAGTAAATCTAAGCCACAGGTAATGCTGCCATGATTAAGTCACAAATAATTATTAAATGACCATTATAGTTCGGGAAAAACTACACATCTTTGTGAAGAATGCAACTACCATTAGAAGCTGTATAAACTTTAAAGTATCTAAACAGAAACATTTATAAACACAGTTATTCACTCATTAAGTAGACAGAGTTCAGAGTATTAATAAGAACTGATAAAAAATTATTAAAGCACAGTTTAATTAAACATTGCAAATAAAAACTATGTTCACCTTATATATGATTTTAGCGGCTTCATTTAATATGCATGGTGTCCAAGCTTCATTGGAAGTCTGTAGGGCAAGAAGACAAAAAATCGTGAACCACGTACATAGTTTATAGGCACACACTATAATATGCTGCAGTAACAGATATATACGCGGTCAGACACAATGAATCTTTTAAGTGTGACTTATTTTAGCTTTTATACAAATTATGGAACACATAAGCAAACAACGCCTACTAACATTGCACAGGGTATAATATAGCAGGTAAGTACGTAATACTTTTTGAAAGAAAACTAATGCAATATTACACATATATTTGCTAATTCTGCAAGCATATACACATTATCAAGTCAAAATCTTGCAAATAATTATGAGGCCAGAGTCATACATAAAATGATCAACAAGATCTTAAGAAGACTTTCTAGGGGGGAATAATTAAGGAGATCAACATAGGAATACCTTGTATAAAAATATTATTCTGCATTGTTATATAAAAGTAAAACATTTTTTTTTTTTAAATCACAATGCTATTTTTTTTTCTTCAAAAAAAGAAAGGGCGCTTATTTTTTTCACTACCCTGTTCTTAAAGAACATCTTTTGAAGCATGCATATACAGTATAAGGAGAAAATCGCATACAACATAAATCTATACATTAAACGTTCTCATTTGCCTGGGGAAACAATTTCATGGAACAATCTAAAGAGGTCTACCATAAATAATAATGTAGCGAACATGGAATTTACCTGAAGACTCAGCTCGCCCAGGGTAACGCCTACAGACACAGGAATAGTGGGATCTGTGATCTGTCAATACAAAGCAAGACCTCTTCATATCAACATAGTAATTTATCAACCAGACTAGGTGCTGAATCAAGCAAGCAGACTGCAGTATTAAATATATAAATATCTGAAGAGTTACATGATGTATGTATAATAATCTGACAGGTACTTGAAAATAAGAACAGTGTAGTTACTTTTATTGATTTCACAAGCATCTCTTTATGCAAACAGATTAAAAATAAATAGCAAATTATGGAAATATCTGTAGCATTTTTTTCCCAAAGAGAACGACCCAGTCTACCCTTTTCCTCCTTATCCTTAATATATAATTTTCCATATTCAAGATTATTTAAACTCTATCCCAAGTAGTCTAGAATTCCATTACTAACTTCACATTGCTCTGGTTACATTTCAAATGTTCAACATGCAAGGAATAGTAAATTAATTACTATGGGCACCCAGAGCAATGTTATCTGGCCCTTTGTGGTCAAGTTATTTTTTTGTTTGTTTGTTCTATTGTAATAGCACAGTTACTTTTAAATAACAAGTGTTTTAATGGATTCCTAGCCAAGAATAATATATTCATTTATGTCAGAGGGTCTCTGATTTCCCAGTGAGATCAAATCATTATTGTCAAGTTAGAGAACCCTTTGGTAACGTACATCATCTTCATATCGAATGTGGATGTTTGTGATTTTGACTTGAAGGTTTTTGATGACCTGTGTTGCAAGTTTTTCCAGAAATGTATCTTTTTTATCCTCTTTTGGCTTATCTACAGATATAAAAAGATAAAAACAACAAAGTTTAGCTTAAGCACTTTCAAGAATACACTACAGCACAATATCTACTGTGTGATAAGGATAAATTATATATAACCTGCATGGACTGTGATGTTTTACATAGTCTCTAAAAATGACAGAGCACAGTGAAATCTCAATTTTGCAATGTTTCAAAGCAAACAACAATGTCTCATTTGTAGGAAAGGATTACCAGAATAAAATATTTGGTAGTTAACAGTCCCCAGGGATACCAAAAAGGCTACAAAACTAATATTTTAAGAAAATCATAAAATTACCATTGTTGATGAAAGAATATGCTATAGCCAAGTTAGTAAACAATGATTAGTAACTTTAACAATATAGGTTTTACAATAAAAGCTTGTAAGCTTGAATGATATATTGCACAGGCACTCAATATTTTTAGACAAATTGATTAGTTTTTACCAAAACTATAAAAAATAATAAGTGATTGCATTTTGGATGTAAAATGAAAATGAATTCATGAGATTCTAAGAAACAAAATCAGGTCCTATGGAGCAACTAAATCACTCTATCATAAAAATGTCTGGTCCAAAAAAAAAAGAAATAAAAAAAAAAGGCACAGGTTGCCATAATATCACCTAAAAGCTCATCTCTCGTCATTTGTCAGTCTCAAGTACACGGAAAAATAAAATAAAACTGAACCCATATTTATTCCAGTACAGGCTGGAACAGGCTAGAATTCTCTCACATCCATAGTGGGATAGATCACTTTTACCAATAACTGCTATATAAATGTCAACAGGACTTCATCATCTGGCTACAACATGGCAATATCACCAAGCAGGAGATTAAGTGGCCATCCCATATTAATTTCCATCCAAAGAAAAAAAGACCATCCCAACTTTATGCCTTGTAATGACTAGACCCTTAATATCCCTACTAAACACCATGAAAGAAAAGGAGACTTATGGAAAACTATCCAGACTCTAAAATGAACATGGACAGGACTGTTCTCATGCCTGTGAACTTGCCTTCCCACACAGATAATCTACCGTAACTACACTTTAGTTTTTGAATCCAACACATTCAGATAACTTGGTAAACAAGTCATCTCCTAAAATCTATACATAGATAATTACTTGAGAACCATTGGACTTCTTACTCTTCTCTCAAGTGTCAAAATAAACATTCAACCTAACAAACGTCTTCTAGATACATTTTTGTGCTTTTACTTATTCTGATGCAAGAAACCTTGGCCAGCAAACTTGCTCATTAAATGTTCACCGATATTGAAAACATAATCATCATTCACCAAATCTTATCCTTTACCATATGGACAACTAAACATTTCTACGCACAATCTAAAGCAGGGGGGTGTCCAAACTCAGTCCTGGAGGGACCCACCCAGGCATGGATTTGAATATATATTTTCTGTGCACAGATGAGTCAATCAGGATGATTGAAGAAGCGATTGACTCACCTGTGCACAGCAGGGTTATCATCAAATACAGGCATGTGTGTGGCCCTCCAGGACTGAGTTTGGACACCAATGGTCTTTCCATCTTAAAATCTGTAAAAAGCTAGGACTCAATAGGATTCTAATTCAAGCTTAGGTCAAATTTACCACGTACCACTCATTTTCTATGGCGAATGGTCCGACATCTGGACAGCAATTACCAAATGTCAATATGTAACACCATAATAGAGCAAGGCTACAAGATGTTTATGTACGGTAGTACATTACAAAAATAAAGCTATTTTATATTGATATAGCCCAATCCTTTGTGTTCGAAAGCTTGCTGACAGAGTGTGGTCTTTATTGCATTGTTAAAATTAATGCTCAGCCATTCAACCCTGCGTGATCACAGATCTATTGACATTCTCAAAGAGTGCATTAGTATTCCAATAGAGATATACTCCTTAATAAGCCATTGGACTCCAGAATAGAACACAAGAATAGATTAATCAAACACATTAGCCTCCAGACCAGCTTTAGTGGAGCTTTGGAAAGGACCATAGTTTCTTCCACAAACTTTCATCTTCCATAAAAATACAAATTTTGAGACCAGACCATGAAGTTTTGGGACACCAGGGATAAAAACTATGCTGTAATACCCAATTAGATGCTACCGTGAACGGGACTCACTCTATCTAAACTTGGCAACAAATGCACTTTAAATTCCACTCCACCTGGTTTCACACTTTGGCACCTTATATGCTGCTGCTTAGCTTCCAATTTAAAAAAATAAAATAAAAACAATATAAAATAAAAAAAAATTGCAAAACCTACATTATTGTAGGGATGTGTTGATGTTACCATTAAAAAAAAAGTTATTACGTTAACTAGTGCTGCATTTCAAAATTTTATATACTTTTCTAAATCTTTCTTTTCTACATTTTGACCTTTTTTCTTACAGTAAACTGGAAGAGGAAAAAAAGAAAAAGAAAATAACTTTACATGGCCTCTAACTCACCTGGTGTAATGAAGGGGTTTCTGCATGGTTAATAAATGAGGTTCATAATAGATTGAGATTACATTTCCCTTCACAAAACGGGGTTTATTTAAATTGCTAACCATCAAGGTGTATAGAAATCCATCTTTATTCTAGGTAGCAGCAGCTGTATCTAATTTTGTGGTGTGTAATGGCAAAACAAGGTTTATTACATATCCATTTTTGTATTCAAACATATACAAATAAAATCTACAAGCATACATGTAAAGAGTAGCTACAAACAGCAGATATTAGCTTTACCTACCTTTTTTAGAGTCAAGAACCTTAAATCGGCCCTTAAAATGCTTATGCTTTTTACGTTTGGATCCTTTAAATTGTAAGCATTGTTGTGAGAAAGGATAACACAGGAATTAGAAAAGCAACATATTTTGGAGACTAGTCAGCAATTTTATCCACAATCTAAATATGCAATGTAAAAGCATGCTACCGCATGTTTTGTCTTGCTAATTGCTGAAGTACCTTAATTCCGATTCACTATCAAATTTTGAAGTGGACCTGTCAATTTTGAGAGATGTTTTAATTTAGGGTATTACATATATTTTGTTATTTTAAATCATGAAACAATTAAACTGACCTTGGACTCGTTGCTAGAGAGAGACTTCCACACATTCTGGATTAATCCAAGTTGATCTCCCCTATATTCTAATATTTTCTAATTCACCCTCCCGGGTAAGTTTAGCTTGGCTTGAATCGAAGTCATGACTGGTTTAAAACCATTCTCACTTTCACTTAATTGCTACATCAAATGGCAAGAGTTTGACAAAGCAACTTGCACTACTGTGTGTCTGAAGATGTTGAGCAGATTTGTGACTGTTCAGAGCAAAGTCAAGGAAAGGCAATGTATAGAGAGAATCCAGTGGAGGTTCTCGGTTTGTAGGGCTAGCCACAAAAAATTGGACAATTTAAGTAAACCATATAAAATATAAAAGTGTTACAAACTATAGCAAGCTTTTTACAGACCTTGAAAATATATGTATAAAGTCTATCAGGAAGTCATATACTGCAATTCAGTAGCTGTGGTAGTTGGTATAACCACAAAGCTAGTACACCTTGGGCACTTCCTTAAACCACCTCTGAAGAAGTGTAATAGATTTTTTCAAACTGTCTTATTTAAATGCTATGCCCAAATTGAAGATGTACAGATCAGAGGGATAATATTTTACATACAAATGAATCATTAAATTATCTTTAACACTAAGCAGGGGAATGTTTTTGTGTTCTATCCATTGATTTATACAAATAAAAAAAACTGTCATGACAGGTCCACTTTAAAAGTAATAAAATACTGCTCACCTTGAAATAATAAAGTGGTTAATTGTTCCGCTACACTTAAGAGAAACAAAGCAAAGCTTTTCAGTTTGAAAATTAGGGTCTGGGAAAATCCCTGAATATAAAATGATATGGAAAGAAAAAGGAAGGAAGATTAACAAGGGGAAAAATAAAATGTATGGATGCACAACAAGGAAAGATAAATCTGTTCTGGAATAATCAAATCATGAGGAAGAGGAAATATTTATTCAAATATACCTCTACAGACAGCGTGAAATAATATGTGTTTAAAAACTCCTGCTGTCCCCAGCTTGTTTGACAGTTAAGTATTAGTCATCACATCTCTTTAAATGTCTAACCATCACCTGCAATAACAGGACGAAACTTTATAGTAATATCTCATATATTTATTAACAATGCATTTACATCTTGTATATAGCACAACACAATATATATATATATATATATATATATATATATATATTTATTTATTTTTTTCACTATATAAATAATAATAATAATAATAGACTTTCAAATGCAATCTAAATAAACTACTCCAGACTGACATAGCTCAATTCAAGTTAAGGTACAGGGAGGGCTCCCTGTTTCCAGTATTTAAAAACAAAGTGATTTGAATTGAGCTATATAATATTTAATCATAATTTTATTAAGAAGTGCTTAAAAGCTCTGGTTTTACTCAGACGGTCCCAAACAGTCCCTGCAAAGGTCCATCCCGGTAGCTCATGCATACAGTTCTTCTATAGTTCCAGATGTACTAGCCAATGACACACCTTGTCTCAGAAGTTATCACAACCCCCCCTGGATATTTGGACTTCATTTTTATTAGTGTCTATGGGCTTAGATGTTATTACTGGGCAGAACATTGTAAGGTGTGCCCTCCCCCTGGCCCCGGTTAGTAGATCATAAGTGAAATAAGAACTTTTAACCCCCATGTTTCCCAGAAGGACCAGATACTAATCTAGCCACTAGATGCTAGAGCTTCCAGGTACGCCTCCTAGAGTTTTAAAAGGTTGAACATAATAAACAGATAAAGATCACCCGCAGACTCTTCGGCACCTGAAAATTGTGAGGGGTGGGGGTGGATAGAGGGCCTAAATTTAACTTATAACCCATGAATCAATCCCATGTTGGTTTGATCAAACAGGGGGGCAGGAATTGACTTGTGACTTTGCTCAAAGGGGGGAGAGGTATAGTGGATTAGATAAATGTACACTTTAAATATGTTTTTGTGCCCTTGTTTGATAGTGCATAACCATGGTGTGTCTTCCATTCTGAGGGGGAATGATTTATTATTTTCTTATGAGAAATATTATTATTTGTGCAACTGGTACCCGGTAACTTGTTCTGTAAAAGCAACTCAAGTTAATAGTCGGTAGCTTGTCGTAGCCTCTGGTAAGCTATTCCGTTAGTGGGGATAGAAGCAAAGCTTTAACCTGCAGGTAGAATTGGTCTAATTACCCTTTCAAGTAAAACCAAGAAGTGGGTTGTGACGGCAATATTTTAGTAACATGCTTCTAAGACACAGTCTGTGTCGGACTTACTAAACAAGTCAAAAAGGTGTATTCTCAGGACTCCCAGAGTTAGAGATGAAGAAAACAACAATTCTACAATATTCTTGTTACAGAGACAGAGAAGTTGTGCTAGTAAGTGGCTGTTAACCACTTTTAAAGAAGTCACAAAGAAATTGGACAATAAGGAAATCCACAGGGTGGATGTGGATTGCTTTCCTACAGCTACACAACATTTAAAATGACACAAGGCGGCTCAAGGAGTAAAAGTCGTTTGAGTCAGTCAGTGCTCTGACACAAGGTAGAATGAAGATGAACCAAACCAAAAGACCGAATTATGAAAACAAGAAAAGAATGATATTTTGCAGGGGTCCAGCCAAAAGTCATGAGTTGAAAATGCATCCAAAGATTTCTGGTAAGTCTTGAAGATTGCTTACCCAACATAGTTAATAAAGCTAGAAAAAAAAAAATCTTCCATAGAAGTAGGGAATAGGTTTACCATATTACTGTGCGAAGCTTATAAACATCAAATGGACTTAAAATTGTAATTGACACAAAAAGTATTTTAAGTAATGCTTTAATTAAACTAGAAGGCATCAATATTATTAGAGACATATACATTGATGTAAAGAAAAACAAATCAAGGTGAAGAAATGCGCCACTTTCATCTTATGTAGGATTTTACAGAGTGCGATTGTATTGTAGTAGATTCTGCTAACAGCAACGGTTGCCTTACCTCATACATGTACACATATTTAGAAATAGTTGACATCAGTTCAAAAAATGTACCAGAAAAAAAAAAAAAAAAGTGTCCACGTAGAACAAAATTGTTCTAGTGATTACATATTCGTTCAGAGCTATATGTTAAAGTATCAAATGTAAGAGATTTAATAATATTATGTATTTAACATCTGATCTTTAAACTAGGCTTACAGTGCAATGCCTGGAGAACACACATCCTGCTGCTCAGTGACAAATTTCTGTATTCATGTGTCTTACTAATATTCAAGGGAAAAAAAAGTTCAGAAGAAGTTAAAGCTCTGTCTACAAACAATAATAAGTATATGAAATATACAAACATAAAACAACCTGTTATCCCATACGCACCAGGCTTGACGTTTGTATACATAAAACTCTGCAAATTGCAACAGTCTCCAGGAACTCCTTCCAGTGGTAAGCAAGAATTAACAGAAAATGAACAGTTTAACACCCATTTTTATAAGAAGATTATTACATGCTTAAAAAGGTACTACAGACAGTCGCATATATTTTAGGCAGGAGGTAAGTATTGTGTCTCTTTGTGTACCCTTTTCAGCAGCTTTCTGGAGGGCCTCCTCAATCCTCTGTAGCTCTCGCTGCTTTGCCTCCTGAAGATGCTTCTCTTCCTTTTCAGCATCATATTTGATGCCTGCAAATAAAAAATATGTTAGTGATTAATATAGTCAATACATGCAACGATATCTTGAACATGGCAATTTGATTTTTTGTCCACCATCCATTTCTCTCGACACCAGTTCTTACTTGTGCACATTTCATCTCCACAACTTTCACACATTAAACATTTCCACCCGTCTCCCTGTATTTTTAGAATGGTCATTTTGCATTACTCTGCATAATGAGGGACAGTGACTTAGGGGGGGTTTATCCATCATTTTTTTTGACTACTCATTGCTCACAATTTATTCATGACTTTTGGTGCAACTCCTTGACACACTTGGATAAAAAATCACTGCCCAACACCATTTAATGGTTTTATGTAATTTTTTAAAAGCATTTACTAAGCATAATTCAAAATTGAAATAAGCAATAACATAGGAAAAACATCAATAGATAAAATACAGGTGGTATCCGGGTTACAGACAACCCGTACTTTAGAACAGGCTCCCAAGGCTTTTTATATGAGTTTCTTTTTATGTTCCGTTTGTTTGAATTAAAAGAAAAAGCACAATAGTTTCTGTAACTTATCTTTACAGTACAGGTGTATTATTGTTAAAGTAATAAACTGACCTAAAGATGGTCTCATGAACGTATCTCGTCCATAACCTGGGGACCACCTGTATTGTCATTATTCACAGAAATTATATATATATATATATATATATATATATATATATATATATATATATATATATATATATATATATATATATATATATATATATATATATATATCCTTCTAGAGAACTGAATGAGATTAACACCAAAAAAGAGCAGACAAAAACCCAAATATTTAATTAATTGTTAATCAGTCATTCAGTGAACTAAATAAGATCAGCTAGTGGTGAGAATGCCAAGATTTTTAAGGAAGCGTTGGCAGACTGGATGAAAGTAAACATACTGTAAAGACAAAATGGGAGTCATAAACTTACAAATTACAATTTCATTAAAATTTATATTCGAGTAGTATCTAAATGGCCCACTAAAACCATAAAATATCCAGTCTGCACCTGCACCGACAACAACTGTAGTTACAGAAGCTCTAGGCAATATCAACATTAAATGCTAAGGGACATACTTCATAACTGTGGTTGTTAGGTTTATAAACTGGTTGATCGTGAAGGAAAAAGCAACACACTAAATGTACCACAGCCCAAAAGAATGTTGGTGAAGAATCATTTCACATCTTTAATATTTCTTCTCACCAAACATGTACAGTCTTGACAATCCCATCTCCATCATCTGCAATCGTCCACCTAAATTCAACCATATGCGGCTCCATATAAAACAAAAACTTTACTCTAACCGGCCTTTCACTAATCATATATACCCCTTAACTTCACCAGGTAGGTCAAGAGCATTTATCTCTCCTTATGAATTTATGAGGGATTTTAATTTGATACCGTCAATGTTTTATTTTACAGCCAATACACTTTATATTAAGCCCTAAAATAATGAGTTTTCTGTAGGAGACATGGAAAAGTTAAATTATGAAAAGCACAGTCATGTCAAACTGTAATATCCCCATTTTTACTTTATGAACCCTAAACTACATAGATCCTAAATTCTTGTTGCTAATGTTATATAGAAATAACAGGTTGAAAGACATGGATACAGCAAATGTTTTAAAGACAGTGCGGCAACACATAATTGTTGCTTTCAGGCAAGTCCCAGTGCAATTACAAATTGCAATAAATTATAATTATTTGTAATATCTACAGTGGATATAAAAAGTCTACACACCCCTGTTAAAATGTCAGGTTTCCGTGCTGTAAAAAAAATGAGACAAATATAAATAATTTCAGAACTTTTTCCACCTTTAATGTGGCCTATAAACTGTACAACTCAATTGAAAAACAAACTGAAATCTTTTAGGTAGAGGGAAAAAAATATATGAAAATAAAATGATATGGTTGCATAAGTATGCACACCCTTAAACTAATACTTTGTTGAAGCACCTTTTGATTTTATTACAGCACTCAGTCTTTTTGGGTATGAGTCTATCAGCATGTCACATTTTGACTTGGCAAGATTTGCCCACTCTTCTTTGCAAAAACACTCCAAATCTGTCAGATTGCGAGGGCATCTCCTGTGCACATCCCTCTTCAGATCACCCCACAGAGTTTCAATCGGATTCAGGTCTGGGCTCTGGCTGGGCCATTCCAAAACTGTAATCTTCTTCTGGTGAAACCATTCCTTTGTTGATTTGGATGTATGCTTTGGGTCATAGTCATGCTGAAAGATGAAGTTCCTCTTCATGTTCAGCTTTCTAGCAGCAGCCTGAAGGTTTTGTGCCAATATTGACTGGTATTTGGAACTGTTCATAATTTCCTCTATCTTAACTAAGGCCCCAGTTCCAGCAGAAGAAAAACAGCCCCAAAGCATGATGCTGCCAGCACCATGCTTCACTGTGGGTATGGTGTTCTTTTGGTGATGTGCAGTGTTGTTTTTGCGCCAAACATATCTTTTGGACCATAACACCTTTTCCCACATGCTTTTGGGAGACTTCAGATGTGTTTTTGCAAAATGTAGGCTTGGATGTTTTTCTTCCCTTCACCTAAAAGATTTCAGTTTGTTTTTCAATTGAGTTGTACAGTTTATAAGTCACATTAAAGGTGGAAAAAGTTCGGGAATTATTTATCTTGGTCTCATTTTTTTACAGCACAGAAACCTGACATTTTAACAGGGGTGTGTAGACTTTTTATATATTGCTCCCTCTGACCTTTTCAAGTCTAACCAAGGGTAGATCTCGACAATCCAGTCACACAGGACAGATGAAGGAAAGGGAACAAAAGCAACAATCCCTACTTTCCCTCAATTAAAAACGATATCACTACGGGACAGACACATCTCTGGAGGGCTTTGGACCAAAACTTGGCCAATCAGTGAAGGCTACCCGGATGGTGATTGACTCATAATCACTAGATCAATACTCCTTCTCTAATTATCCAGGATAGCCCTGAAAGCCCTTTTTATTTAAAAATATATCCAATCCCTTTTTAAAGTTATATATTGAATCCGCTATCACCGCCTCCCTTGGTAGAGAATTCCACAGATTAACCACCCTTAATGTGAAGAACACTTTTCTTCCTTTAAAAAGGTGAAATCTTTTTACTTCTAATCTCAAAGGATGTCCACTTGTCAGTTGAAAACATTTATTCGCATTAAATCTCATCTGCCATTTAGTAGCCCATTTTTCTAATTTATGCAAATCCCTTTGGAAGGAAAATACATCATTATCTGTATTCATTACCTTGCACAATGTAATGTCATCAGCAAAAATGGAGACAATACTTTCCAATCCTACTTCTAAGTCATTAATACATATGTTAAAAAGGAGAGCACCTAATACTAAACCCTGAGGAACCCCACTTGTCATATTAGTCCAATCAGAGTATGTTACATTTACAACAACCCTTTGCTTCCTGTCTTTTAGCCAGCTCTCAATCCATGAGCAGATATTTACTGCAATTCCTGCATCCCTTAGTTTGCTCAATAGTCTCCCATGTGGCACTGTATTAAAAGCCTTTGCAAAATCCAAAAAGACTGCATCAACTGAGTTGCCCTGATCCAAGTTCCTACTAACCTCTTCATAGAAACTAATTAGGTTTGTTTGACATGACCTATCCTTCATAAATTCATGTTGTTTCCTACTACAGAAGTGAGGCTTATAGGTCTAAATTTCCTGGATTTGCTCTTGCTCCCGTCTCAAATATAGGTATAACCTCTGCTTTTTGCCAGTCATCTGGTAGAGACCCTGTGTTGAGTGAATCTTGATAAATTAGATTGATGATTTTGCAATTACAGAGCCCTGAAGAAAATAAACTATTTAGCTCATCTGCCTTTTCATGGTCACTAATTGTCAGACGTCCCGTTTCACATTGTAACGTTTCTATAGCTTCCTTCCTGGCCTTCATCCCATTAATATATAAAAAAATAATTTAGGGTTAGTCTTACTCTCCTTTGCAACTAACTTTTCATTTTCGATTTTAGCCAGTTTAATAGCCTTGTAATTTCCTTGTACTTACATAAAGCAGTTTCTGTCCCCTCTTGTTTGTATAATTTAAATGCCTGTTTTTTACTCATCTTCAAGGCATTTTTAAGCCACATGGGTTGTGATTTACTCCTTTTACTTTTATTTCCACATGGTATATGGTGATAAGTATGTAAATTTAATAATGATTTGAACGTTGTCCATTTAAGTTAAGTATTTTTACCCATCAGTTCTTTGTCCCAGTCTATACTTTGTATTGCTGCCCGTTAAAATGTGAGAGTTTTTTTGGGCCCAGTTATGTTTTTTTTAATTCAATCTCAAATGAGACTGTGTTGTGATCCCGGTTTCCCAAAGTTTGCCCTATTTCAACATTTGATACCATATCAATATTATTGGTGGTTACTAAATCCAAGATAGCCTCTTTTCTAGTAGGTTCTTGTATAACCTGGCCAGGTAATAATCCCAGAGTGTGCTCAAGAACCTGCTCCCCTTCACTGAACATCTGGTCTCATTTATCCAGTTTATGTCAGGGTAGTTAAAATCTCCCATTATTAGAGCTTGCCCATGCTTAGCTGCATTTCCAATCTGTAACAATAATTGTATTTCCTCACTTTCAGCTATATTTGGGGGTTTATAGCATACGCCTACATATATTCTTTTAGAATTTGCTGCTCCGCTATTTAACTCTACCCACAGTAATTCAACATTACTGCTAGTTCCACCATAAATATCTTCTCTGACTATAGGCTTAAATTCAGGCTCAACATACAGACAAATCCCTCCTCCTCGTTTACCATTGCCCCTATCTTTCCTAAATAGGTTATAAACCTCCAGATTAACAGTCCAGTCATGAGATTCATCCCACCACGTTTCAGTAATGCCTATTAAATCCCATTTCTCATTAACATACATATATATATATATATATATATATATATATATATATATATATATATATATATATATATATATATATATATATATATATATATATACACACACATATACATACAAATATACACATACACACACACTCTCTCTCTCTCTGATACAAGTGTATAGATTAAAAATTAGAACATCAGTTTTATTTTGTTTATTAAAACCATATTACACTTGCGAGGCAAATAATATACAGTTAAATAGAAATCAAACCTAATTTTATTAACAAGTGATTAAAAGTTCTATTTTTACTCACTGAAACCTTCCAAACAATACCAACAAAGGTCTGCCCCCTGTAACTCATGCACACAGTGACTCTGTAGTACTAGATGTACTCAATCACAGGCTGGGTCTCAGCAGCATTTCAAAACAAATTGTTAGTACATCTAGTACCAAAAGAAAAAACACTGTGTGCATGAGCTACAGGTCCAGGCCTTTGCAGGGACTGTTTCATTATTACAGAACCACTTACTTGCCCCAGGCACCACCAGTAGATATAAACCCTCAAGATTGGCAACTACAGCTTCTCCGTACAAGTTCTTCCATGGGATTTTCAAAGTCAGTTTATCTATAAATGGAGAATAAAAAAGAGAAATGTTTAATTGCATAAAAATGCAGGGGCGATTTTCCTAAAAATGATAAAACTACAGAGCATCTCATTACAGTATGTGATCCTGCCAACCCGAAAGAATGGCAATCTAAGCAATAATAGTATAATAGCAGGAATATTTTAAATATCTGGACTAATCTTAAATATGTATGTAAATTTTACCAACCACATTTCCTGTGTGGGAGCCGTGAAAAGGGCCATAATTTAATTTTCATTTTGGATATTATTGATATTCATAAACAGAGTAATGCGCAAAATAAATATATTCTTTATAGGTTCTGTCTATGGAAAAATAAAAAATAAATAAGGTTGTGGGCCTGCTCTTCACTCAGTCCCTGCTATTGTGTGCGTGCGTGTGCCATTTGGCCAGAAATCCCATATGTGTGAAGTGTACATGATCTATTTTCAAACTGTTTATTGCAATTTACAGGAACCAACTGTTTAATATTGTAATGTGATTTAATAAAGGATGATTTTAACAGTTAATATCATCATCTGGCGTATACACATAGCCTGAGGAAACTGCCATAGTGGTGAAATGGACATTCTGCAAAAAAATGTTACTCCAGCTAGTTCAGTTATTATGGATACAATAGATATACTTGTGAGGTTCCTGAGAGGGTATTAGGAAGGGTTAATAAATTGGCATTCCAGATGTTACAGCCTGCAAGAAATGTATTTATGTATTGTAAACTGACAGCAGAGCACTTCCACATAGGATACTATATGTGTACACAAATTCTTTGATTTTAACCTACCCTTTCTATTTTCATTTTCTCCAGCAATATTTTACATCTTCAGTAGGAGTAATCTGACTTAGCTTTGTGGGAACCATCTACCATTTATTCAAGTTTTTCTTTTTTTTTGTACTCTCTTTAGGAGGCGTTTTTATATACATTTCAGTGATCACGAGAGTTTTATTTCATGTTTTTTCTGGCCATGTATTATTTAGAACTTTCTCCCAAGATTTCATATTACATGTTTTGCTTTTTTCTAAATTGAGCTTCAGAATATTGAAGCATTTTGAAATTAAATGAGATTAGATGTTACTATAAGTTTTCCAAAAGGTTTAATAGAATAATTAGCCATAAAGTCAATTTTATTTTTGAGTAAAATCCCTTTTCAATTAAACATAGGCTTACCAGTGATTCCTAGGAAGGCTAAATGTTGTAGTTAGTTGTTCAAAGGATGCAAAAGATCCATCCAAATAGAGATCTTTTATGTAGACAATTCCCCATTTAGTCCACTGACTTACTGAGGATAACTGAAATTATTTAGTCATCAAGGTTATTGGCATTATTGGACTTGGGGAGGATACTAATTCGTATTTAGAGTTTAATCTATTCCAAAAATGCGAACTTACCTCTTGATTTGATGGATTAAAAAATATTAGTGGTCAAAGTATATTAATAATATAGAAATACAAAACACAGTATATTTTATTTTTTCAAATAAATGTCTTCGAACCCAAAATCTTATTTACAAATTGAACTGTTCTTCCGGGCTGCCTCTCTGCCAGAAAGTGAGATCTACAGGTTAAAGTATGCCTTCTGCATGTCCTGTTAATTTCAATAAAGTGGAAACAGGTTTTACTTATTATGTTTAAAACCTGCATTTTTAGAATGACTGAAAAAGGAAATAAACATTACAAAAGTTGTTTTTTTTTTTACATATAGTTGTTTTCCATGTACCTTTAACACATATGGATCAATCAAAATGAATGATGCTAAATAACTCATTTGTGCTAAACCTGAATATACAAGCTGAGAAATCCCAAAATCCTGAGCCTCTGTCAGGACCTTGTAGGACTTGGTTGCCAACCATATATATTAACCGTACATGCAAAATCCCTTTTCAGCACAAATAATAAGAGTCAATTCAGCAAGGAATATCTTCGTACATGTGAACTAAGAATAGATGCCACAAAAAGAAGATGCTTTACCCTATACCGCAGCAACTGGTTCCATCCTCTCCGCTACTCTATAACTACCTGACCCAACACTTCAATCTTATTTACCAGTAGTAAATGCCTATGTCACTTAAAAAAAAAAAAAAAAAAAAATCATCCTATGCCTCTACTTTGGACAACCTTCTCTATACTAGAACAACGTGCCTGTAACCAGTTAAAGTGTTACAGCAATGGTCCCAATTAATGCAGAAATTAAACGTACAGATAAAAATAATAATAAAATGTTGTTGAGTGAAAGTGAAAGTTGGGTGTTTAGGCATAAGTTACACAAACAAGTTCTCCCTCTCTAATAATGACTTAATTTCAAGTGTTTATAAATAGTTATTAATCATCACATGATTTCTGGTCTCCAGGCCACAGTTTTACAACTTTTTTCTCTTTACATAATTGTAGTAAAAGCCGTCTTAAGCCTACGCCCTGTGGTGTGCCTATTTTTATTAGATACGTGAGCATTTAAGCTGATATTGTAGGTAATATACAGTGAATTCAGCATGGTCTGTAAGAAGATGGTAATTCTGCTATTAAAGTGACATTGTAGTCCAAAAGATTCCCTGATGCATTTAAAAGATTGTGAAAAATTAGAAAAAATGGTTATATGATGGAAATAAGACAGGAAAATTACTGGTAGTTCCTTTTCTGTCCTGACCCTTTTATGATACAAAATGGCCAAAATTCTTTAAATGATTTTTATTACATTCCCAAGCTTGTGTTTTAAATCACCACACTTTAGGATATACATATTGATAAAGGGCATACTGGCCACTAAAATTTCACTCAAATGTGTTTCACGAGTGAGGTGAATTGAAACAAAGTAGTGTGTCTGATTATTTAGCATTATGGGAAGACTTACACTAGAGTTAGAGGGACTGGATAGTTAGTGCGAGTGGAGCAGAGGAAGCTATAAAAGCTTTGCCTTCACCTCCCTTTGACCCTTCCCCTTTTGATTGTTAGGCATGGTTCGGCAGATGGGCCCAGAAGGTCTGTTTGACCTAGTATGGTGCTGCCAATGGGGTGTTAGAAACAACATATTTTGCCTGTTTGTTCATTTGCAGCTTCAGCTCCACTATTACGGTAGAACCAAACCAACTTATGGAGTAACCATGAGTGGTCTCCCCCGAGAGCATAGGTGTTTAGCTCACACTGAGGCAGCAGAATGTGGTTCACGCAGGGAATCATGTCATATAAGTCATTTTGTTTGTTTAATAAATGGGTGGCTCATACCCCCTTCCTTACCCAAAGTAATGTGTCCGTCTTAATATTAAAGGGTATGGGAGGACCAAACTGTGGTGGATGATGGGTGGGTCAAGCACATACTTCTATCAATTAGTGCATGCTTTGCCACCTTTTTTGGAAGTTACTTTAAGGGCTGTCTAAGCACCAAGATTTAGGTAATGGGGTTAGTGGGGTAACTGTAGTGGGCATCGCTTTGTTTCAAGGCTAACCAATCCTTTTTCTACATATAGAGATTGTTGTTGTTGCTTGTTTTTTCATCATTATTTGTTTGTAAAAAATATTTTTTATTTTTTATCATATTTGAGCATTCTATATAAAATCAACAGACTCTCTTGTAGCTCCTGTCCTAGAAGTGATCACACTTCTTTTGGTGGGGTGCCTTTCTTTAGTTTTTTCACACATGAAGACATAAATACATATTTCAGCTATATCACATTTAAGAAAATTGGCTCACTCATATTGTGCCTTTTGGGTGTTTTGAATACATGACAGAAAGTTCATTAGATAAATATAAAAATTAAAACATATTTTTGTTACTGGAAATCATTTACACATTTATGTTTGTGGTAAATGCATGGCAGGGTGGAGAATGTAAGGGGTATTCTACAGCAGTTATATTACCAGTAGAGTGTTGATATGTCTCTCCACAATTACATACATGTTTGGCAGGACATCTACTATACAGTTTAACATTAGGGATTAAGGGACAGGTGATTCTAGAAGTGGATAAAACCACCATAAAAAGATTTTTTTCGAAATTTGGTCACATGCAAAGATAATATAAATGAGTCAGATGGTGTGGCACAAAGACAGAGCTTCCCTACGGTGGATGTAACTCACCAATCTGCCCAGCTTTCACTTTGAAAGGCACGTCAAGCTCACTCTGAAAGGAAACAATCATCGATTAGTTTAGAGGTATCAAGATTACACCACCAAAAACAAATATATTCCTATTATATACGTTAAATGATAAAAAATAAGTTTCAAGCGCTGTAATGAAAATACATATTTGCATATCTGGCATAAAGTTAAATTATTTTTAACCGTTAAAAAATAAAGTAAGTTCTCGCTTTCTCAAGGATCTTTCGACAGATTGAATAATATGGTGGACCTCAAGGGCTTGGAAAGACTAGATCCATGGTTTATCAATGACCAAATACTCACTTTCGAATGAATGAATTTTCAAATACGAGCTTCCACTTCAAGAACATTTTAACTTCTGCAGGTTTAGACATTATATTACTACAGCAATGAGGACCCTAGACGCCCCAAGAGGAAGCGGGCTATTCCGCATTTGTAAGGACGCTAACACAGGGTATTCTAGGATTACTATATAAAAACTTAATTCTCCCCCTAAAAACCACAAACCCAAATTCATGGTTAAATGGGAGGAAGATCTGGATCAGAATTGGGACCTAGATAAATGGGAACAAACCTGAAATAGGATAGCTAGGAGTTCTTTGAATTAGAGCCTACTGGAAACCTCAATTAAAGCTCTGCACAGAACTTATAAAATGAAACTTTAAAAAAGTGCAAATTGCTTCAGAGGGTGCCCAACTTTGGGGACCTTTCTGCATACTTGGTGGACTTAACGTTACTCAATTAATATCTGACCATTTCCAAACCCTGATCACACCTCTCTTTCAAAACCCCAAAATAAACTACTCCAATTAATTATGCTGGCCTCCAAACGCCACATAATGAAAATACACAAACCTCATCTTTCAAGAAATAATCAATAAAATGAATTACATAATGATAAATGAAAGACCCCTCTTTTTTGAAAACCTGGGAGACTTGGGTGTGCTCCCCCTACAGCACTGCCGTTAGACCTCACGATCTCCATCTTTTACTTCCCAATATCTCATTAAATCTGAGATGGTGTGGGCTGGGGAGCCTTGGACCCTGAGCAGACAGACCCTTGAAGCTGGACAGGAAAGCAAGTTATTTAAACTAGTTTTTTTTGGGGGGGGGGTTTGCGGTACTGAACCTTACTAAGTGCGGGAGTACACCTTCCCCACTTCCTTACCCCCCCCCCCCCACACACACACACACACACACACACACACACTTGTTTGTTTTTCCTTTATTTGCCCTATGAAAAAATGGAAAATGTAAAAGTAGTATATCACACTTGAACATTTCGGTTTACACAAAACAATCTTAATTTCTCATATGTTTTATTGCTCGAAACATTGTTTGTCGAATTTAAACTGTGTGAGGCAATAAAAATAAAAAACAATGAAGTATTTATTAAAGTAGTAGTTTTATTAAATGGTGTAGGCAAAATGCTGGTGTGTGAATAATAGCCATGTACTGCAGAAATATGAACACAGTGATTGATAAATACAAGTAGGATTAGGTTTCTAATATATCTTCAACATCAGAGTATACAACTCACTGAATGAAAACTTACCAGTGCATTCTCTCTGATCTGGAGGTTTTCCAAAGCAACATTTCCTATAAAAAAAAGAAGGAAGAAATAAAAAAAATAAGCAGAAGAAAAAGTCAATCATTAATGCAGGAATAATCTATAAAAATAGATCCAAAAAGAAATATCAGTCAGTTGACTAATAGAAGAAATTACATTTGAACAATTAAATTCACTTTGATGTAAAACTCTGCTGGTGGGAAATAAACTGTGCAGCAACGTATCAGAAGGAATTGCACACAGGGAACATTTCACATAGGCCTTTTATGGAAATTCTTATTTTTTAAAAGTATGCTTTTCTTAACAAATAGTTCCATTCTAGATAATAAAAAAAGTTTCACAAATACAGAAAAAGACAACAGCAGCCAATATCTATTGTTTGGTGAATTGAAATATGTTATAGAAACATTTACATATATCATGCATTTAAATTGGTACATTAAATGATATAAAGCTAAAACAGTAATATTTCCAACAACCAATTTTCTGTTCAGCTACCTCTTTTTATCATACAGAGCATCATTTAGTTTATGAAGGGCAAAAAGAGGGATCGAAGCTGGCACAGTAAATAAATAGCACAATTTTGCTCAGATTTGAATGTGTAAAAATGTCCTTCCTGATCAGAAGTCCCAGAAATACAGTTATTCCACAGCACTCTGGGAATCTGAGACATGCAAAGGAGTCCACAGTGCATTCTTTAATCCATTATCACTTTATATGTGGCTCATTTTAGGCATATGCTCACTGTATTACACAGCTCTAGGGCATAGATTGGATGGATTATGCACAAGTTAGGAGACCTTACCAGAGAAAGCACCATATTGATCTTTAAATGGATCTCATCAGTGTGGGGCTGGTTCTTAACTTGGGCTACAGATTTTGTGGGTAGGTTATTTGTCTCATCATTTAGTTTTTGCCTACCATCAACTAAATGATGATGTGTTAAATAGCCTTCCCACAAATCTAAAAAGGATAAAGGATGAAACATATTACCAAAAGCATTTGCAATCAGCAGTGTAGTTTTACCTCATGTAGAGAAGTTGTCACTATAACATAATAATTTTTATTTTTTAAATTAATGGTCATGTATCAGTCAATTTGTGTGTGTATAGTTACTTCATCCTTTTCTTCAATAACTATAAGCTAACATAATTGTAACTAACAACACAAAATTAATTTTGAACCCTAGACAGTACATGTGTGCCATTGCCAACAGCTGTCTTGCAGAGTTTAGCACACAATATACTTTCTCACACCAGACCATCGCTAGCCACCAGCGGTTGTAACTGGGTGTGTATGGCTAATAGCAGGTGCAGACACTCACAACAAACCATATCATGTAGGGGAGTGTTGGGTAATATAATGCATTTCTGCTTTATCTACAGGTAAAACACGACAAGCAAGTTAGTGAAGAATGGTTCCTGGTCAGATACTTCTTTTTTCTGTTGCATAAATCCTTGGCTTTGGAATTTTTTTTTCTTCTCTATTTTACTTATAACACCAAACACACCAAATAATGAAATAATGAGACACAAAAGATAGAATAATAATAATAGATTTTTATATATATATATATATATATATATATATATATATATATATATATATATATATATATATATATATACATATACATATACACACACATACATATATATCTCAAAATACAAGGTATATGGTAGAGATCTTTAGTTTATGCCTAGTAAGGTAGATGCTGCACAATACTTCCATGCTTTATAATATTATAAATAAATGATACAGTCTGACGGGAGGGAAATTCAGAGAGGGTCTTAAGAAGGGTCTAAATGTAAAATAAATAAGAGGAATAGTAGATTTAGCTTGTACAGGGATTATCATTTCTAGCATGATTTGTAATGATTGGTGCAAAACAAAATATATTCTCATACATATGTCTGGTTTTACACATTTTTTTCAGCTCTGGGCTTTTCAGAGATATAGAAATAAAACAAACGAGCTTGGTTTACCTTCCACTCCAGTTTTAGTTAAGAGCATAATTACAGTAGGCTCATACTAATTGTTCATTTTTATAGGATACGCCAATGATGCCATCAGCATACATTAACACATGTTCATATCCTCAGGCTCTGAAGTGTGTGATGACATGTCACTTCAGGTTACAAGCACAGCAGCATGGCTTCTTATGCAGTAAGGATGCTGCTTGAAGGAAAATCATGTCTAATTACAAAATGCTGAGAAGTTGCCACAAAAAAACATAAACATGGAACCTAAGATGAATATGTGATAATGTAAATGCTTGTCACTCACATCCAGAATAGGCGGATATGTTTTTTTAATGATATTGTGGAGTATTTATTGTTGGGTTGCGTATAGAAACAGGCTATGCAAAATGATATCCAACATAAATATGCAATGTCACAATAATTTGTATTTGTGTAGTGCTATCAGTGTGCACAGAGCTTTACAGAGAGGATCCATAATATAAATTACATGATAATGTAAGTACATTTAACATAAAGACCAACAATGGGTTACATAAATAGTTTACAACATACAATTACAAGTTTACTTAAATGTATATGAAAGAAAATAATCTAAAGTAATTTGTGTGGGCATCCAGTTTACAATCTGGTCCCCAATTGCTATGTGTATAATTCCATGATACACTGAATTGACAAATAAAAGCTTGTAAGAACATAAATCTACCATGTCCGGATATGAAACTAGGGAGTCAATGATACGGAGTATTTTGATATACTCAATTATTTGTTACTAGAGGGAGAACATTTCTTTTATCAACTAAAGCTTGTTCGTTTTGCAGGATGGTGTAGATCCCAAAATGGTAAAACCCACGTGAGCATAATTGCATATAAAAAGAGAATATATTAGAGGATGTTATTTTATTTTCCACTCTGAATATATTATGAATATTTCAAATGGAGTAATTCAGAATAGTGTACTTTAAATATGTGACTACAGTGGTCCTTTAAACAAGACACAGGACAATTAATCTCTACCTACAGGAGGATCTCTTGGCTGAAAAAGGGCAGATCACTTTTCAAATGTATGGTCACATGTATTGGATTTATCAGAGGATTACTACCTATGTCTACCAAGCCAATTCAAAACAAGGGGGGGAAACTTTGAATTGTGGTTTCTTTATTTACAGCAACAATTAAAAAAAAGATCCTAATTTTTTGATGTGCATTCCAAATACTAAATTATTGTTACAGAGCTATACATACACGTTTTTAAAGGAAACTGTACACCAGCTGGCATTAAGAGGTAAAATCTTGATAACAAAACTAATGGAGTTTTTATATTTAGGAGAGGTTTAAGACTTTTTTATATATTGTATTGTTATTGTTTTACAAGTATATATATAGTAAGATATTTTAGCTAAGTATTAGGCCTTCGACTAGGTAGCCAAGCCGTTACTGGGAAACGCAAGTTGGGTTTACAGCGGAACGTGGCAGAGTTTCCCATTTCTAAATTGCTCAATTACAGTTTTCAACATTATATACAAATATAACCCCTGTTAAAATGTCAGGTTTCTGTGCTGTAAAAAAATGAGACAAAGATAAATCATTTCAGATCTTTTTCCACCTTTAATGTGACCTATAATCTGTACAACTCAATTGAAAAACAAACAAATCTTTTAGGTAGAGGGAAGAAAAAAATAAAAATAAAATAAATATGGTTGCATAAGTATGCACACCTTTAAACTAATACTTTGTTGAAGCACCTTTTGATTTTATTACAGCACTCAGTCTTTTTGGGTATGAGTCTATCAGCATGGCACATTTTGACTTGGCAAGATTTGCCCACTCTTCTTTGCAAAAACACTCCAAATCTGTCAGATTGCGAGGGCATCTCCTGTGCACAGCCCTCTTCAGATCACCCCACAGATTTTCAATCGGATTCAGGTCTGGGCTCTGGCTGGGCCATTCCAAAACTTTAATCTTCTTCTGGTGAAGCCCTTCTTTTGTTGATTTGGATGTATGCTTTGGGTCGTTGTCATGCTGAAAGATGAAGTTCCTCTTCATGTTCAGCTTTCTAGCAGAAGCCTGAAGGTTTTGTCCCAATATTGACTGGTATTTGGAACTGTTCATAATTCCCTCTATCTTAACGAAGGCCCCAGTTCCAGCTGAAGAAAAACAGCCCCAAAGCATGATGCTGCCACCACCATGCTTCACTGTGGGTATGGTGTTCTTTTGGTGATGTGCAGTGTTGTTTTTGCGCCAAACATATCTTTTGGAATTATGGCCAAAAAGTTCAACCTTGGTTTCATCAGACCATAACACCTTTTCCCACATGCTTTTGGAAGACTTCAGATGTGTTTCTGCAAAATGTAGCCTGGCTTGGATGTTTTTATTCGTAAGAAAAGGCTTTTGTTTTGCCACTCTACTTCATAGCCCAGACATATGAAGAGATTGGAGATTGTTGTCACATGTACCACACAGCCAGTCATTGCCAGATATTCCTGCAGCTCCTTTAATGTTGCTGTAGGCCTCTTAGTAGCCTCCCAGACCAGTTCTCTTCTCGTCTTTTCATCAATTTTGGAGGGAGCTCCAGTTCTTGGTAATGTCACTGTTGTGCCATATTTTCTCCACTTGATGATGACTGTCTTCACTGTGTTCCATGGTATATCTACTGCCTTGGAAATTATTTTGTACCCTTCTCCTGACTGATACCTTTTAACAATGAGATCCCTCTGATGCTTTGGAAGCTCTCTGTGGACCATGGCTTTTGCAGTGGGATGCGACTAAGAACATTTCTGGAAAGACCAACTAGAGCAGCTGAACTTTATTTAGGGTTAATCAGAGGCACTTTAAATGATGGCAGGTGCTATTTAACACAATTTGGAATGTGATTGCTTAATTCTGAACACAGCTACATCCCCAGTTATAAGAGGGTGTGCAGACTTATGCAACCACATTATTTTTATTTATTTATTTATTTTCTTCCCTCCACCTAAAATATTTCAGTTTGTTTTTCAATTGAGTTGTACAGTTTATAGGTCACATTAAAAGGTGGAAAAAGTTCTGAAATGATTTATCTTTGTCTCATTTTTTTACAGCACAGAAACCTGACATTTTAACAGGGGTGTGTAGACTTTTTATATCCACTGTACTATAGTCCATGATTACCTTAGCTTACTCTGTCACAAAGCAGACCCGAAAGAGGCATCAAGGCTACAGACAGACAATAAGATTTTAGGAGTATGGCTAGGAAGCTGCCATTTGCAAATCCTCCGTAGATTAGCCATGTTGTTTGAAGTAATGGATTAATCCGCTCGAAAAATGATCAGATGAAACTTAAGTCCTCCACAAGTCCGCCCAAAGGGTGCATTATAGCCACAGATAAATAATAATCACATATATAGTTGTGAGCGTCCGAGTTGTTGCTAATGCTTGCAGGCTCCCGCAGCTTACACGTTCATTTAACTCAAAATAAAAGAGTTTAGACACTAAAAAATTCTCTAAGCGAGAGAAAAAATGGTTGCCGAACAAAACGAAAACGAGGCTACAGCACTCTAAACACGCAAAACACCACAAAAGACCTATGAATATTCCGCTAAGACGCATACCATTAATTTATGTGCATGACAATCACCTATGCACCAAAATAGGAACATTGGACATTAACTGTTAGATAGATTAAAATTCCCTGCTATAGGTATATTTATTTATGTAAGTTGGAAGAAATATCAAAACTAAGCACAATAATTTCAAAATGTACAGATTATTTATACAAATAGCGGTCAGATTATCAATTGCAATTGGGAATGTCCAGTCTCAGCTCTGTTATTTTAAATGTTTTAGAAATTCCCTGGGGGTGTTATTTTGTATATGTCATTTTTATATACATATTCTAATAAAGTCTGTTCTTTTACTACTTGGTTTCATACAGGGTCTTTTTTCTGTACCCTTTGTCTGTTTTCTCAACAGAACAAAGATTTAGGGCCTCATTCTATTATCGGCCGTAAATCGTCCGTAAGGCTGCGATTCCTTGCGGGGGTTCAGTTAACTCGCGATTCTATTATACGGCCCCGCAAGGATCTCCTTTTACGGCCGGCCGCATATCTTGGAACCGGCCGTAAGCTGTGAAATATAAAAACTCAAAAATAAATTCAAGCCTGCACTGTGCAGCTCTGTAAATGCTAGGGATCATATTGGGGGACATGAGGATTAAAAGGAACCCACTCTCAAGCTTGCACATCTGCCCAAACCCGAGTTCAAATTAACTGTTTATTTTCCGGCTGCGGCGTGGGTGTGTCTGAGGTGCTCCAAGCACTCTGGACTTTTTACATGGATATTTTACGGATATTAAAAATAAAATATTTTACGGATTTGAGTACAGGATAATTATGTGCTATTTTTTCTAACACCAAAAATCTCTTTATAGTCTTCTCAAAGTGCAGGATGGCTTTATTTGAGCTATTTTATGTGCTTAATTGGTGCTAGCGAGACCTCTTTCCTGCAAGTAAGCTGCGGCTCGCTTTTAGCCTTGCAGAGAGGTTTCCCGGAGCAATTGAATTGCAAATCTCTTGCGGCCGTTTTAGATCAAAGGCTTTCCTCCGGCGCGAGCGGCCGCAAGAGATAGCAAGGCACCGGCCGCAAGCCTGCCGGAATCCTCGGCCGTAAGGGAATAGAATAGCAGAATAGCTTGCGGCCGGTCCTTGCGGCCCCGCAACGGCTGCGGCCGCTAATAGAATGAGGCCCTTAGTGATTAGCTCATTGTACTCTAGATACAGAAACTCATTTTTCTTCTAGGAATGGGCCCTTAAAATGTTTTAAACATTTTTTTAAAATACTTAAACTAAAGAATCTGCACCGTTAACAATGGCTTAAGACTTCCATTTAAAAAAAATAGGTGTTTAGCCGTTTTTAAATGTGATTGTTAAAAGAAGGTCATATATTTTTTTTGTCAATGGAGGCATTGATAAAAATAAAAGCTACAATAATTGTTAACATATACTTTCATATATAAAAAAAAAAGACTTGTCGCATTATTTGTTCTGGTCATAGGATTAACACAAGCAATTGATACATTATAAATCTGCTTGGTCTGAAGACAAAAAAAACACACAGAGAATTTGCATTTCTATGTGTTGTCAAAGTCTTATTTTCAACTGAAGATATTTATGTGTATTCCTAAGTCTTGATGTTTTGAAAAGGTGTGTTAATACAAACTATAGACCATTATATTGTAATGTTAATGTTCAGGGATGTCACAAAACTGGCTGCTCTCTCTCAAAAGAAGCCAAACACAGCTACATAATAAAATAGATTCCTATTTATTTAACTTGCATTTAAATTATTTAAATTTATTTTACCCTTGAATTTTGTGAGCTTTCATATCAACAAAATAGCTTTATATGCATATTTTTACATCTTTACATTTTACTGTACTCGTTGTAAATAAGAGGGAGATTTGAGGGAGATATATATATATATATATCACATATTATAATTGTCCAACTACGAATCGTCGTCACGCTGTTTGCGTGGTCCATACAACTTAGCGATGAGCGCCAAAGGTGCTTATCACCGGCGAGCCGTTAAACCCGGAGCACTTTTAGAGGGACAGAAAAAAATATGAGACTGAGGTGGAGGCTCACGGTTACAAACACACACACACACACACACCGCAAAATTTATGGACTTAGCCAGAATAAATACAAGACCGGGGACTTACAAAAAAAAACATTACGAACTCTCAAAATTACGACCTTAACGGCTGAACCGCGCGCACCTGAATACATTAAAAACACAATAAATACACACAAAAAATACATAAAAAGCTTACCCACAGCAAGGGGGGGCACCCAGGACCTCTGCAAGTGAAGATACACCTCAATTTAAGTCCAAATTCCCGAGGTTAGACACACATGAAAATCCCCTAAGCAAGAAAAAAAATGGCCGCCGAAAAAAAAATGAAAACGAGGCTACAGGACCCTAAAGCCGCAAAACAACACCAAGCACAGACACATTTTAAAAAAAGCCGTACAAGGCAAATATACACTTTTAGTAAGGACGCTAAATCATCCACACCCGCGTACCACATACACATTCGCCGCCATTTCACAACACTAACTGACACAATGCGGAAGTACACAGCTACACTAACGGCTCTCCCTCGCACACGCAGCCTATTTACACTACACAGTGCACACATTGCTGACACTTACACAGCAGCTCCACAACAGTGCAAACCTACATTGTATGCTGCAGGAACATCAAAACACATTGCTTAGAAATAGGTAAAGTATATTAATTTATTGATTGATTCATTATTTCATTGGCATACAAAAATACAATTAAAACAAAACAAAAAAAAAAGAAAAAAGTATCGCAATAAACACAAAACACATTCACTGTGTGCCTCACAACGAACGTCAACGCTGCTCATACCATACAAAATACACCAGGGGACAGCCTTGCAATAAACGCAAAAAACACATCAGCCCCGACCTTACAATGATAGTAAAAGCCCCTTGAATAACAAAAAAAAAACATCCAACAGCCTCGCAATGAGCGCCGAAGGTGCTCAGCGCAAGCCTTGCAATGAGCGCTGAAGGTCTTCACGGTAAAAAAAAAAACGTACAATTTCATGCACATCATTTTTTGACGGGCAATTCGCTACTATATATATATATATATATATAAAAAGATATACACACACACACAGCGTTTTGCATTTAGACACAATGTTAAATAATTTACGTAAGTTTCATTTTGACAGGAAACTTTGGCCTGCATGTGACACACAAGTCATGCAGTTATGTAAGCCCAGACTTGTGGAACTGATACGGACAGAGTAAGTCAGTCAACTAAATTTAGATTTGTTCACCCACAAATGACACCCATTAGTACATATTTTGGAGATTTTTAGAAATATATTGGTTATTATTTTGTTTTTACTTAGATTGCATACACCCAGTTGTTTGTACAAGTTAAAAGTAGAATTTGGAGAGTGCACCTCATTACAGGCCTCAGAGCAGGAAATACTGGTTTGTACAGCAAGACTTGCTGCAGGAACCAGAGAATCCCATCAATCCCCAATCCCTTATCTGAGAGTCTCCTATGTACTTGATAACATCCAATGTCCTGCGTTAACTGCCAGAGTTAAAAAAAAAACGTTACTGCTCGTTTATAACCAACAGAATAAGAAAGAATAACTACTTACAAGGACATGTCATGTTTAAGGATCTGTGGCTTTATTACCAAGCCTAATTGCCATGTCCCAAGGCAAGTTAAGCATATGTTCTTTGTACTTTACAATACATTACTAGATTAGTTTGCTGGCATGATGCAATGAGTACAGTTTGCATGAGCTCGTTGGGAGTGGTAGATTAATTTATGTAGGATATTACTTTCATTTGAGTGCAGTGCTGAAGCTGTATAGATCAGAGGACATGTAACGATTTACACACCAGAGGAAGCGCTGCACTTTAACAAGCATATTAGACCTATAATGGCAATCTATTGGTGGCTGACACTTTTCTCACCAGTGTGTTAATCTCTTTTGATGCGTGTATGTTATATATTTATACATGTTCATGATAGGCTTCTAAATATCACACACACATTGTATTTCTCTTCTTAGATCCTGCACTTTTATAACACACCATTAGGTTTCCGAGTCTCTGTTATATGGTAGAGGAAACATACATCAAATTATTATTATTGTTAAAATTGTGTATATTATTATCACACATAATGATATGCTGCCACAAAGAAGATTAAAATTGATTGGCCCACACTGTACTTCCAAATATTAGAATGGTCATAATTTTAAAGAGGAAGCGATCTTCCTCTAATAGACCCATTCTAGTAAACCCTAGTGGGCCTCAGCTCCTAAAAACATATAAACCTCTCCAAGGTAGAGTGTGAGTATGACGAGAACCAAGTGCACGGAGCATGACAATAGAATTAAGTGGTGACACATGGTGGTGAATGCTTAATGGAAGTCATCTTAAAATGAACTAGTATGAAGCACAACTTCCACATATACCCCGATTGGGTGGGTTACTCTATTATAAAAGAAAAAAAAAGACAACAGTATATTTAGAAGCCTCTTTTGCAGCTATTACTACTGCATTTACAAGGGGTACCATAAATATATCAGGCTAAATAACAGGATAGATACAGAAGGATGTATAGAGATTAAACTATAGATAGAAAGGGCCAATATTAGTCTAGCAATATCCTCCTAGGCAACATTATTATTATCTTTATTTATATCGCACCAACATATTCCCTAGTTCTGTACATGGTACATGGCAAACAACAAACTTAACACCTTATAAAAAATGGAGGGCCCCGTTTTTGAGCTTAGAATCAATTGTACATAGTGCTCGTTACCAAGGCACAGACACAATATTGAAAACTCGCAAACTAACAATCTAAGATCTGTGCAAACCAAGCAAAACATGAATGGGACAATGGGCAAAATGCTATATTTAGTTACAATAGTGTGACTCAGGACAGTGGGTGGAACTGAACCTTTAATGGTGGAAAGTAAATGTTAGTTTATTCACTGAAGCAGAAATAGGTGTGAGCCAGGCACTGACACACTGAGAAATAAATGGATTAAAAAAGTAGCTCACACACATTAATGTAAAGCTCACCTATAAATACTTTGCTTGTTATGACAATAAAAAAAAAAAACAAAGACATATACCAGAGTTGTCCAACTACAGTAAGTAAAGTTACATTTTGTATTTTATGTATTGAACAGGTTTTAAATGTTAAAACTTTGTATTTCCTGATTGAAGGGACTTTTTTTTTTTTTTTTGTTATTCTTAAAGACCATGTAATACTGTCTATAGATTATAGCCATTTTTATTTAGTGAACCATTTATGAGTTATTCTGGATTATTTTTAGCTGTATTAATATGCAAATGAGCAGCTCTTGAATACGTATTAACGGTTTTGATGTGCCAATTAGTAGCTAAAAAATACCCCAATATTATCCTAGGGTTAGATCATCTTCCCTCACCCTTATCAATTACTATGACCCTTAAAAATTGCTGCACATTATTATACTACAGCTGCATATTTTTAATATCTCAAAAATGATTTACCATAGAGAAAATGGCTATTCAAATGTATAGACATTTTTTCATGCTATTTAAAATGAAACTGTTGGAGTGACTATGTCCCTTTAGGCAAGGGCTACTGTAGTCCACAGTAGCCCTTGAATAAAGTTTCTATCTTGCATTTAAAAAAAAAAAAAAAAACATGTTTTAAACATTACAATTTTTTTTTTGTATCAAATGTAAGTGATCTGCATTGTAAATAAATTACATTATAGACACAGTGGGGTTATTTTCTCCTTCTCCAAATTACATGTTACAGAAACCAAAAGGGACAGTGAAGCTTCCTGCATCCCAATTTGATTAAATTATTATTATTATTATCTTTTATTTGTATTGCGCCAACATATTCCGTAGCGCTTTACAGGGGATAAGAACAGGGGAAATACACGTTTAACAAAATTTAAAAAAGTTGAAGAGCCCTGTTTTGAGCTTAGAATCTTAGCAGAAAGTGCTTTATCCCAAAGCACCCTACAAGACTAGAAACTCGCTACTTACAATCTAAAGGGAATTAAAGGGCAGAGAACTGGGGAAGAGTAACAAATAAGGAATAGCAAGGGCAAGGAAGTAAGTGAAAGATAGAAAGAGTTTTATTTTAGAGGGAGAGGGGATGGATCTTAGGTGAAAGAGTAGTATGTTGGCTGACCCCTAGTGTTGAGATGATATATCTGCAAGTAGGAAGTCAGGTGTTTTCTATGGCTCTATAAATTTAATCTGAGTTGGGGTGGGTGGGTGAGGGGAAGGGAGGGCAGTTCTGAGTGTGTCACAGATGAACTAGGCCTTAAAACCAGAGTAAATTTGCACTGAAAGAAAGAGAGAGAGAGAATGGATTGGGGTCAGACAGTACAGGAAGATAGGAGAGTTAGGAAGGAATGAGAGAGAGACCATAGAATAAAGGTATTTGAGGAGGGGGGAGGAGATTTGAGGTAATTATGCCAGCCATAAATGGGGGAAGGATGGGGGGATAAGGATGGGGGGGGGGGGGGAAGGTGGGGACAGCAGAGCAGGGTATAGGAAACAGTTAAAAATTGAAAACAAAAAGTCAGAATATTTCTATCTGCCAAGATATAATGTGAATAGATGAGAAATTACAATTAACAGGCTCTCCATGAGACTCTGTTTACGCTTCCTTTCAACTGACATGCAAGATAAAGATCAACCATGTTTTTTTATCAGTTACTGAGATGCTTTATTGGTACATTTCTTGAATTAATATACTGTATATACTCTAGTACAAGCCGAGTTTAGGATGAGGGGGGGGGGTGAGGATGGGGGGTGAGGATGGGGGGTGAGGATGGGGGGTGAGGAGAGGGGGTGAGGAGAGGGGGTGAGGAGAGGGGGTGAGGAGAGGGGGTGAGGAGAGGGGGTGAGGAGAGGGGGTGAGGAGAGGGGGTGAGGAGAGGGGTTGAGGAGAGGGGGTGAGGAGAGGGGGTGAGGAGAGGGGGTGAGGAGGGGGGGTGAGGAGGGGGGGTGAGGAGGGGGGGTGAGGAGGGGGGGTGAGGAGGGAGGGGGGGTGAGGAGGGGGGGTGAGGAGAGGGGGTGAGGAGAGGGGGTGAGGAGAGGGGGTGAGGAGAGGGGGTGAGGAGAGGGGGTGAGGAGAGGGGGTGAGGAGAGGGGGTGAGGAGAGGGGGTGAGGAGAGGGGGTGAGGAGAGGGGGTGAGGAGAGGGGGTGAGGAGAGGGGGTGAGGAGAGGGGGTGAGGAGAGGGGGTGAGGAGAGGGGGTGAGGAGAGGGGGTGAGGAGAGGGGGTGAGGAGAGGGGGTGAGGAGAGGGGGTGAGGAGAGGGGGTGAGGAGAGGGGGAGAGGAGAGGGGGAGAGGAGAGGGGGTGAGGAGAGGGGGTGAGGAGAGGGGGTGAGGAGAGGGGGTGAGGAGAGGGGGTGAGGGGAGGGGGTGAGGAGAGGGGGTGAGGAGAGGGGGTGAGGAGAGGGGGTGAGGAGAGGGGGTGAGGAGAGGGGGTGAGGAGAGGGGGTGAGGAGAGGGGGTGAGGAGAGGGGGTGAGGAGAGGGGGTGAGGAGGGGGGTGAGGAGGGGGGGTGAGGAGGGGGGGTGAGGAGGGGGGGTGAGGAGAGGGGGTGAGGAGAGGGGGTGAGGAGAGGGGGGTGAGGAGAGGGGGTGAGGAGAGGGGGTGAGGAGAGGGGGTGAGGAGAGGGGGTGAGGAGGGGGGGTGAGGAGGGGGGGTGAGGAGAGGGGGTGAGGAGGGGGGGTGAGGAGGGGGGGTGAGGAGAGGGGTAGAGACACACAAGAGGGGGACACAGAGGGCATAAGAGGGACACTGGTGGCAGCACATTTCCCTCCCTCGGCTTATACTCGAGTCACTAAGTTTTCCCAGTATTTTGTGGTAAAATAGGTGCCTCGGGTTGGCTTATACTCTAGTATATACGGTAGTTTATTTTACATGCAAAGCAAAATGTTGGTAATATATAAAAATGTTTTTTTGTAGATGCATCATAGAAAGTTATGGAGTACAGTGGATGGTTAATGTGTGTCAGGGCATAAAATAAGCCCAGTCATGGGGTGCTGTGGAAAAGCTGTCTGGGTACAGCTGGCACTATTTAATCAGAATGTCTCTGGGATAAAAAGCTGCATTAATAGAACGATAGGCGCTGTTTAAAGCAAAACAAAGCCGTTAGTAAGACTTAAATGCATGATAAATAAACGGTGTTCAACTTCGGTTAAAATCCTTTAAATGATTGGGTTCTAATAATATCCGTGCTGGAGCAAAAAGCAGTTCAATAAAAAGCCAAGGGCTGAAACCCATTTAATATACACCATGGTATAAACAGGTTCATATATAAAAACGGCTTGCTGGGGATAAACGTAGTATACAGGTGAAATGAAGTGTTTCTTTCCCAAGTCATGACATAAACATTAATGCTTATAAGGGATCTGAAAATTACTCTATTAAAGGGATGCTCCAGTGATAAACTATATAAGGGACCTTTAGAAGTATAAGTTGCATCTAGCATAACAAAAAGCTTATTAATTCAATTGGCTCTAATGGATTGTCATGCTGGCCTCTCTTTATCCTCCCATCACGTCAAACCTATCTATTGCACAAAGCATATTCAATGACTTCCCACTGTGGTCATGTGGTGCTGGCTCCTGTCATAAGAGTTGTACCACATGGACAAATAAACAATTCTAGCGTACACACACATACATATAATAGGTACACTAGAATTGTTTACTTGCCCATGTGGTACAACTCTTATGACATGTCCTGGGCACTATTGTTTGCAAGACATACAATCGAACACATATTGCATTAAATACGCAGGCCAGATTTTCTGTATAAAGTCTTTCTTTGCTGCTCTTTGCATGTGTACTTTAAATGTTATTTATTAGTTAAATAAAAATATAGATTTAAAGGTATATACAAGTTTCCCTGCTCTTACCTTTATCTAATCTAACACCTGCTGCTTAATTCAGACACACACATTACATTGAGTCATTAGTATTCCACACCCTCAAAGCTACTTACAAAGGCACAGTGCATAATAATAAGTATCACACATATAGTTGTCAGTGTGGGGAACGCTTACGATGTTGGTCACACTTTGCGAGCCGTCAACAATGCAGGACTTAAGCTGCAATGAGCTGAAGGCGCTCATTGTACTGCTCGCCTTGCAAAGTGAGGGGAGCAGTTGAGGTACGCAGGACTTAGGTGGCAAGCAGTTTCACGCGACTGCGAGACTCGCATGCGACTGCGACCGAAGCGCGTAACTGCAAAAACACAAAAAAAAAACAAGGGGACAGCCAGGAAGCTTGGGAGTGAGGATGCAAGCGATTTTGAGCCATATTTGTTTTTTTTGTCAATACAAAATCGGCTAAACGAGGGAAAAAAAGGCGGACAAAAAACGTAAAAAATTTGGGAAATGGATGAAAACGAGGGTGAGCAAAGCCAGGCACGCGGGACTTAGAAAATAAACGACTGCAAAGACAGTAACACTTACACCGATAACGCCAGGCATGCAAGACTTTGAAAATAAAACCAACGCCAGTCAGCATGCAACATGCAAACATTCAGCGCGAGGAGAAAGACACAGGGAAGGGACAGGGGGGAGATGGTGGAAAGAGACACATGGCATTCCCAAGCACAAAACTTGCAGGTTAACAAACCCTGCAATGAGCGGCCCGTACAGTAGGCAAAGGGAAAGAGTCGCAATGAGCACCAAAGGCAGGAGAGGGGAAGGAGAGAGGCTTGCAATGAATGCCAAGGTCACTCATTGCGAGCCCCGTGATGAGCGCCAAAGCCTATACCCCTTTAACCCTTCAAGCTAACAGCAGCACAATGCAAAAATCCACAGAGCAAAGTCTAGGCTCCTCCTTGCTTCCTTATGCAAGGGAGAACAAAATTACACATCCCATGATGCTCTGCGGCACAAACGGCCATCACAGAATGCAACAACGCACTAGCTCTTTGTGATTGGCCAAAACGAATTATGAATTTTATGCCTATTTTAGCAGCTATTTTCAGGGGTGTGAACTCTTAAAATCAACTACTTATGTACTCAAGAGATTTAGCAAACTTTAGGGTAGGTTTAATAGCATTTATTTTTATATTTTCTAATGCAAAACATGTTTTCATACACTACTGATTCTCCTCTATCAGATGCATTTATAATCCATGAAACTTAAATATGCTTTAACTTAAAAAGCGCTTACACTGAAAAGGAATTCTCTAACTGCAGCATCAATTGGATTGACGTCAGTCGCCTTTTAGGCTTTTTATGCATGCTGCCTAAATTCCATGTGTGGGGCATCCATATTGCAGGTTTATCTTGCCAGTATTGGGGTGTATTTAGTCAGCGAGATTCCAAGTATCCTGCTGTGAGCTCTAAAATGACCTGGAATGTAAATGAGCAGAGTCTTTGCAACACAGGTTTGGGCGCCTTGCAGAATAAAACGGGGCCTGATATTCACAGCAAGTAAGACTGAATCTTATCTGATGTCCCAGTGTAAGCTTCTACAATCAGGCTTGGGTGTGGCCGTTTCACAAATACTTTTCTTGTTATGTGGCTGAAAGACTTGCTGCGAATTTATTCATTTACACAGATAGTCTTTCATATTTGAGGGAGAGGTTTTGGCATGTTTAGGGTGCACAAATAAAAAAGGACATGGAATAGAATTCTTTTTTACCCATGCATTAAAAAAAGCTTTTAATAAAACATTATCAGAGTTGTGTTTTGCATAAAAATTATAAACGGTTTAAACTTCATTGAAACTAAACGGAAATGCACATAGCTTCTGTAGCTTTCACTGGCATACAAGCCACCAGATCAATTATACATCTGAATCATGTTTTTTTCTGCTTTGAGAACTTAATTTGAAAGTTAGCACAAGGTGTATGTAACATTATCAAAAAACTTACAGTTACAAAAAATGCTTTCTCCTTTCACTCTCAAACTATTTATAGATAAACGGTGCACTGCCCTGCGCTGATGTAGCCGTCTCCTTGTGGGCGGTAAGTGGTTAGGGGTTTTCGGGTAGGTTTACAACGTTAGGGTCGGGAAGGGGTGTAGGGGGTTAAGGCCGTCAAGGGGTGTAGGGGCTTAGGGTTAGGATTAGGGCCGGCAAGGGGTGTAGGGGGTTAGGGACTTAGTGTTAGGTTTAGGCCCGCTAACTGCTGTAGGGGGTTAGGGCCGGCAAGGTGTGTAGGGGCTTATCAAGTACATTGGGATGCGAGCGCACCCATCAACAGGAGGCTTTCCATACCGTGCACGTGTGCTAGCATAAAACAGGAAAGGTCCAGATAAACTTACGGTTTCATTATTTGGAGACATATATACAAAACAAAAAAAATAACAAAAAAAGATGCCAAAAACAAACAATAAAAAAAAGGTTAATTTCTTGTAACGGACATTTTGTACCTCTTTTTTACTTAAAATTTAGCCTGATGTCCATCCCATGAAAAAGCACAGCAGTGAAAACATACTTGTTTTCATTGGACTTTTGTCTATTCCAAGTAATTGGGAGGTTCCTTACAGTATTGCTAACTACAACTTCTGCTGGACTCTTCCAAGATTCATACACATTCATTGTGATACTTCCGCACATTCAGTTGAGCCCGACATTTCATCTACTGCAGGCTTGACAAATCCTGAAAGGAGACTCATGTCTCTTAAATTGTTACTGTTGGCTCCTAACTTGTTACTTATACATGTATCACATCACATAGAATAGTTGTGAGCAACCGGGTTGTTGCTAACGCTGCGGCCCTCGCAAAGCGAGGGCCTCAGTTGCTGGCATGGAGCGCCGAAGACGCTCCTTGCCAGCAACTGTGGACCGCACAACATTTACGGACTTACGACAAACAAATATGAGACGCAGGTCTTAGAACAAAAACCATTACGACCTCGCAAAAATATTACTTTAACTGCTGACCCGCACGAACCTGAAAACATTAAAAACACAATAAATACACACAACAAACACATAAAAAGCTTACCCACAGCAAGGGGGACACCCAGGACCTCTGCAAGTGAAGTTACACCTCCATTTAAGTTCAAATTACAGAGTTTAGACACCCGAAAATCACCTAAGCAAGAGAAAAAATGGCCGCCGAAAAAAACGAAAACGAGGCTACAGGACCCTAAAGACACAAAACACTACAAAACACCTACGGATTTTCCGAAAAACATGGACGCCATCCAAGAACAAGGACGCCAAATCAGCCACAGCCGTGTACCACACATTAGGTGCCATTTTCCAACACTAACTTACACAATGCGGAAGTACACAGCTACCCTAACGGATTTTCCTTGCGCACGCACACTATTTACACACTGCACACATTGCTCACACTTACACAGCAGCTCCACAACAGTGAAAACCGTCATTGTATGCTACAGCAACATGAAAACAGATTGTCAGCTCTTCAACACAATGCTTTCTGCATATATTACTTCAAAATAGGTAAAGTATATTCCTTTATTAATGTACTATTTATTTGATTACCATACACCCTTAGCTCACTTACAATTTCATTGCCGTAATTTTTTGACAAGCAATATTCTAGTTTCAATATATAATGTATAAGCTCTTAGAAAATATTTCACTGGCTCTTAAATAATTTCATATGAAATTTGTCAACCCCTGATATACAAGACCCAATCAACCCTCAACAGAGAAAATGTAATATAAGTGATTATATATATATATATATATATATATATATATATATATACACACACTCGTTTCTCCAATACAAAAGGTATCACTATTCACGCCTATATATATATGAAATCTCCTTGGGGTTTTAAAACAGCAACCAGAAGAATTGCTAGGAATCTAAGTGACAGTTTCAAGGCATGCAAGGAAAGGAAAATAAAAGCAAAACAGATCAAGGGCCTATACAAGAGTCATTCTGTTTTACACGTGATTACTGCAAGAAGAATGGAAATTACATGTCATTTTTAAAAACTGGATCTTACCCCCCCAGATTCCCAGCTTGAGCTGGGATCTGTCCAAATTCTCCACGTAATCCCCCAGGAATCGGTTGAGGAGATCTGCTACCACAGACTCCAACATGATCTCAGCAGAGTAGGAAGAGTGTGTGTGTAAGAAATGAGATCTGAATCTGTATGTGGGACAGAGGAGCAAGTGTGTGCATGTGTGACTCTACAGCCGTCCACAATTGTACATGTATTTAAGTATGATGGGTCTATTTACATGTATGTGTGTCCACATATACCTTCTTGTTTTAACAAACCATTACTAAATTATAAGTTTGTGTCATAATTAGTAGCCAAGCATTAGAAAAAAATACAAAATCTACAAATATTTATATTTTTGTCATTTATTTTAATGACGTGTAATAATATGACAGAATATATTAAAATGTATTTGTTTGATTGTGCATTTATAATTTGTTAATATGCTAATTTGTTTGTGTATCTTTGTTACTATTGTTCTATTGTGTGTCTGTGTATAGATGTCACATTGTAATGTCTAACCTTCTGTGTCACTAGTGGGTTGTGTATCTGTGCTATGTTACTGTCCTGGATTATGTGTCATTGTGTTTTGGTGGTGCTTCCTTAGTGTATACCTGAGGTTGTGTGGTATTTTGGTGCCACTGTGCTCTGTATATCAGGTTAAGTGTGGTGATACTGTGTGTTATATTGTGTGATTGTTATATTAGGTTGTGTCACTATATGTGCAATATCAGGTTGTGTGCATGTGTTGTTTCTATATCATTGTGCTGTGTCACTGTGCCTCCTTGTAGTCAGTGTTGTTGTGTATTTACCTGTGTCACTGTGATGTGCCTCCTTATTACAGTGCTGGTGTGTAATGCTCTGTTTGTACCTGCTCCTGTGTCACTGTTGCTGTGTATTTACCTGTGTGTGTTGTGTATAATGCAGTGTTGTAGCTGCTCCTGTGTCAGCTTTGTGTGTACCGTCCCTGAGTGTCTGTGTGTCACTCCGCTATCAGCTTGTGTCTGTGCTGTTCCTGTCTGTGTCACGGGTTGTGTCACGTGCTCCTGTAGCGGCTCTGTCTTGCGCGTTCTGGGAGACTGGAGCGCGCTTTTCGCGAGTGCACAAGATATAGGGGGCGCTCAGTGCGAGTACACGCGACCAGAGCCTGTTCATTCTGGGACACGTTGCTTTAAACCTATGTGTATTTCTTTATTCACAGTTAAACAGGACTTACATTTGTAAAATGAAGTATTGGCATGTGCAGCTTTCATAAAATGGCTGATACTGTGCACCAACCTATTGAAGGACCCTTGGTCATGTCTTTAAAAGAAACACTAGGGAAAATGCAACTCAGCCATTTTAGTTTTTAATGATTCACTTACTGAGATGGGAGGAGGGTTTGATTGCATAGGAAGCTTCTATCTGCTAAAATGGGGGATCAATCGGGAAGCCTCCTGGTGCTGGGCGCGCTTGCGTCCCGATGTACTCCCTAAGCTCCTAACTACCTACACCCCATGCGGGCCCCAGTTACTGGCCCTAAACCTAACCCCCTAATTCTAAGCCTAAGCCACTAACCCCGTACACCCCTTGCCGGCCCTAACCCCCCACACCAGTTACGGGCCCTAAACCAACCCTAAACACCTAACCCACTACACCCCTTGCCGGCCCTAACCCTCTTAGCCTAACCCTATCCCCCTAAAAGTAACTTCCTAACCTTAAGCCCCTAACCAGCCCTAACCCTCAAAACCTAACCCGAAAACCCCTAACCACTTACCGGCCACTTAGAGACAGCTACATTGGGATGTCGGCGGCACGCTTCCAGTGTGTGCACATAACAGGATAGGTCCAAAATGGGAATGTAGCACCTACATCTGCCAGCAACAGTGTTGGAAAGCTCATTAATATACTAGAACAAATTCTACTGAGAAAAAAAAACATAATCAGCTGACAAAGGAAATGGATCTATACCATAATGAATTAATTTGGTATAAAATGTAAAGGATGTATTCATTTTTTTTTTACATTCATAAAAAAATGGAAAAGGTCACATATAAAAAAAAAACTGACTACAGTGAACTTTAATGTACTGTCCAATCTGGGCCATATAGAAAAAAATGACTACAGTGATCTTTAATGTACTGTCCAATCTGGGCCACAAAGATCCATACTGAGTGTTGTGCAATGGACCAGGCATAAACATATATACATTTTAAAAGATTATACAGTTATATATTATAGCTGTTCTTTAATATTACAAAAAAGCATTTTTGTTAAAAATAAAATAAATAAAATCAGTCACATATACAGTTGTGGGCGAAGCAAGGTCCGCAGTTGCTGGCAAGGAGCGGCAAAGGCGCTCCTTGCCAGCAACTGCGGATTTTAGGCCCCACAAATGTGGACCCTCGCAAAGCGAGGGGCCACATTTGCGGAGGTGTAGGCTCCCACCTCGACCGCAAAATTTACGGACTTAACATCCACAATCTACGAGCCGCGGGACTTAGAAAAAAAAACATTACAACCTTGCAAAAATAAGACCTTAGCGCCCAAAACCTGTGCACATGAAAACATTCAAAAAACAATAAATACACACAACAAACACATACAAAGCTTACCTACAGCAAGGGGGGGGGGGGGGTACCCAGGACCTCTGAAAGTGAAGTTACACCTCCACTTAAGTACAAATTCAAGAGTTTAGACCCTAAGCGAGAGAAAAAATGGCTGCCAAAAAAAACGGAAACGAGGCTACAGGACCCTAAACACGCAAAACACGACGAAACACATACAGATTTTCCGAAAAAGACGTACGAGGTCCAACAACAAGGACACAAAATCTGCAACAGCCGCGTACCACACACATTAGGTGCCATTTTACAACACTACTTTATACAATGCGGACACCGCTACCCTAACTGATTTTTCTCGTGCACGCACACTATTTACACTACACACTGCACACATTGCTGACACTTACACATCAGCTAAACAACAATGCTGTCATTGTAAGGTCGGCGCTGATCTGCTTTTTGCGCTTATTACAAGGCTGTCCCCTGGTGTAGTTTGTGTGGTATGAGCAGCGTTGGCGCTCGTTGTGAGGCGCGAAGTGAATGTCTTTTGCGTTTCTTTCGATAGTGTTTTTTTTTTGTGTATATGTTTTTTGTGATGCTAATGAAATAATTAGTAAATGAATACATTAATATACTTTACCTATTTGTAAGTAATATATGCAGGAAGCATCGTGCTGAAGAGCTGACAATCTGTTTTCATGTTCCTGCAGCATACAATGTAGGTTTGCGGTGTTGTGGAGCTGAGGTGTAAGTGTCAGCAATGTGTAAATAGGCTGCGTGCGCGAGGGGAAGACGTTAGTGTAGCTGTGTACTTCCCCATTCTGTAAATTAGTGTTGTAAAATGGCGGCGAATGTGTATGTGGTAGGCGGGTTTGTATGACATAGCGTCCTTGCTAATGGTGTATGTTGTAGGTCGTACGGGTTTTTGTAACAGCCGTATTTGCTTTGTGGTATTAAGCGGCTTTAGGGGTCGTGTAGCCTCGTTTTCTTTTTTTTCGGGGGACTTTTTTTCTGTCGCTTAGGAGATATTCGAGTGGGTAAACTTTGTAAATTTGACCGAATTCGAGGTTTAAGCTGTGTTGCAGAGGTCCTGAGTGTCCCCCCTTGGTGCGTGTATTTTTGTGTTTTTTAATGTTCTGCGCTGTGCACGGGTTGTCCGTTAAGGTCGTATTTTTGTGAGTACGTAATGGATTTTTTCTATGTCCTGCGGGTCGTAACTGTTTTTGTGTAAGTCCGCAATTTATTTTTTTCTGTCTCGCGGCTGGTATATTTTCGTGTAAGTCCGTAGTTAGACATTGCGTGTTTATGTTTTTTTTTTCAAGTCCCGCCTGTGTAGTGGTTGCAGCCGACGTGGGAGCCTCCACCTCCGCAAATGCGGCCCCCTGCATCGCGAGGGTCCACATTTGCGGTCCAAAAGTTGCAGGGGGTCGTAGGGATGGGCGCCTACGGCGCTCATCTCCACCAGCGCAAGGAGCGCCTTTGGTGCTCCTTGCCAGCAACTTTGCAAGCCCGCAAGCGTTAGCAACAACCCACATTGCTGACAACTATATATGTGATTGGGTGCTACAGCTCTGATTAGGAGGACTCGGTTGATTACTATACTCTGGCCAGATTTTCTAGAAAGTCCAGGCCTAGGGTGGCAGTACATCCATTGGTGACAGCCATATAATTCCACCCTTTCATCTCTCCCCTCCCAAAGTATTTCTTCACTGCCATCACATTGTAGTCCCAAATTATCTATCATTCATTTAAGATATCATGTTTTAAATATTATGGATGTATTAGTAGGATAAATGAGTGGCCTGTATTTTATAGAAGCTACAATGAAGCAATGCAGGCGTTGGGCTTTTTAATCATCCTCTATCCTGATTTGTAAGATCGTGGTAGGGCAGCTTCCAAACCTGTTATACAGAAAAGCTTGCGTTTTATTTTTTTTTAAGCTGTGATTTATTCCTCCCTTAGTTTAATTATTTTCTACGATCTGCAGATTCCCAAACTGTTATCATCAAGTTCTCAAGGACTGAAAACAATGCATATAGCCCTCAGGGATTAACAATAATTAGGAGGCATTAGCCTGTAGAATATATACCAGCACTGGTTTAATGGTGGATAAGGAAGGCTGACTCACAGGTAAAGAATGTCAATGTAAGTTTAGTGTAAGAAAATATCATTTTAATAACATTGATAATGTTTTTTTACCTTTTATCTACATATTTAATATATGAAATTGGGCAGTGAGAATAAGAACATAATTTATTTTTAAACATAGAATAACACTACCAAGTAATATCCCATGCTTACATTAGCGCATTAATTGATCTACATTATTCCCATGTAATTAAAATGTTGTATTAATAGGGGTAGTCCATACAGGCACTTTGTCACTAACTCCTGTTACATGTTTTCAATACTCTTCTCCATATAAGTGTTACAAACCATAGTTTATACTGCAGATAAAAACCAAAGGGCTAATCAAAATGGTCCATTATATCTACCTAAAAGTTTGGTTTAATTAACCCTGAAGATGGCCTTATGCTTATCACAGGAAGGCTTGGATCCCTTTACTGAATTCTAAAATAAAAATAGATGTGGACTTGTGTATTAGTTTCTGTGTTTGTTTGGTCATCTCTAGCTATCTGACCTGGAGTGATTATAGCTCATTCATGTACTTTCTGCTCGTCTTATAGGCTGATCAGGCATTGGTGCAAATAAACCCACAGAGACAACAATGTACACTTCCCCATAATGGGAGTTCTACCCCACCTGGGTTACACCCTCACTTACCTGACCAAAAAGAACTGATGATACTGAATTTACCAACAGATTGTCCTTTTTCAAAACTACAGGCAAACCCCACTTAATGCTTTTCACCTCTGATTCCCTTCTCAGTGCAAAATCTCACGATAGCACATTTTTTTGCTTGCCAAATCTTTTTTGACCCTTTAAATCCCTGCTTAGCGCTTACGGATTTCCTATAGCGCTGTCTGAGCACTATGGCGTTAAAATGCCCATTTATTGCTGCTTCACATAGCACCCCTGCATTCAGGGACACATGTGAAGCGCTAAACGGGGTATTCCTGTATATACAAACTCAAAATCCATAGCGAGTCCCATTAAGCTAAAAAAAAGTCCACTTCTACCCAATGTAAGGACAGTGCCTACAGTGACTGAGCATAGCCTCCTTGCCTCCCTGGTTTGCCTGTCACTTTCTCCCGTCATCCACATCACGCTCCTTCTGTCTTGTCGGCCTGTGTTTTGGCTCCCATCATCACTGTTTTCTTGGCACCCTTGGTCCTTCTTTCTAACCAGACCATATGCCAACTCCTTATGTTGATAATATTTCCAAGTCACTATCAAAATCATTACATGTGGCTGGCTATATATATATATATATATCACATATAATAGTTGTCAAACTGCAATTTGTCTTCACTTTCATTGCAGCCAGTGGCGCCGTCATCCCAGCGAGCTTTGCAAAGCGAGGCGAAGCAGCCGCCCAGCACTTAAGCAGCCACGCAGCCTTTGGCGCTCACTGCAGCTAGCGGCGCCGTCATACATGCAAGCCGTTCAAAGCGAGGCGAAGCAGCCGCTGAGCACGTAACTCTTAAAACCCACCAAAAAAAAAATTACACAAAATTACAACACACTCGCACACAGCACAGGGGAGACACAGGTAATCTGGGAGTGAGACTGCAAGCAAATTACACCAAAAACAAATTTTAGCATTTTTCACCACACGAAAATCGACAAAATGGCAGACGAAAAACGCAAATCTGAAACAGGATGAAAACGAGGCTCACCAATGCCAGGCACGTGGGACTTAGAAAATACACAATGGAGAACCCAGTGGCAGGCAGGACTTTGATAATAAAACACAGTGGAGCAACACACAGGGAAGGGACGGGGGGAGATGGTGGAAAGAGACACATGGCATTCACAAGCACAAAACTGCCAGTAGGCGGCAGCAAAGGTTCGCAATGAATGCCAAAGGCGCTCATTGCGAGCCACAAGATGAGCACCAAAGGTGCTCATCGCAGGGCTTGCGATGAGCATTGCGAGAGGGAGAGACTTGCAATGAGCGCCAACGGCGCTAATGAGCAAGGGTGCTCATTGTGGGGCTGGCAATGAAGGTGATCATTTTGGTGATATATATTTATTTATTTATTTATACATTTATATTTATACACATGCACCATTGGGGGGCTATGGGGGGCATGGTGAGTAACAGGGAACAAATGGATGTGGGGGAAAGATGTAAGCTGCAGGGGAAAGATGGGAGTTGCTCTGGAAAGTGAGGCGCAGGGGTTATGGAGAACCACGTGGGGGATGAGAGAACAGATTGTAGGCTTTAAAAAGCTCCCTTACCTTTAGCCCTTCTGTGTTCAGTGTCAGACTGTCCCCTACGGTCCTCCCATTCAGTTCATAAAGAAAGAAAACACTACAGAAAAGATAAAAAGAATATTAAAAAAATGAAAACAAATAAAACCTGAATGAACTGACAGAGCAGCAGGAGTCCCTTTGAGCATGGCTGGATTACCCTTTAGGCAAACTAGGCAGCCACATAGGATTTTGTTGTCCCATCCATACTTTATAATACAGTTTTAAGAAAAAATTTTTAATAAAAGTTAATTTTGTTGAATCACGAGTGGAAGATAAAATAACTGTGAATCTTTTTTTGATGTTTAGTAAATTAATCACAGTCTTTTAGCACCAGCATTCAGAGAAATTAAGGAATTCTAGTGGATTCTTATAAATGTAAATGCTTGTTGCTGTGCAACAGCAAATTTGTATAAAAAATAATAGGCTGGAGATAGAAATATAAGACTGCTAGTTCTCTGGTGCCTCCATGACCAATCATAGGGACATCCTTCCCTTCTGTTCAGTGACATAACACATTTTAACTTGCAAAACTCAGTTTAACTTTGTTTTCATTCTCTACAGATATACAATCCAAGACTTTATATAACCTGAATGGAAGTGAATTTAGGTTTCCTGGAAAATTCTATGCATTCTTTGAAATTGAATGAAACCTTAAACAGTAAGTGCAAAACATTTTAGAAAAGTTGGGATATACAGTGCCTTGCAAAAGTATTCACCCCCTTGACTTTTTACCTATTTTTTACATTACAGCCTTAACTTCAATGTTTCGTTAATCTGAATCTTATGTGATGGATCAGAACACAATAGTCTAAGTTAGTGAAGTGAAATGAGAAAAATATATACATAAAACTATTTTTTAGAAATAGAAAACAGAAAATTGGCATGTGCGGATGTATTCACCCCCTTTGTTATGAAGCCCATAAAAAGCTCTGGTGGAAAACCAATTACCTTCAGAAGTCACATAATGTGAAATGAAATGATGTCCACCTGTGTGCAATCTAAGTGTCACATGATCTGTCATTACATATACACACCTTTTTTGAAAGGCCCACGAGGCTGCAACATCTAAGCAAGAGGCACCACTAACCAAACACTGCCATGAAGACCAAGGGACAATGTTGTTGAGAAGTACAAGTCAGGGTTCGGTTATAAAAAAAAATATCCAAATCTTTGATGATCTCCAGGAGCACCATCAAATCTATCATAACCAAATGGAAAGAACATGGCACAACAGTAAACCTGCCAAGAGACGGCCTCCCACCAAAACTCACGGACCGGGAAAGGAGGGCATTAATCAGAGAGGCAACACAGAGGCCTAAGGTAACCCTGGAGAAGCTGCAGAGTTCCACAGCAGAGACTGGAGGATCTGTACATAGGACGACAATAAGCTGTACACTCCATAGAGTTGGGCTTTATGGCAGAGTGGCCATAAGAAAGCAATTACTTTCAGCAAAAAACAAAATGGCACATTTTGAGTTTGTGAAAAGGCATGTGGGAAAACGCTATGTCTGGTGCAAACCCAACACATCACCCGAAGAACACCATCCCCACAGAGAATCGTGGTGGCAGCATCATGCTGTGGGGATGTTTTTCAGCAGCCGGGACCAGGAAACTAGTCAGAGTTGAGGGAAAGATGGATGGTGCTAAATACAGGGATATTCTTGAGCAAAACCTGTACCACTCTGTGCGGGATTTGAGGCTAGGACGGAGGTTCACCTTCCAGCAGGACAATGACCCCAAACACACTGCTAAAGCAACACTTGAGTGGTTTAAGGGGAAACATGTAAATGTGTTGGAATGGCCTAGTCAAAGCCCAGACCTCAATCCAATAGAAAATCTGTGGTCAGACTTAGGTTGCTGTTCACAAGTGCAAACCATCCAACTTGAAGGAGCTGGAGCAGTTTTGCAAGGGCAAAAATCCCTGTGGTAAGATGTGGCAAGCTCATAGAGACTTATCCAAAGCGACTTGGAGCTGTGATTGCTGCAAAGGGTGGCTCTACAAAGTATTGACTTTAGGGGGTGAATAGTTATGCACATTGACTTTTTTTGTTATATTGTCCGATTTGTTGTTTGCTTTACAATATAAAAAAAAAAACATCTTCAAAGTTGTGGGCATGTTCTGTAAATTAAATGATGCAAATCCTTAAACAATCCATGTTAATTCCAGGTTGTGAGGCAACAAAACACGAAAAATGCCAAGGGGGTGAATACTTTTGCAAGGCATGGTATCCTCAACTTCTTGCAACTGCATCTCTTTATCAACGTAGACAACGTAATTTACTATCTTAACTGTGTAAGTAGAAATTGGAGGCAGCGTTTGTGTGTAACATAGAATCAGTGAGAAACAGTGTCATGTCAGTGTAATGTAACTACTCAAATAAAAAATAAATACTGCCATGTATGAAAGACACAACCCCACAACCCTGATCTTAATATGTGCAATCCCTTTTCAAGTCTCCAGTGGACATGTTTTCTATATGGGTGGACCATTTACTATGCAACATTAGGAATGCACATAATCATACATTTGAGATACTCATGGGAAGACACATGTCCACTGGGTACAAGCCTGCCTTAACCATGGGAGGAGCTGCAAAGATTTTAGCCTAGGAGACATGGCAGTTTATATTATTGCAGTAACAAAAAACACTTTCTAAGCATCATGAGCAGGCACAGAGAGACTTGTCGCAAACGTCTGATAAACCAATGAATAATATTAAACCGGGAGATTATGTGAAGTCTCTAAATAAGGATTCTTTATCTCCTAGGTGTATGGGCATCTCACTTTGTGCTCTCTTCACCAATCAATCTGCTGACAAGGTTGAAGGAAGGGCCTCCACATCTATTGCTGAACTCCTTTAGTATAGAGACTGTGATGGTAAAATATATTTTAACATGTACTAATATTATAAATTCCTATTTGAACTCTGTACATGAAATTGAAATTGTTAAAAGTCTGTAAATCTTGCAGGACGTATTAGCAGTTAGCAAAGAGACTGCCTCAAATAAATGTCTAATAAACCAATGCATAATATTTAACAAGGAGATTATGTCCTTGTGAAGTATCTTAATAAGGTTTCTGTATCTCCTAGGTGTGGACTGGACCTCCTCTCACCTTGTGCTCTTCACCAATCAAACTGCTGTTAAGGTTGAAGGAACGATCATAATGGTTTCATGGATGCTCATGTCGCAAGGTTTCAAGCCCTACACCATAAAGAATGGACTATCTGTGTAGCCCACACCAACCCAACTGGCCTCTCCATCTACTACTGAACTCCTTCAGTATAGAGACTGATGGTAAAATATATATTTTACCTTTTGTACTGATGTTGTAAATCCCTATGTTAAATCTGCAGAGGAAATTAAAATTGTCTGTAAATCTTGCAGGACATATTAGCAGGTAGCAGAGAGACTGCCTTAAATGTCTAATAAACCAATGCATAATATTGAACTGGCAGATTATGTCCTTGCAAAGTCTCTTAAAAAGGTTTCTATATTTCCCTAGGTGGACTGGGAAGCTCGTGTCACAAGGTTTCAAGCCCTTCACCATGAAAAGAGGGACTCTTTGCAGTTCTCTCGTGAGACCCTGCATACTCGGCTTTGTCTGCCATTGTGGTTATCGCATTTCACTAGTGTAGGATTTTGTATAAAAAAATCTGTATTTTTCTGCCAAATCTAAAATGTCTGTCTTGTACTTTTATCATTATTATTATTATATTTATTTGAAACACGCCCACATATTCTGTAACGCTGTACAGGGGTTAAGTACATGGCAAAAACACCTTACCAAGAATGGACGGCCCTGTTTTCGAGCTTAAAATCAAATGTGTACATAGTGCAAACTTACAATCTAAAGTGTTTAGGTGTGATACAAGAGGGTGACAAATGCAAGATGGTGGTGTGAAGGCAATTTGTTTAGTCAAGTGGAGGTGTCTGTGTGTTGTACTGTAGATTGTGGGTGTGAGTGATATTAAGCTGTGGAGTGTGCAGTTGTACATGTTAAGGCTGAAGATGATAAGATTTTTTAAACAGGTGTGTTTTTAGTAATTTATTAAAGGTTTTGAGGCAGGAAGATAATCTAATGGAGCAGGGGAAGGAGCTCCAGATAGTAGGGACAGCACATTATGGATTGGAGGGGACAGATGAGAGATGGGGAGGCTAGCAAGGAGTGAATTGCAGTAGTCGAGTCAAGATATGATGAGAAAGTGTATTAACATTTTAGCTGTGTATTCTGTAAGATAGCGACGAATTTTGGAGATGTTTTGGGGTGAAACTGACAAGATTTTGTTATTGATTGTATGTGAGGAATAAAAGAGATATGAGGGTCCAGTAGAACCCCAAGACAACGGGCCTGGGAGGTGGGAGTGATGATGGTGTTGTCAACAGTGAGATACATTTGAGGAGTGGAAGCTGTAATAGAGGGTGAAATGATTAGGAGTTCAGTCTTAGACATGTTGAGTTTGAACTGACGAGCAGACATCCAGGAGGATATGCTAGAGAGGCAGCTGGAAACTTCAGCTAAAAGAGAGGTGGATAGATCAGGTGCAGAGAGGTAGATTTGAGTGTCATTCAGGTATAGATGATACTGAAACCCAAAAGATTGTTATTAGGGTACCAAGTGAGAATGTATAGATAGAGAAGAGGAGTTGGCCTAGGACTAAGCCTTGGGGTATGCCAACTGACAGAGGTCAAGGAGAAAAAGTGGTGCCAGAGAAGGAAACACTAAAAATTTGGTCTTCTGCTTTCAATGTCCATGTAATCCCAGCTCTGCCAGTGTAAGAGACAGATAAATCTGTAATATTGCTAAAGGGTTAGGATACTGAATTACTAAATGCAAATATTATAGTGTCGTTTCTCCAAGTTTAGTGTCTTTTTGGTGTATTATTGTTACCATTATTAAAGTCACTACATCATATGTGCAGAGTGATGACTACATATCTGATAATATTTCCATTATATTTCTCTGCTCAAAATATATAGAATATTTACGCAATTGTTAATTATTTTTAAATTGTGATTATTCAAAAAATTACTCTCGGTCTATAAAAGCTGACCCTAATGTACCTCCTTGCTGCCTATATCCTGCACAGCTTTAATGGCAACGTCTGAGCAGCTGAGTGTACTTTTTCCCACAGAAAATCTGCTCTTTTTTTTTTGTTTACTTGTCTACAGATTTAAGTGTGAATTTTCCAACTGAAAGAAATGTACATTTCTTCTCTAAGACCATCCCAGATAAATTGCTCCTGCTTTTCATGCTTTCCTGCTACAAGCAAAAAATGCAGAAGCATCAGGAACATGCAAGCCCAGGGTAAACCATGCCCCTATGATTAAAATTTTTGTAGCAATTAAAAATTATATTTGAGGAATAGAATGTAATTGCTAATGCCCACCCTAATATCTATCTATCTATCTATCTATCTATCTATCTATCTATCTATCTATCTATCTATCTATCTGGTCAAGTCATATTGTTATGACCCCCAGCTAATATCCTGAATAACCACCATGTGCAGTATGGACTGCAGCTAGACAGTCAATAAGATGCTGGAATGTTGGCAATGGTATCTGGAGCCATGCAGACTGCAGTGCATCCGACAGCTGCTGAAGAGTGTGTGGTGGAGGATCCATGCGGCGAACACGATGATCGAGGTGGTCCCACAGGTGATTGATGCAGTTCAAGTACAGGGAAATTGGAGGCCAGGGAAGTACTTGGAAGTCTTCGTTGTGCTCCTCCAACCACTTCTGGACAATCCTGGCCACATGACATGTTGCATTGTCCTTCTGGAAGATCCCATCCGCTCCAGTGAGGAAATTCAACAGGTACGGGTGTACTTGATCTGCAAGAATGAATAGATAGCCTAATCAGTTGTGAGTGCCTTCCAGATATATGAGTGGACCCAGACAATGCCAAGAAGACATTCCCAGACCCTAAAACTGTCACACTAGCTTCTGTTCTTCCACCACTGTTTGCAGAGTGTTTGTTCCCGGAGGTTTCGCGCCTGACACGTTAATGTTCTTCCAGTCGATGAAGCAGAAAATGTGACTCGTCAGAGGATGGAACCGTTTGCCAATCAGAAGAGGTGCAATATTGATACTGCTGTGCAAATTGAAGTCATTTTTGCAGATAAACCCGCGTCAGCATAAGTGCAGTGACTAGCAGTTTGCTTCGGAGCCCCGTACACAACTTTGTACTGTTTTAGACAAACATCTGGTAGCCCCTGGGCCGTTTGGATGGTGAGTTGCTCAACTGTAGAGTGTTGGTTGGCCCTCACACACCTTCGCAGCCATCGTTCACCTCTGACACCAATGGACAGTAGGGTAGGAAGGAGGGAGCGCAAGGAGTGGAGCACCCCGGGTGTCACCTCACATTCCCCTTCCCCGGTTCCCTGCTCCTGCTCCCTGCTCTCTACTTGTGTCTGCTGGCATGTGGAGGAGCCAGCAGAGGGAACAGCCAGCAGACCGGCAGCATGGAGCAGGAGCAGGAGGTAAGAGACGATGGAGGGTGGGAAAGGGAGGCATGGGAGGAGAGGGGAGACATAGAGGGAGGGAGAGGCATGGGGAAGAGAGGCATGGGGGGAGAGAAGGAGACATGGAGGGAGGGAGAGGCATGAGGAAGAGAGTCAAAGGGGGAAAAGGGAGACACATAGAGGGAGGGAAGGGGGAGACATGGAGGGAGAAGGGGAAACATGGGGGAGAGGGAGGCATGGAGGTAGAGACATGGAGGGAGAGGGGGAGGCATGGAGGGAGAAGGGGAGACATGGAGGGAGGCATGGGGGGAGAGAAGGAGACATGGAGGGAGGGAGAGACATGAGGAAGAGAGGAAAAGGGGAAAAAGGGAGACACATGGAGGGAGGGAAGGGGGAAATGGGGAAGAGGAGGAGAGGGAGGCATGGAGGGGGAGAGGGAGGCATGGAGGGAGAGGGGGGAGGGAAGTATGGAAGGAGAGGGGGAGACATGGAGGGAGGGGGAGACATGAGGAAGAGAGGCAAAGGGGAAAAAGGGAGACACATGGAAGGAGGGAGATTTGGGGAGATGGGGAAGGGGAGAGGGAGGCATGGAGGGAGAGGGGGAGAGGGAGGCATGGAGGGAGAGGGGGGAGGGAAGTATGGAGGGAGAGGGGGAGACATGGAGGGAGAGGGAGGCATGGGGAGAGAATGAGACATGGAGGGAGAGGCATGGGGGGAGAGAAGGAGACATGGAGGGAGGGAAAGGCATGGGGGGAGAAAAGGAGACATGGAGGGAGAGGCATGGGGGAGAGAATGAGACATGGAGGGAGAGGCATGGGGGAGAAAAGGAGATATGGAGGGAGGGAGAGTCATGGGGAAAAAGGGAGACACATGTAGGAAGAAAGGAAATGGAGAGACATGGAGGGAGAGGGGGAAATGTGGGGGAAGAGGGGGAGACATAGGGAAGAGGGAGACATGGATGTAAAGATAAAGAGGCTTGGGGGAGAGAGTCAAGGAGAAAGAGGAAGACATATGGAGGGAGAAAGGAAAGGGGAAGACATGGGGGAGACATGGGGAGAGGGAGGCATGGATGTAAAGGGAAAGGCATGGGGGAGAGATGCAAGGGCAAAGAGGGAGACACATGGAGGGAGAGAGAGGTAAGGGGGAGACATGGAGGGAGAGGTGAGACATTGGGGGAGAGGGGGAGACATGGAGGGAGAGGGGGAAACATGGAGGAGAGGTAGACATGGGGGATAAAGGGAGACACATGGAGGGAGAGGCAAGGGAGACATGGGCGAGAGGGATGCATGGGGGAGAGAGGGAGAGGAATGGGGTAGAGACGCAAGGGGAGGAGGGGTGGAGGGAGAGGGGTGAGGGGAGAGGGGGATACATAGGGCCAGGGTAAGAGCGAGATGAAGACAGAGGGAGAGAAAGAGGGGGAGCGAAAGAAAGAGAGAGGGATAGAATGAGAAGGGGAGGGAGAGAGGGGAGAGGAGAAAAAGAAAGGGGGGGAGAGAGAGAGAGAGGGAGGGGAGAGAGAGAGTGGGGGATAGGGAAAAAAAGAGAAAGCAGAGAGAGAGTGAGGGGAGAGAGAGGGGGGATAGAGAGAGAAGGAGAGAAAGTGAGGGGGGAAAGGAAAGAGAAAGGGATAGAATAAGAGGGGGTTGGGAGAGAGAGGGGGAGGGAGAGAGAGGGGGGAGGAGAGAAAGAGAGAGAAGGGAGGGGGTTAGGGAGAGAGACATGGAGAGAAAGAGGGGGGAAGGGGGGAGGAAGAGAGAGAAAGAAAGGGAAGATAGAGAGAAGGGGGAGTGTGAGAGAGAAAGCGATATATATGTATATATATGTTTGCACGGGGGGGGGGGAAGGGCGGCAAACTCAGGGACAGCCCCGGGCGGCACAAGCTCTAGCCACGCCACTGCCAATGGCACGTGGTGGTCCGCAGTTTGCAATGCTGTTTATTCACAATGGTCACTGTACACTTTAACCACAGCAGCACATGAACAGTCCACAAACTGCTCTGTTTCAGAAATACTGCCACCCTTGACAGTATTATCCCCTTTTCAATGTCGGATAAATTGCACGTTTTATTCACGACATTGATGATTGATGTGTTTGCAGAATGCCTATATTTCACCTTATATTCAAACCAAGCCAGCTCACAACACGCACTGTATTTCATTGGCCAAGCGCTGCTGACGTCAAAAGTACGTCATAATAATGTGACTCGACCCTGTATGGGTTGAAGCTCCGGGTCCTAAATATTTTCTAGAAGTATAATATATCTATTCCTCTACTACCTCCCAGGCTTCTAATAATCATTGCACTACCTAGAAAACCTATTGAACACTTCATATATATATACTAGCGACTTGCCCGTCAAAAAATTACGGCAATAAAATTTGAAGCCATGGTAATGCGGTTTGCCACCGAAAGTGAGGTTATGGCCCCTCTGAGCAGCTTCGGCGCACATTGCGAGGCCCGCGCTGAGCGCCTTCGGTGCTCATCTAGTGGTTCACAATGTGCGCCTTCAGTGCTCATCGCGAGGGACAGCTTTGTAACCTTTGGCGCTCATTGCAAGCCTCTCCCCATGTGTACTTTATAGGCCTGGCACTTGAGCACCCTCGGCGCTCATTGCGAGCCTCTCTCCCTGTGTTACTACCTGGGGTTAAGTGTTACTGGCTTTGATTAAAGTGTTACTGGCTTGCTGCCTCGTCTTAAGTGTTACTGTTTTGCGTTAAGTCTTAGTGCTTAGGGCTGGTGTTTACATCCTCTGCTGCGTTTTACGTCCTTCGGCCTCGTTTTCGTTTATTTTATTTTTTTTCAGGCGCCATTTTTTTTTTGCTTCATCGATTTTAGATACCAAAAAAAGCCAAAATATACCTCAATTTAACTTGCAACCTCATTCACAGGCTCCCTGGCCCTCCCCCTGAGCTCTGTGTGAGTGTGTAAGTTAATTTGAGGCATATTTGTGTGTTTTTCCAGTTTGGCGGTTGGGCTGTTAAATGCGTATTTTTGCGGGCCGCAATTTCTCGGGCATTGTTAAGTTCCAAGTCGTACAGGCCGTAATTTTGCATGCGTCGCTAAATTGCGGTGAGCGCCTTCTGCACTCCTTTTATCTAAGTCCCGGGTGTCTCAGGATGAGCCCCCTGTGGCGCTCATCTCCACCAGCGCAATGAGCTAACCTGGAGTTAGCAACAACTTTTGGCAAGCCCGCAATTACGACAACTATATATGTGATATATATATATATATATATATATATATATATATGTGTGTGTGTATAAGATTATATATTAAGTACAAAAACAGATTCATAGGGGACTCCGTCACCCCAAAATCAAGTAATATTTTATTTTATACTTTAAGAGCATAAAATGTGGTTATATGTTGTGTTATCCACTGTTTTCTAAAGTGAATCAATACTGGGAAATTCCATGTTGATGTTGTATTTATATGCAAATGAGCATTTTATGCATATTAATTAGCTGTTTTGATGTGCTAATTAGGATTATAGTCTGCTTGACTGTCTCTGTAGTGGCTAAAATTAAATCCTGCAATGTTATCTGGCAGTTAGACTCCTCTCCCACCCTTATCAAGCAGCCTGAGCCACACATTTCTATGCAGGAGCTACAACATCAATTCTAAATATTTCAAGAATGATTTACTGTAGCGAAAAGCTGCTAGTACAATGTATAGCCAGTTTTTAATGCTCTTGAAAATTATAACAACTTTCAGTTGCAGAGTCCTTTTAACCCACATAAAAACTAGTTAGAAGTGCCTGGGTTCTGCAACAGAGCATGTTTTTCTGTTATAAATACACATTTGACAGCATATACATGCTAAAATACATATGTGTGTGTATGCCTAAGGCATAGGTAGGTAAGTTTGGTCCTGTAACCCCAGTCAGAAGCTAATAAACCCAGTGAGAAACAGCCAAACGAAATAGAGCCTGTCATCGATTCAGGCTTCGATATGCGATCAGACTCGCAAACCCTCAAAACTAACCCCATGATGCAGGGTCCCCACATTAACCCCTTGCTGCAGGGGTCCCAATCGGAACCCCTGTAGCATTTAAAAATTCATAATTCCCACCGCGGGTCCTTAAAGGGCCAGCGGCACAGAAATGCTCAACCCCACCCTGCGGCATCTAACATTTACACCCCCCCTATGCTGTGGGGTCCCTATTCGTGACCCCCGGAGGGTCTCCACAATCGCATCATGGGGTTGATGTGGGACCTTGCATCAGTGGGGGTTACTTTAGGAGTGGGAGCGGGGATTAGGAGCAGTGGGGACATTTAGCGGGAGGATACGTAAGGGTTTGTCAAGCCCTTGCGAGACCTCCTTGGTACCTTTAACTTGTGGTTAGCTTTTTGCCATTCGCGGGCTTGACGGAGTGGTTAGGAAGGGGGAATCGGAGCAATTGAATAGCGATTTGCGATTTTTGCATTCAGGACTCTTGCGGCCGTGAAAGATCAAAGGCTTTAAGGACAATAACTTGTGATTTGACAAATCGCAATGGATCGCTATTAATCGCAGGTCGGAGCCAGTAACTCGATCAGAGGCTGCAATTGGAGGCCAATTGATCAGCATATGCCATTTAGTTTTAGTATATTCTGAGATGAAGTTACAAGTTGTAGTCAGTGCTATTATATTAGATCTAATGATAGAAGACAGCTCTCTGCCCTGATACTACTCTTTTAAGATGGCCTGAGGCACTTTAAATGGATATGAAAGGTTCTTGATTTCTCTTTGAATATAATATCCCTGGGTATCCATTTACTTTTATAAACTTTATTTTATTAAGAAGCGCTTATAAGCTCTGTTTTTTTCTGCCTAAAATCTTACAATAGTTCCAAATTGGTTTCTTCTCTCTGAAGCTCATGAAGACAGTATACTTTTAAGTACAGGGTGTGCAGCATCTCATAGTAACCAATCAATGGCAACATTCTGCAACATGCTGCTTGAGAGAGGTCGCTAATATGAAACACTGCACTTCACAGTCTGGGTATTCATGAGCTCCAGAGGGCAGAACAAAACAGATGCAAATTGTATGATCTTAGGCAGAACAAAACAGCACTTTTAAACGTAAAAGTAAATAGATATATAGGTACATTATATTCCTGATTAATATCCATAAACTTTCCATGAACCTTTGATAGTGATAATCCCAAGTTAAGCATAGTGCTTAGGAGAGGAAGATAACAGGATAAGTATATTGTAATGTTCGCCGCCATGTCAGCATGGCCATCATAAACACCCAAATGACATAGCGGCGAACGCTGCCGATATCACACCACAGACAGAGACATTTAATCACATATATAGTTGTGAGCATACGGGTTGTTGCTAACGCTGCGGTGCACAGCGCGAGGCTCGCAATGAGCGCCGAAGCATCTTGGAACACCAACAAAATTTACTGCCCTTACAATCTTATTGCCGTCACTTTTTGACGGGCAAGTCGCTAGTTAAATATAGAGAGGAGGCAATCAACAATATTCAAGCTATATTTAACAGCTAGTATAATAGCTAGAGGGTACAGTAGTGGCTACAATAGTTGAGCCACGAGGTAATACAATTATTTAGCAGTTTTATGGTAACAGTAGTGGCTATAGAAAATTGGTAGCCAAGAGGTATAATACTATTTACAGCTAGATCCATCGGAATCACATATATAGTTGTGGTGGAGAGCAGTGCCGTAGGCGCTCATCCCTATGACCCCGCACGCATTAAGCATCATACCTACGACCCGCGAGACTATAGAACAACTGAAAACTCAAATACACAATTCACAGTGCGAGAGCTGTAGCACTTAGAAAAAAATTGCCTTAAGAATTACGGCCCTTAACACTTGATAATTGACACCGATAAAAAGAAAAACATCACACACAGCACTGAGGGACAGCCAGGACATCTGGGAGTGAGGTTGCACGCAAATTTAAGTCGAATTTGCAGAGTTTCGCCACTCGAAAATCGCCTAAGCGAGAGAAAAAATGGCTGCCGAAAAAACTAAAACGAGGTTACACCAACCCTAAACACGCAAAACACAGCCAGGCACATACAACTTTTAGCCAGGAACATACAAGGTACAAAATACACTATTAGGAAGGATGGAAAATGCTCGAGACCAGAGTAACACATACACACTCGCCGCCATTTTACAACACTACCTCACAACTAATAACGTTTATAATAATAAAGTTATGAAGAAAGGCTAACAAAATTAAACTTATTTACTCTAGAAAAAAGGTGTATAAGAGGGGATATGATTTCCCTATATACTGTAAATACATCCAGGGTCAATACAATGCTTTGTCAAGGGAACTTTTTGTGCCAAGAGGTTTTCAACTGACACGAGGACATCCCTTGAGATTAGAAGTAAAAAGATTCCACCTCAAATAAAGAAAAGGGTCCTTCACAGTAAGGGTGGTTAATCTGTGGAATTCTCTACCAGAGGAGGTAGTGACAGCGGTTTCGATAGATAGCTTTAAAAAGGGATTGGATATATTTTTAAATAAAAAGGGCATTAAGGGATATCCTGGATAAATAAAGATGGAGTATTGATCCAGGGATGAATCCGATTGCCAGTATCTGGGGTCAGGAAGGAATTTTATATATTTTTCCCTGTTGAGACAATTGGCAAAGTTTCACTGTTTTTTTTTTCTGTTTGCCTTCCTCTGAATCAATTAACAATAAATCTGCGTATTGCAGATTAGAGGATATCTAAAAAGGTTGAACTTGATGGGCTAAAAGTCTTTTTCCAACCTCAATTACTATGTTACTATGTAACATTACCATTCTGAATCCAGCTTCACACAACTAAACAAACGGTTTAGACTCGTGCACGCAGCCTATTTACACTGCACACTTGCCACATTGCTGACACTTTCTCCTTAGGTCACCAACACTCCAAATGTACATTGTATGCTGCAGAAAAGCAACAGCGATTGTTAGCTCTTCAGCATATTCATTCCTGGATATATTCATTAGAAATAGGTAAAGTATATTAATTTATTATTTAATTAATTAATTAATTATTAAAAAAATATAATTTAGATAAAAAATAAATGAGCAGAGGAGAGACTCGCTTTGCCAAAGGCGCTCAGCGCGGAGCTCACAATCAGCGCAGAGGGTACTCAGAGAAACAAAATGACACAAGGGGAGAGTCTCGCAATAAGCGCCGAAGGCACTCAGCGCATGGCTTGCAATGTGCACCGAAGGTGCTCAGACAACTGAAAAAGCACTGACTTGAATTACTATCAAATTTAGAATAAAGAGTAAACTAATAGATCCAGAATTTAAAACTCTTTCGTGCATGTATGATATCTGGATATCTTCATTACTAAATATTTACTATCTACCCCCCTTCATATAATTAAGAGAAAAAAATACTTTATTTGTAAATCATTCTTTTAGAGAATGTAAATAAGTTACTCTAAAACTAAAGAGACTTAACGCCTTATTAAATTGTGATTAGGCCAACTGAATAGGGCTCTATATACAGAATTTTTTGAAGTTCGCTAACTAAAAACTTCTGTAAAAAAATATGCTCTGTGCTTATATAGAGCCTTATTCAATTGGCAGAATCACAATTTAATAAGGCTGTTAGTCTGTTACTAAGTAAGAACTCAATAAGAACTCAGGACAACACAAGAGACCTATATATGAAAACATTGCAGAACTAATATATATTTAAATCAGATAAAGTTAGTCCCAAATACTAAGTAACACATATATAAAATAAAACTGTGGAGTGAAAATAATATTGTATTATCAGCCATGATCCAAGTAAAATATAATTCAATATAGAGTAAATATAATAAAAGTAAATATTACAAAATATATGACAATAATGATATTCCATTGACGTCAATAATCTCTTAGAGTAAACATTTAGGGATTTATTTGCACTTTTAAAGTCATTCAAGTTTTTAACAAACATTTTTAATAAGAGTTTAAATAAAAATTAAGATTTTTAAACTAATCAGTATGTGGCAATTGACATAAATATATTAGCCGCATAAAGGGTGTTCTTGTACAACTTTGTTGTTTGTCTATTGGATCTATCTTTTAGATCCATAGGACAATTTTTTTTGAAAAATTACAAATCACACCCGGGCTAACCACAAATAAAATTTAGATCATTTTTTTTAGAATTATAAATAAAGTCTAATGTATATTAATACAGTACAATAGGGCAACGGACATTTTGGTGAAGTCCCTACTCCAAAGAGCTTACAATGTAGAAGTTACGGTTGGGGTGTTATACGGGAGGATTATAGGTCATTATGGCAGTATGCTGATGTGAGCTGTAGAGTGTGTATTTGTGCATATTAAGGCTGAAGGAGAGGAGCTGTTGTAAACAGATACATTTTAGAGCGTTTTTGAAGGTTTTGAGGCAGGAAGAGCGAGGTGAGGAGTTCCATAGATTACGGGCAGAATGATAAAAGTCCCGAAGGTGGAGTGAGTGGAGATGACGAAACAAGTAAGGAAGAAGGTCATTAGCAGAAGGAATTTATTGTGGGTGTGAGTGATATAATGCTGTGGAGTGGGCAGTTGTGCATATTAAGACTGAAGGTGATACGTTTCTTTAAAAAGATGTGTTTTTAGTGATTTTTGAAGGATTTGAGGCAGGAGGATAGTCTTGTGTAGCAAGGCAAGGAGCAAGGAGTTCCATAAAATTGGTGTGATAAGAAGTGATAAGAGAGGAGGAAAGACAAGGGCAGCGATATAAGGGGGTGCACAGTTTGGCTTTGTATTAGGGTCAGAACATTAAATCTTATTCTGGAGGTTATGGGAAGCCAGTGGAGTGACTGACAAGGAGGAGCTGCAGACACTGAGTGTTGGGTATGGCAGATGTGTCTAGTGGAGGTGTCATTAGGGATTGGAGTGGAGAGAGACGGGTGATGGGGAGGCAGCAAGGAGCGAGTTGCAGTAGTCGAGGTGATTAGAATTTTAGTTGTGTCTTGTGTAAAACAGTGACTTGTTTTGGAGATGTTTTTAGGTGAAGACGACATGATTTGGTTATTGATTGTATGTGAGGAAGGAAAGAGAGGACGGGGTCCAGTAGAAAACAAAAACAGAGGAGCTCAACCTGAGAATGAACAATACTGAAGTAGGCTGGTTCTATAGGCATAGTAACCTACTCCAAAAGAAAAACTCTTTTAACTCACTTGAGAAATATCCTATAGAATATCAGTTTGTTCTAACCCAATAGAGAGATCCAGCCCCGAAATACCAGGCAATTCTACCCTAAACATGAGAAAAAATAAACCCCAGACTTATGTTTCAGCCTCCATGGGCCTCGTCATTTGGATGTAACAGAACGCCAAGACAATGGGTCTGAGGGGTGGGAGTGATGATGGCATTGTCCACACGGATATTTGAGGAGTGGGAGATTTAGTATAAGAGGGATCATTAGGGAGTTTGGGACTATTGTGGTTACAAGTTTCTTTATGATCTTTTGAATAAGGAGAGTTAGTGAACAAAATGTTTTTAGAAAACAAAAAAATAAACCCAATATTTACATGTTTATATTTTATATTACATTATTCTTAATTCTTTAGGGTCATTTACTTTTCTGAGATGATTATTTTTCTTACTTTCTCAGAAGTGTATGACTTTGTAAACTAATAATCTGTCTAGTAGTTCTGGCATTCTTATTTGCCAATTTCCCATCATGCAGAAGCTTCCTCTAAATTCAAAGGATCTTTAAATCTCAGGAAGTAGATCATAAGAAACCAAAATGTCAGCTTCCACAGTATAAGTGCTTACAAAAGGAAATTAACTAAAGACTCATCATTTGTTTACATTCTATAATAATCTGTATTTTCAAGTACAATTCTTCAAAATAATTTTAAATCTAGAAATATAGTAGTCCTTTATTTGGAAACAAAAATTATGCTTTGTGTAATATATTAGTTAACAAACCATTTCAGTGGGAAAAAAAATCTTGCTGGTAGGGTTCATTGAACTATGTACATTTTGTTGTATTTTTTCTTATTTCCTGGGGCAATAACTATATCCCCACGTCAGTTTTTATTAAAAAGCTATTTGCATGTATCCTGTAGATAACACGTCACTTTGTCATGCTGTGCCAGGGTTTCCTTAGCAACAATTGAGATCTATAAGATTCCTCCTGTGAAACAGGTATGTGATGAAACCCCCTGACCTTGTTATATTGCAGGGACTAGGCACGATGTTGTAAAAAAAAATTGAATTATGGGGTCTTTTTTGCTAGTCTTGTAAATAACAAAGGAAACTTTATAGGAGAAGTTTGGGGTACATTATATCAACAACAAACAGATGGAATAATATGAGATAGGACAGAAGGGAGGTATACGTCAACTGCAGCTTTTACAGTCCTTTAATATTTAAACATGTATAATAAATATTAAAATGGATTTTGAAGCTTCTAAAATGGTATTACAAACAATATATTGGGCAAAGCAAAGTTACTGCAGGTAATCTTATATTCCTTGCTGTAGGTAATTGGTCCCCTTCTGCATTGGTACCCTGTCATGTTGAAGGGGCTTGTGTACCTCAATGAAGCTGTGAGCTATACCATGAAAGGTCACCCAAGATGGGCAGGTCATAGCAGAGAGGTCTGACAAATTGCTGTCCACTGGAGAAGGAACTGGCAAACCACTCCAGTAACTTTGCTAAGAAAACTCTATGGACAAGCACAACCAGAGACATAACGTTATGGCACCACTGGAAGATGAGCCCCTCACGTCAGAAGGTGCCTACCACATTACTGAGGAAGAGCAGAGGGCGAGTAGCTGCTAAGAACAATTCAACATAGGAACCTGGAATGTTTGGACTATGAACCAAGAAAAACTGGACGTGATCAAACATGAGATAACAAGGCTAAACATTGATATCCTGGGAACTGGTGAACTTAAATGGACTGGAATTGGACATTTTACAGACAACCACTAAATCTTCTTCTGTGGTCAAGAATCCCACAGAAGAAATGGAGTAGCCCTTGTAGCCAATCAAAGGGTGGCCAAAGCAGTGCTCAGTTACAACCGAAATTACAGAATGATTTAAATTCAAATTTGAGGCAAGCCATTTAACATCACAGTGATCCAAGTCAATGAGCCAACCATGGATGCTGAAGAGGCTGAAGTTGTCCAGTTCTATGAAGATCTTCAACACCAAGAAAATATGTTACTATCATCATAGGAGATTGTAATGCTAGTAGGGAACCAAAAGTCACCTGGAATAACTAGCAAATTTGGCCTTAGAGTACAGAATGAAGCAGGTCAGAGATTAGTAGAATATTGTCAAGATAATTCTCTGGTCGTAGCAAATACCCTCTTCCAACAGCCTCCGAGATGACTCTTTACATGGACATCACCAGATGGACAATATAGAAATTAGATTGACTATATACTTTGTAGCCAAAGATGGAGGAGCTCTATACAGTCAGCAAAAACAAAACCTGGAGCTGACTGAGGCTCAGACCACAAACGTCTTATTGCAAAGTTCAGAATTACACTGAAGAAAAGAGGGAAAATCATCAGACCCAGCAAATACACAATAAACAATATTCCTTGTGAATATGCAGTGGAAGTGAATTATAGATTTAAGGGACTAGACACGGAAGATAGAACGCCTGAAGAACTCTGGACTGAAGTTTGCAACATTATCCAGGAAACAGCAACAAAGAATACCCCCAAAATAAAGAAAACTAAAAAGGAAAACTAGCTATCTGATGAGGCTTTGGAAGTAGCCCAGGAAAGAAGGAAGGTGAAAGGTAGTGGAGATAGGAAAATATTTCTCCAACTGAATGCAGAATTCCAGAGGATAGCAAGAAGACTTTCTACAGTGAGCAGTGTAAAGAGATAGAAAAAGATAACAGAATAGGAAGGTCGAGAGATCTTTTCAAGAAAATTGGGCATCTCAAAGGAACCTCTGATGCCAAAATGGGTGTGATAAAAGACCAAAATGGTAGGGACTTAACAGAAGCAGATCAGATAAATAAGAGGTGGCAGGACTAAACTGAAGATCTATACAAGAAGGAGCTTTACAGCAGTGATGACCTCAATAGCTTGAGCTGGAGCCAGACATTTTGGAGAGTGAAGTGAGATGTGCCGTAGGATGCATTGCTAATAACAAGGCTACAGGAGTTGATGGAATCCCAATTGAACAATTCAAATTTTTACAGGAAGACGCTGTGAAAGTGCTGTTTGCCTTATGCCAACAAATTTGGAAAAATCAACAGTGGCCAATAGACTGGAAAAGGTCAGTCTACATCCTAATCCCCAAAAAAGGCACTGCCAAAGAGTGCTCCAATTATCGAACAATTGCACTAATTTCACATGCCAGCAAGGTAATGCTTAAGATCCTACAAGCCAGGCTCCAACAATATTTGGACTAGGAACTACCAGATGTGCAAGCCGGGTTCCGCAGAGGAGGAGGCACAAGGGATCAAATTGCCAATGCCCGATGGATTATAGAGAAAGCAAGAGAGTTCCAGAAAAACATTTACTTCCGCTTCATAGACTATTCTAAAGTTTTTGACTGTGTGGATCACAACAAATTGTGGCAAGTTCTTAAGGAGATGGGAGTACCAGATCATCTCATCCACCTCCTGAAGAATTTGTTTCTGGACCAAGAAGCCACGGTTAGAACTGAACATGGGACAATCTTAATGGTTCAAGATAGGAAAAGGTGTGCGACAAGGTTGTATATTGTCACCTTATTTATTCAACTTATATGCAGAGTATATAATGCGTAAAGCAGGGCTGGATGAGTTCAAACCCGGAATCAATACTGCTGGAAAAAACATCAACAATCTGAGATACACTGATGATGCTACTCTGATTGCTGAAAGTGAGGAGGAACTAAAGGACCTATTAATGCAGGTAAAAGAAGAAAGTGCAAAAGCTGGCTTGCTGCTCAACGTTAAAAAGACAAAGATCATGGCAAACGGCAATATCAGTTCCTGGAAAATAGATGGGGAAGAAGTGGAGGCAGTAACATATTTTATTTTCCTGGGATCCAAGATCTCTTCAGATGGTGACTGTAGTCATGAAATTAAAAGACGTTTGCTTCTGGGGGGTAAAGCTATGGCAAGTCTGGACAAGCTAGTAAAAAGTAAAGATATTACACTATCAACAAAGGTCTGCATAGATAGAACTATGGTATTCCCAAAAGTAACATACGGATGTGAGAGCTGGACCATAAAGAAGTCTGAGCACCATAGAATTGATGCCTTTGAATTGTGGTGTTGGCGAAAACTGGACTGTAAGAAGATCCAATAAATCAATACTTCAGGAAATCAAGACAAACTGTCCACTGGAAGCTATTATCATAAGGCTGAAGCTCAAATATTTTGGCCATATCATGAGAAGACAGGATTCCCTAGAAAAAAAACACTTTTTTTGTGCTCAATATAAATTATCCTAGATGTTACTATGTAAATATAGGCACAAGAAGAAGGGGCCGACCGAAGCGGAGATGGATAGATGAGATCATTGAAGTGATGAACATGAACTTTATCGAGCTAAGAGAAGCGGTGACCGACGGATGTACCTGGCATGCTGAGGTCCATAGGGTCACATAGAGTCAAACACGACTGAACGACTAAACAACAATAACAACAACAACCCTGCTCCTTACACAAATGGACAACTTGTTATGTATTTCTAAAATAACCTGCCAGTCTTCTTCATCTATTTCACGTCCAATAAATCTTTCCTACTTTATCATGTAGCGGTTGTGTGTTGTCATATAACACATTTTAACATATAGAGATTATGTGTTTATAATTTGGTTGTATACCTGACTTTCTAGTTCTCTGATCTTGAGCAAAACTCTAGATTTGCATGCACAAATTATGGGCGCTTAGCAGACTTATTTGTTGCAAGTCTTGGAATCCTCTCTTCCTTATATAAATATTTGTAGCTTTCCAGACCAGCTGCTCTATATTTTTATAGTGTTGTGGGTGTTCTGGTGAAAAAGCTTTGTTTTGAAAAATTGGTGTGAATGGTGAGTATCACGACCCACTCTCTGGCTGGGGTCTGCTGACCTGATTTGGGTTACTCTGGACCTTGGAGTAGCTTTGAGTACAGGAACATCATGTCTCAGCCCTTGGTTTAGACTGAGCAATATTGACAGTAAGTCTGACGAATCTTACTGCAAGCATATGTCCCTGGGTAAATAATACATCTGCACACAAAGTCTTGATGAAAATTATGAACAACTTTATTGGGAAAACAACATCTTTTAAACAGGCATACAAAATCACCAGGAGGGCTATCTTTAGTCAGCCCCTAACTGCCTCTGGCCAATCAGGCAGGGAACCATGAGACTCCTCCCAGGTCCGCCCACTAGGTGTGGCTACCTAATTCAGTTGGTGTGTGGCTCTCAAGGGAGAAACATCTACCTGTCCTCTGGAATTTGCCCTGATTATCTGAGTGAGAATCCCTGTAGACCCCCTGGGGTTATGGTGCCTCAATGTCTGTATAGACCCCTTTGTTCTGGCCTTACTATTACTTCAAGTGTTTACTTTAGGTGATAGCTGGAAGGCAGATGGGTGATCAACTCAGGTTACATATGCAGTCAATATGGACACAACATGGCTCCAACATTCAAATACAATATATTTACAGATATTACCACTACAACATGTTATAACCCACATGTTATGAGTTGAGGCAGTACTTCCCACGTCAGTCCACTTAATGCGTTATGACGACTTTATTAGTGGTGGCGTGGTAAACTGCCTCTTCTCTCAATATCTAACAATAACAGTGGGACTCTGCCCTGAATATATTACATTATAACAGTGGCTCTGGGAGCCCAAAACCTTCTGTTCAATAACATGTGGCAGGTAACAGTTCCAAATCCAAGATGGCCCCTGGCTGATTCATGACAGTGAGGGTGTGGGTCTTAGCTTATATTTGTCCCTGATTTGACACAAGATTTTTCAAGAGTATATAATGGTAGGACACTCTATGGGGATGCTAGCTCTATGCTAGATACAATGGGAGAGGTAACTGGTTATAAATGCATCTTCTATGTCTAGCCACCTTTAGGTAGGTGCCTAGCTTGAACTTATGATAGAGGTACTGATTGGCAATATCTCTCTAGATTTGGAAGGGCCAATCATCCTCTAGGTTTGATAAATACATAATTGCACTAGCTACTCTTTCATGCCCCCTGTCACACGCTCACAGTCTCCTCTGGGGCTGTATTTACTTTTTCAAGATTTACAAACAATTTAGCCAGTTATACAAAAATAACAAACCAAATCAACTCAAAGAAACCTGTTCTCATCCAGCTAAACCTGGATGGAGCAAAACAAACAGTCCAATATTTTGTTAAAAATCACAGGCCTGTATTTTTCAGATCTTTAGGTCTGCTTCATAAGCTGCAGGCTGCTGTCTCGCTGTGTGTGTCTTTCTCCAGGTCAGACAAACTGCAAATTATCAGTCCATAAACAGCCCCACCCATACTCCAGGAGCAGTCTTAAATCAGTGCTGCCCAGGTGCAGAAATAAACTGAGCAAAGCAGTTAACTGAGCAGAGTCATTAATATATACAGCCTTTAATGTGATATTTAACTGCAATTATGCTGCAGTGGGGACTTCCATTTCTGTTTCTGCTGATCTATTTCTACAGATGGGAGCAGTCTTTAAATGAACAGAAACTTTCAGCTGCTATAATATGATTTTATTACCATTGCTTTTAGTAATCACATTATTTTACGAGACTCTTGTTGAAAAAGAACAGCTTAAACAAGCAGTTCAATCAATACAATTAATGTCTACAGAAAGGAATAATTGCATTTAATAGTTAATACATTAGGCATGCTTATTTTACTTTCTAAAGGCATTATCTAGTCTAGTTCTTCAAAATGACAATATGGGAGTGCAGTGGTCCCTTAATTGCGTATGTTCAGCTGCATGACGTGAAGAGATAGAGCGTCTCACAGACAAACATAAATATTTCAAGCTTTCTGGTTTAAGATCATTGAACTCAATGGTTATACTGCAAAATAAAAGGTATTATTTGAAAAAAAAAGTATATTAAATTAGTGCTTGGGGCAGACTGAGGCTTCTAACGAGACCACAACACATTTTTTCACACCTGTCAATTGTTTTCAACATACTGAGGTTTTAAATTCAATCTCACCTTGTAAATGAATTACAAATAACATTTATCTTTTATATGCAATTATTAATTATTTATTGTGTGATTCCATCTTATTTTCTGGAGGGTGTGGCTTTGAATAACAAGCTTTCCATTAGTCATTTGAAAGCAATCTCTGCATTCAAAGCAGGTGCAATGTTGCCAGTGGTGCAGGAGGTGCAAAGCACCAAGGCCCTCCTCTTAGGGCCCAGTGCTGTATAATTATTTATTGTTTTTTTTTTTTTTTTTTTTTGCCAACACACTAAGGCCCCGCCTGGGCATGTTTGACGACCCACATTCCCTGCCAGGAAATCGGTCCATTATTGTTTAAAAAAAAAAGCATTTCTACAGAAGCTCCAAGAGGTGGCAGTGTGGAGGAGTTTAGCACGCTGGGGATGCGTATCATGGAAGAGGTGCGAGAGTGCAAGGGGTGGATTTCAGCAAAGTGCATTGGGGATGGGTTCTGTGATTGGGGAGCAAAGGACATAGGGAAGGGTGCTGTGCGAGGTGGATGCTAAGAGGGGTTGGGTGCTGTGTGGGGGTGGATGTTGAGGGGTACTGGGTGCTATCTAGTGATAGTATATGTATATATCTGTGTAAATAAATATATATATATATATATATATATATATATATATATATACGGTATATATATATATATATATATATATATATATATGGCACGCAGACCTTTGCGTGCTGCAGAACAGCACGCTGTCATCAGGGCGCCAAGAACTGCTCTCTGAAGACGCTCTGCGCTCCAGCCTGCATACCATCTGCCCTATCTCATATATACTGGACCTGCTTGCTGGAGGCTGCTAAGGCTAAGGTAAGGCGCTGACAGTGTGCCATGTGGGACTGGCATGTGTCACTAGGAGCATGTTGTATGGCTTGTTTATCACACCCTTACAAATAATGACAGTGACATGTAGTGTTAAATATGCCATGCAACATGCTCCTAGTGACACATGCACACAGTGACATTAGATACAAGTGACATTACATACAATATGCTCCTAGTGACACATGCTAGTCCCACATGGCACAGGAGTATTGGGGTAGGGGAGCAGCTATGGAAAGGGTCTTGGAGGGAGAGCAGCTATGAGAAGCAGTCTTCGGGAAGGGAAGCTGTTATGGAAAGGGGTCTTGGATAGGGGCCCTTAGTGATTTAGGATTGAGAGGGGGCTTAGCCCCCCAAAAATGTCCACATCCCCCCAGGGTGGGCAAAACTTTTGTTTTGCACCGGCATCCTACATTTTCTAGCTTCACTACTGTCCAAAAATGTTGCAGAAGAGAAGACGGAGATAAACCATATATATATAACATTTTTGTAACTCCACTTTTTACCTACAGGAAGAACCAAAATAGTAAATCCCACTGCAATATAATGGCATATACATATGTAGATAATAAAACTATATTTTTTTTTACCTTTGCAGTGCCTATTTTTCATGAATAAAAAATGTATTGTTTGAAGCCAGAAAAAGAATATTTTAGGAAGCTGGCAACCACCCTAGTATATTTAGAATCTGTGCTTGGATTTTGGACACTTACCCAGTAATTACCATCACACAGAGCCGGGTGATTTGCATTTGCAGATAGTTGTTATATATTTGCCACGCGCTCTCCTTCGTAGAGCAAATCAATATCTATAGATATATATACGCCATTGGTTTTACATTTAGAAAGCCCATTAAAAAAAAAAAAAAAAAATCCATTAAATTCAGATTTTTTCACTCTCACCTTTAATGGACCTGGTGAAACTCTTAAAGGGATATTTCCTTCACATTTAAGGGGGCCCACATTTTCTTTTTGCACCGGAGCCCCCTATGCACTAGCTCCACCACTGAGTCCCAGTATTGTTGTTGTTTAGTTGTTATGATGCTATCCTCTGGGGAGGAATGCTATGGCAAGCTTGGACAAGCTAGTAAAAAGTTAAGATATAAAAGGTCCGCCTAGTTCGAACTATGGTTTTCCCAGTAGTAACATACGAATGTGAGAGCCGGATCATAAAGAAGTCTGAGCTCCGTAGAATTGATGCCTTTGAATTGTGGTGTTAGAGAAGACTGCTTAGAGCCCCTTGGATTGTAAGAAGATCCAATAAATCAGTACTTCAGGAAATCAAGATTAACTGTTCATTGGAAGGTATGATCATGAGGCTGAAGCTAAAATATTTTGGCCATATCATGAGATGGCAGGATTCCCTAGAAAAGACTCTGATGCTGGGAAAGATTGAAGGCACAAGAAGAAAGGGACAAGTCAACACACCGGAGGTTTTGAAAGAAGTGTGCATGCTTTGCTGTATGTACTATGTGCATAAAGGTCTAATTTTTTTACCCACTTGAATAAGCAAAAGCACAAAACAAATATAATAACAAAAAAAAGTTTTAAGATGGTGCTGCGTTGTTGTTATGATGTGTACAGACAGCTGTAGCAGACCAAGCAGCAGTAAGACTGGCACACTGGCAGCCAGTAACAGGTGACTAGGATAGACTGGCACAGTGGCAGACAGGAACAGACAGCTGTAACAGACTGGTTCAGTGCACACAGCAACAAAGAACGCTGCTGGCATGAAATGAGAACACGAATGTCAGAGACAGGCAAGAGGTAGGTACAGGCCTAAAGGACCCATGTGGTCAGTTTTTATCTATATGTCAAAACATGACAATGAGCAAAATGTTATTAGAAATAAAAAAAAAACTATACACAGCCTTTCAATTTTGTATCTTTTTATTCATTTTTTCTTTGCTTCAGGTATTCATTCTGTGTTTTTGCCTGCTGCTGTCTGCTACTTCCTGAGGTGGATGTGTTCCTGTAGACTAGTGAGATTACTGGCAATTCTTACTTTCATACTCCCACAAAAATATAATCTCTGTGCATTCAAAGTCTCCTCCCACCTTATGAAGTGATCTGCTAAATGTAATATGGCAGATTTCCCTTCAGCATAAATGCATATAAAATGTAATAAATTACCGGCTGTGTTACTTTTTCTTGACTCCATGTGTTGATTCTAAACTGGTGTTGTAAATTTACAAGTGCAATTCTTCAAAACAGTAAATATTAGAAATATGAGCACAGTAGTACTTTAAGTAGTGTTTTGGCTGTAGCAGATGCAGTTTATTGATTTAGGACTATGTGTCTTTAAATTTTGCGAAAGTGTGCTGGAGGATGACTGGGGCATTATTGGAGCAGGTGTGTTTAGATTTTGGGGTTGGGGAATCCTTACACCAGGGAATCAGGTTTTTCATTGTCACTTAAAGGATCTGTGATATTTTGAACAAATAAACTTAACAATGGGCAAAATATTATTTGAAAGCAAAAAATAATTAAGTACAAGCTTTACATTTTTTGACATTTATAGGCAATTATTCTTTATTGCAGGCTTCCATTTTCTTTAGAGGGCTGTTTCTTGCCTTTTCTATCTTGGGACAATATGCCCTTGTAAATTAATGAGCTTTCTATTAGTTCTAATGGTAGATTTTGATGCCACATTTCCATTGTCTAGATAGAAACTGCATCTGCATACAAAGTCTCCTCCCATTTCATAAATTTGATTAGTGGTAAACAAGATAGCACCATCCACTGCAGTATAATTGCATATAACAGGTTATCATTTAAATGTTGTATCATTTTTTTAATGCCTAAATCGTTATTGCCTATTTTTCCGTGTAGTTGTTCAATAATATTTTAAAATGTACAAATAGAGTGGCCTGTTAATTAAGAACAAAGCAAACAACTCAGTCTTCAGCATCTGCTGGATATAAATAGTCCGACTGGGGCCAAACAGCATATTAGATGTGTGTATGGATGAAGAGGCACAAGAGATCAAATTTCCAATGTCCAATAGAAAATAGAGCAAGCAAGAGAGTTCCAGAAAAAACATTTACTTCTGCTTCATAGACTATGCTAAAGCTTTTGACTGTGTGGATTATAAGAAAATGCAGCAGGTTCTTAAAGAGATGGGAGTAACAGATCATCTCACCTGCCTTGTAAGGAATCTGTGTTGACCAAGAAGTTCAGGAGGTCAGGATGGTTCAAGATTAGGAGAGGTGTGCAACAAGGTTGTATATTGTCACCTTATTTATTCAACTTATACACAGAGTACATCATGCGTCAGGCCGGGCTGGATGAGTCACAGCCAGAATACCGTTGGAAGAAATATCAACAACCTCAGATATTACTCTGATAGCTGAAAGTGAGGAAGAGCCTTTCGAATGTAAGAGCCTTATTCAATTGCAAGCCAGCATCTTGCGAAATCCAAGCCGTATATGCGCAGTGGGCTCCTGTTGGTCTCTGATTCCGGTGCTATTCAATTAAAGGAGCCCACAAGTTATGGGCCCAAAGCCGATTCTGTAAACCATTCACTCGTTCGTAGCAGTTCAGGGCGGAAATATGATCAATTAAGCAAGACCGTAACCTCCCATTTCGAAACAGCCAATAGACAATGAGACCACCATCATTACGGCAGTAAAACATGGAGGTTACATGTCAATCAATTAGGTTTGGGGGTCCGATATGCGATGGGACTCGCAAACCCTGAAAACACAAATAATACTGGTCTAGTCCATGTGGGTGGCCTGATATGTATTAATTCATTGATTCCCAAGGTCGCTATAACCCTGAAATGTAACATAAAAATAAACTTATTTTTACAGCCGATTTGCGAGCTTGAGACTGGTATGCAATTAATTCTAATGTCTGTCATCGCTTTCCTTATTATTTACAGTGCACTATTGATTTTTTATTTCCATTTACAGTGCTGCGGACAGGGGTTAAACCCCCTCGCGGGTCCTCTCTTGTACTTGTAGGATTTTCTCCGACAATTTGCCATTTCTGGGTGTGAAAACATTTGCGGGCTTGGGGAAATTGAGCAATTGAATAGCGATTTGCAATTTAACTCATGCGAATGTGAAAGATCAAAGGCATCGGGAGGCTGTAAGTTCCGGGTTTAACCATCGCAAAGTTTTCAAAGCCATAATCCATTTGGAGCCCGCAAAAATACGCAAATTGAATAGCAAATTAACTTACGGCCTCACTTATGGGCTCCGGTAACTTAGGATTGCTCAATTGAATCAGTCTCTAAGTTTGCAAATTTTCAATCATGTGTCTGTGCTTTGGAAAGCTCAAAAACAGGACCCTCCATTCCTTGTAATGTGTTCATTTTGTTTTTGTTTTTACTTAACCCCTGTATTGGAGGCCTGTATTGCACAGGACTCCTGTAGCATGGAGGGTCTTGTGACCCAGCGGAGCCCTGCACATGCTGATTTGGCTGGGATATGCTAGGAAGGGTGTTGGCACGTGTTCGGCGCCATTTTGCTCACTCATCGGCTGGCCAGCATTCGGATCACATCCTCCTGGAGGGCAGCAGGTAGAGCAGCATTGGAGGCGGTGTGACGGTCCCATTAAGTGTTGTATTCATTTCAATACTTCAATAATTCAATTTTGGGGTTGTGTGTGTTGTGTGTTTGTGTCTGTTTGTGTCTGTTTTGTGTTGTCTGCGGGGTATCTGTTCTGGGCTTATCATAGGGCCTTTGCCCTGGGGGGTTATTACTGGGCCTATCACCTTCTATCAGGGACAGATATATACATATATTTGGGGGATATTTCTCAGGCTGGGTATACAGAAGTTATTTGCCTGGCTGCTGCAGTATTATTCATTACAGCTCTACTGGGTATTTTTATAGGGGTGCTTGTCAGTTGCTGCTCTTTGTGCCTAGTCATAGGGGATTTTATTATTATTACCTTGCCCCCCCTTTTTTGCTTATTCTTTGTTTTTTCGGGGTTCACCTAGCTTTTGGTGTGGGGTTATTTGTAGCAATATTTTGTTTTCTCCATCCTATAGTTCTTGGGTTATCCCTATTAATTATTCTGCAGTCTATACTGCCCGCTGCAGGTCCAGACTTTTTTTATTTGTCCCTGGTTAATTTTGTGTTACATCCTTAGATGGATGCCCACGCTATTTCAGAGCTGGATCTCCTGCTAGGGGTGATCCGCTCTCAGGTCCTCTGCCAAGGAGTTAGGTGGCTAGAGGCCTCAGCCCCTTCCCCTGCAGTCCCCCAAGCGCAGTCTGCCGTGGCTGGCAGCTTGGGCAGCTTAGGAGACCTAGGCCCATCTGGCGGACATGGTGATCAACTTATTCCGGGTGGGGGCAGCTTGCCAGAGGGGTGGCAGGCCAGGGCTTAGGAGTTCACCAGCAATGTGAGAGTGACACTGGTGTTGCAGGTGTAGACTCTATAGCTCAGGCTGCACCTTCGGAGACACCACTGAGTCAACTCATTCTCTCCTACACCCCCATTCCACCAGCCCCACACCCTCACAAAAAGGGTGGTAAGGGTCCTGCCAGGGCAAAAGGAGCAACTAAGAAGCCAGCAGTCAGTAGGGGGGGATTTAGCGTCAGGGCCAGTCTTTCAAAGTTTGCTACACAGTGTCAGTGGCCCTCGGGCCAGAGTGTCTGCTCTGAGGAAGACACACACTGACATCGTAAAAGACATGATGCGAGACAACAGTGAGGCAAGCCGACTAGAAGTGGTCAAGGGAACCAGGGCAGCACGTCCGATGAGAGCCAGGAAGGCGACTACTAGGTGCAGTAGTCGCTTTTGACATCTCCTAGAATAACAGCAGGGGCGGTACAGGCTTCCCTGCTGCCCTTTAGCGACACCAAGTCTGTAGATTATAGCAACAGACAGGGTACTAGTACGGGACTGACTCCTCTGCCTTCTGCTGATGATTTCAGACTCAATGACCATGACACATGGGGACAGGGTCTGGGTAAACTAGGCAACCCATTAGGGTCAGTGGGGGTAGAGAGTGAGTCTTCCTTGGAGGATGCGGATGCTGTCAGGACCTCATCTTGCAGGCACAGACAGGATAGTCAAAGTTCCTTTTGCCTTTTCAGATGTTCCAGAGAGCGGTCGCGGTCTAGCAACCACAGATCCTGCAACTGCAGCTGCATTGGTTCCAGTTCTGTTAATGAGCCAAGAAATGAGAGGCTTACTAGGGTGGCTCCTAAACAGGGGCAGGGATAAGGCCCCCCAGAACCGCTGACACAGTCGCAAGGTGAGCGTTCACAAGCAACACATACACCTTATGTGTGTCAGGAGCAGGGACAATTATTAACGGGGCTTAAAGCTTTGTTGGGGGGTCATGGAGTAGCTCTGTCAGATAAGGAATTAGGGTAATGGGTAACGGGGTTGGCAGCAAGAGCATGGCCTCCCTCAACTAGTGAGATTAGGTCATTGTCGCCAAATACTTGGTTGGCTTGCAGGAAAGTCTGACAGAGGTGGCAGGAATTGATGGAGTTGGCCGGGGGTGCTGACTCCGAAGAAAGGAGGACTGGGGTCCTGTTATGGTTTTTGTTGCCGTGTGTAAGAGTAAAGGGCTCTCAAAGGCTATGGTGGTGCAGCCAATAGCAGCTTTAGCATTTATGTTTAAGCTAGCTGGACAGCGGGACCTTTATCGTCAAACGGGTCATATGTGGCATGTTCAAAGGCAGGCATACCCAGGACAGGAGGCGACCTATAACGTTCTTGCTGCTGTTTCGGAAATCGGAGGTGCTGGCAGAGGTTTGTTGCCCCCCTTACAAGACTTTGCTTTTCCGTACAGCCTTTGCCCTGGCCTTTTTAGGAGCATTTAGAGCCGGGGAGCTGGCTGCGGCTAGCAGGCAAGGTCCTACGAGTAGACGTTAGCCTGAAGGAAGGCAGTGTGTCAATGTGGCTGAGTAGGTCCAAAACTGACCAAGCGGTAACAGGGAGGGAGATTGTGTTAAGTAAGACAGGGACTGATTGTTGTCCTGTGGGGTGTGTGACTAGTTATTTGCTTGTAAGACTTGATTATCCGGGACCACTCTTAGTACATGAGAATGGACTTGCGCCTTCTCACTTCCAATTCTCCAAGGTGCTTAAATTCTGCTTACACCACCTAAGTTTGGAGGTCGCAGATTTTGGTACTCACTCCTTCCGTATTGGGGCAGCCACAGTGGCGGCAAGTGTTGGGCTCCCAAAGAAAGTGATCAGGAGAATTGTTAGGTGGGAATCGAGGCGTTGGCCTTCTGCTGCTATAAGATAATTGTGTCATATCGGTTTCAGGCGCTGGAAGGAAACTCTGGATACTTGGCCATTCATATAAATATTGGGCAGAAAAGTTTGCTACAGTTTTGCCAACCGGCGTACAACTTGGCTTACTGAAGGAGGATCTACTGGTGCAATGGGATGGCATTCGGGTGCTGAGATGGAAAGTTGTGATTGAGATGGTTGATTCAAATGCCCGTCGTTTAGGCAGCCCATCTGTGATCATAATCCATGCTGGGGGGAACAATTAAGGTGTAGTGCCCATTAAACGCTTGGTCAGGTATATGAAAAGGGATATAGCTTCATGGAAGGAGAGATTTACAAGAGTGGTAGTCATCTGGTCGGACATAGTAAGGAGGAGGGTGTGGCGGAATGCCAGGGATCCTGGCTGCTTGAATGGTGCTCGTATCAAGGTCAATAAATTGTTGGCTAGTTTTTGCAAAAAGATGGGATTCCTGGTCATCCGCCACCCTGAGTTTGAGGGTGATGCAGAGGAGGAACGGTTCCTGCCCGATGGCGTTCACTTGACCGAAATCGGGATGGAAATGTTTATGTTGGAATTCCAGGAGGGGGTGCAACAGGCCTTGGCTGTTTTGGGGTGGAGCGCAGTTCAGTAAGGGTTTTTTCCTGCACTGCTTAGTGGCTGGATGGGGTGTTGCCCGGGCCAGGGGTATAATTAAAAAGGGGCTTGCCCCTACCTCTTGGGTGGGTGCAGAGCAAAACTAGGTGGACCCATGGGCGCGTGCCCAGGTTCAAGAGGTTGCTGCCCCTGGTCGTGCTCCTCCCATTTTTTATACCATGTTGGTACATATATATGTTTGTTTATAATAAATTGGCTGTGGCCCATTGGTTTACCCATATTGGTTTTCAGTGTCAGTTATTGTGTGAATGCGCAGAATGGATCCTGCTGGGGTCAAGCGCTATGGAGTATGTTGGAGCGTTTCAAATAAAGATAATAAATAATATATCTTTACTTGTGTGTACTTGATTTTATTAAGAAATGCTTAAAATCTTACAAATAGTTCCTAACTGGTTTGTCCCCTCTGCAGCTCATGAAGAGTCCACTAAGTAAAGTGGTTGCCTTCTCTCATAGTAACCATTCAGTAGCAACATGCTCCTTGAGAGTGGTCACTCACTGGCTAATTTGAAACACTACACTGCACACTCTGTGTATTCATGAGCTGCATGAGCAACAGAGGACAGACCCAAACAGGTACAAATTGTATCATTTTAGGCAGAAAACAGAGCTTTTAAGTATTTCTTAATAAAATAAAGCACATAAAACTAACTAGTTACTTAGATATATTATATTCCTAGTGAAATCCAGAAACCTCCCATGTCCCTTTAAATCTATGTTTTTTTGTATTTATACATGTTAGAAGCTTTAGGAGATTTATTTTTACACACGAAAAACAATAACCCAGGCCACAAAGAACTAGGCAAGTACAACAGAAGAAAAATATACTACATAAAACATTTTTTGAAAATATAAGATATTACCACTGAGCTAATTATATTAGAGCAGACAGTGTTTGTTTCAACAGTAAATGTCACTTTATGAAACAAACAGTTTACAAATACCAAGCAGTTATCATGCAAAATTCAGTTCAACCAACAATGTCAACTTCATGTCACATTTGCTCAAATGATATGAACAAAGCAAAATCCCTTCAAAATATAAACTCTGCAAACAAGAGGGTCATGATAATGTGGAGGTGCTCCATACAAGCCATTCACAAAACTTCTATAGAACTCTCCATTTTCCGTGTGTAGATATTCTAGGCAACAAAACTAGCATGCCTTATGAACATCTAACCAAAATATGGCTGTAGCAAGAGAAGATAAGATATCGCTAGATAAAAATGAAACAATATTGTAATTGTATGGAATTTAGACACTGGTATTAACATCCACTGATTGCGAATACATTTACTTTTCCAAGAGACTGCAAATAAGCACATAATATACACACGCCTTTGGAGTCATTCTTTTAATTGAGAAACATATTGAAATACATGTTTCAATGCAAATTCCTCAACTTTGCTATTAACCTTCATTATTCTAAATATATTCTATTACCTATGAAACTTAAATCACTATGACTCTGTTTAATTGGAGTCTTGCTGGGAAAAATACAGGGTAGACATGTCAGTAGCTAGTAGAGCCACTGACTAAAATAATAAGTCTCACCATGAAAAATAAATCTATCTTGTCTAGCTGAAGTGATGAGAGTTCAATACAGGAACCAAAATAATAAAATTGTTCTGAAAAAAGCAGTAATAACAAACCATCTAAAGCATTTGTCCTAATCCAAAACAGAGAATTTAATTTTTTCACTTTTTTATATACAGAAACAAATCATTAAAACCAAGATTCATAGAAAGATCTTAGATCAATCTCACTCAGTAGGTCATGAGGTTCTTTGGAAAATCCCTGTTAGCAAGAATGAACCCAGCACAGCATATAACCACCGGTACCCAGGAAGCAGTTCAGTATTGCATTCTCAGTGAATTAGCAGCAAATATCAGACCCGTCCGTTGCAACATCAGAGTCTGTTGGCAATCATTTTATTTGTGTGGAATTATTATATTCCCAGAATAAACCATACACAATGCTGATGTATGTTTAAACTGCATGAATGACTTTATTGATCAGGCACAGTGTATTTATTTGCCACACAGTCCCACCCAACTTCACCAGCCCCCACCCAGGGAGCTGTCCATCCATCAAACAGAAATCAAAGCAGTGGCTTTGTCACACACCTTAGTGTGATGTTCTGCCAATGGCCAGCAGCTCACTGACAGCCCCAGTCACTGCCCCCTTGTTTGCTCCACTTATCTCCAGGCATCTGTCAGCCCCCTCCTGTGAAGTATTGAACCCCTTCCCAACCAGGCATATTGTACCCTGTACTCCACATTCACAGGAAAACCTAGTAACATGGTAGCATACTTTAGTGAACTCTCTGGGGAAAATGCAGCTTTTCGATACTAAACATGGCTGGGTACCATCCATACATAACTAACTGTACAACATGGGTAACACATGCAATATGGCTCATTCCCCACAAGATGGCTGATACTAAAACATAGCACACAGTAAAACAACTTGACCGAGATCCCACACACAACTCCCACTGACTAACATGGCTTTCATAATCCCGACACTCCAGCACCGAGGACATCTGCCACAGAAAGGAGGATAAATAGTAACCCATTCAGGGTGGTTCAGGCCCCTGGCAGTCCAACAGTCCTCTATGTAGTTTTAGGGTCTCCCTGGGCATAACAGAAGTTTCTCTGTTTTAAATTTTTCAAATCTAACATATACTGCTTGTATCAGAGACACACATACAGATTTATTTTACTAACCAATAGAAACACTGTACTCAAGTATATGTTTAACCCTAAAATAACCTTGAAGCCAACAGCAGCAAGTGCAGAGATCCAGAGCAGACTGACCCCCAGACACTGCAGCAAAATTATAGATGCCTCTGAATTATGAATTTTATGCTAATGTAGCTAGGGTGTTAACGGGTATTCCTTCTCATAATCAACTACCAGAAAGCTGAAGACATTTCCAATCTAAATAATACGTTTATTAATGTTTATTTGGGGATATTTGCATGCAAAATAATGTTTGCATACACTGCTGATTCAAAACCCATGAAACTTCCATTTACCTTTAATTAACAAAGTGAAACAATAACATAGATACGGGTCTCCTACAGATAACAATCCACTTTATTGTCACTGACACCCGGTGAATAAATGAACATAACTGATTAATTGTTGTAAATCCATTTTCCTGCAACAAGACAAAATGATATACTGTCCTCCAACAATAATTACAATTGTCATCTATATCTGCTACAAGTACAATTTGAAGTTTCTTTAATATACATGGGTTTACAATATATCCACTGACTTTTTTACTTTAATTTTGATAATGCCAGTAAAACTTAATTTAAACTTGTTAACCTTCCATGGGAGTGCTCCCTCCCATTTCACCTGTAGTAATTGGGGGAGGCATCACATTTGAGTGGGCCTAGGTTAACATAAACATAACATAACATTTGTCTTCATTGCTTCTAACAAACTTCTCACATTTTTGTTATAGAGCCTAGACAGTACAGCACCTACATTAGAACAACTATGTTAATGGGCCTGTTGGTATTGGTCCTGTGGGTTCATTTCAGACCATAATAACTTGTACACTTGGAGAATGGCTGCATGAGATACTGGATGATCATTTCCTTTCCCATCCCATTTAGCCCTGTCTTTTTTTTATAAAAGCAGCCTAGGGCCAGCTTATTTTGCTCTTGTAACAGATGCCTCCATATCCACATTCTTTGTGCTTGTGCTTGTTCTGCCTCATAAACAATAGCAGCTAATAGCTCCACAATTGCCAATAAGTGCTTTCTGCTCATGCTTAAACGCAGCAAGCAAAACATAACTCCACTCTTTGGGCAGATCTGTAATGATTAGTCAGTTGTTTAGTTAATTACAAATAGCATGTAAAACAGCTGCATCTAATATATTTTGATATACTGGTCATAATTATGCATTTCTTCATAGATTTGCTACTATTTGCTAAAATGTACTCATAATTTTACATAGATTTTGATCAAGCTGATCAATTAACTTTGAACAGATTAATGCATAAAATAGCAAATATAATATCATAATTCTGTTATTGGACAGAACTACAAAATAGTTTTGTAATTTTGACAATCATGTATCCAAAAAAGATGTTCTAATTCAGCATAGTTAAGACAGCAGAAAATATAATGTTTGTCCAAAATTTTAGCAACATCAACATTTTAATTTTTATTGGTTGACCATATATGTGATTGTTACTGAATTGTAGAACTAACAAACTAAACTGTGGGTGATTTCATTAATTTCAATTAAAATTAAATATGCATGGGTGTGTTCATTATTTTTTTTCAACAGCAGACAAAATTATTTTAGCAAAGCAGTTAGCCAAGCCTGCAATGGTAATTCTCCAATAGAAAACAGCCATTGCAACCTTTGTGAAGTGCTTCACACCTTAGTGAATGTTTTCAATTGCTCATCATATTTTTGCAGTCAGACATCTCCTGGGATCTATACTGTTATATGCCCAGCAGTGGTGGCCAGTAGGTGGGATGTGATGGTTGTTCGCCGATATTTTCCTCAATTTCTTTGTAGTGTGTTAGATCAAACCCTAACCCAAAACCGTTAACCATATAGCTAACCCTAAACCATAACCTAAAGCCTAAACCCTAATTTGTTAAATTCTCCCATGAGATTTGCTTAAGCTACAGAGGATATTTTACGTGAGACTTTAATACATAATAGTTGTTGCATCCTCAGGGAACCTCTCCTAACCTTTACCCTATGAACAAATGAAAGAAAGTCTTGGTAAGCCATCCTTGCATCATCTAATGGAGGCTGGCCGCCATTGCTGGCGGGAAGATAACTGGAATTGCCCATCTTCTGGTTTGTTCACTGAGCTCTTCCACAATAATATAATACAGCTGCTGATGGGGTGGCAAATACAGTCAACGGCAAAAAAATTTGAGAATTACATTGACGCAGATGCAGCACTTGATTCCCCAGTGGGGCTGCACTATATGTTTAAACATTTTGCTTATATACAGTACATATTAAAATTAACAAGGTAGACAGGGAGGGGAAGTGCTTAGCTACACAGGAAAAAAGTGATATACTACTTGTATAGATATATGTGATGCTGAAAAGGATCATGCTCTCCCTGGAAACCTTCCTGGAAAATGTTTGTCCCTGGAAATGTCCATGGCTGACGAAATAGCCAGATCACAGAATTATTATGGTGGTAATGATGGTATTTTAGAGAAGATTAAACTGAGTACTGTAAGGGGGTTAGAAGAGGTTCCCTGAGGATGCAACAACTGTCATGTATTAAAGTCTCACGTAAAATATCCTCTTTAGCTTAAGCAAATCCATTTGCCACAGCAAATCCTAGTAAACTGTGGCATTTGTGATTTTAGAGCATGGGAGAATTTAACAAACAAACTAGATTATATGGGAATCATGCTGTGTGGTTTATTACAGCATAGTTAATTTAAACTGTTTTCAATGCTTGCTTATTTAACCCTTTCAGTGCCATGGGATTAAATGCATTTTCAATTTCCAGCACGCCAAAGATATTTGCAGTATTTTGCTGTGCATCCATCTGTTCAGACAAGGTTCCTATCCGCTTTTTTTATTTATATATGCAGCAAAATGATTTTTTTCCCAATAGACGTTCAGCTATCGATTGGTATATTTATTATTTTGCTTATATGTAGAACTGGAAGGGAAAAAAAGCTTGTGATTAAATTTAAAAAAAATACTTTTATTTGGTTCTTTCTGCTTTTTACTAAAAACTATTTTAGATACTAACCAAAGCCCTAGATCTCTGGTGTTCCCTCATAATAAGTTTGAATAACATCAAATTGATTTCTTACCAAGGAAGGTCATTAAAGGACTAGAGCTCAGATATTTTTCTTGACTTGGCAGTGCAATATACATATCATTTGACAAAATAAATTAGTCAACCCCTGTACAAGAACATAATCCTAGAAATCAATACATTGTATGAAATAAGGGAGAATTCAGAAACACCAAAAATGTTTTTCCCTTAAAAACAAAACATATCTAGTCTTTCCAATTTTTTTTTTTATTTACTGAAAAAATATGAATTTCTTGCCGCCTTTAATCTCTAATTTCTCTTCATATCCTAGCCCCTACCCTCCCCTACCTACACCCTCTACACCGTTCTCTACTTTTCTTCCCCTACTACCCCTCTTTGTCTCTCATCTATATCCCCAATCTACCCTCTGTCCCAAGCCATCTCCCCTTTCTCCTCTCTCTTTACCTCCTTCATCTCCTCTCTGTCCCCAACTCTCCCACCCTCCTTTCAAATTCTTCCCCCTCTCTCCCCCATCACCTCCTTCATATTCCTGCCCCTCTGCCATCCCTCACCTCAAATCCCCCCTCATCCCCTCATCATCCACCTTGCTCTCAAATCCCCCTCGTCCCTCACATTCTCCTCAAATCAATCCACTCATCACCCCTCCACTCAAATTTCCACCCTGTCCTGGCACTTGCTTCTTCTTTGTTTGAGTAGAGAGCTGATTGTAGGGTACGTTTAGAGCTGATGGGGGGGGGGGGGTCAGTGGAAATAGGAAAGAGAGGGGATATGAGGGGAGGGAATTAGAAATAAATGGGGTAAAATAAATAAATTAGTCGCACCCCCATGTCCCAAAAATGTAGGTGGGCAGAATAAAAAAAAGTAAATTAAAAAATAAAATATATACAATGTCAAGCATGTTAAATTAATATACTTGTTCCTGAAAGCCCAGTCTCTCAGGCATGTTCATTGAATGTGCTTGGCATTCGAAGATAAGGAACACTTTAATATATTATGAAATGTGAAATGTGATTTATTGAATGTAGGTATAAATATGTAAGTTCTAGTCATAAGGCTTTTAAAGGCACCTATGTATCAGGGACGTCTGTAGACAGCAAGGTATGGTGAGATACAAGTTGAGATACACACCTGGAACTGTGAGCTTTGTTTAAATTGTTATTTCCTGCTCTGCAGCCAGGGACAGATATATGCTGTGTCTACACAATTAATAGTTATCCTTACAAGAGCTGGAGTGTGACTCTAACACCTGACCATCTCTAGCTGGATCCTATAAATAAGCAGTTAGACTGAGCGTCTGTGCTCATTGAGATCTTAAATTAGCATATTCCTGATTCATATGATATTTGACCTTGGATTGTTGTTTAGATTTCCTCTTTTGTCTTCTGCCTGCAACTGACCCCTGGACCGATTGACTTCACCTTTGCCTATGTGCTTGTCTGGCTCCATCCCAGAGTTACCTGCCTATCTGGCTCCATCCCAGAGCTACCTGCCTGTCTGACACCATCCTAGAGCTACCTGCCTGAATCTAGATACCTGATCCTGCCCTCCAAGACCTCCTGCTACTGTACTCCTATTTGTCCTGTTAGTGACTTCTAGCCCTTAACACTATGAGAATTAGAAACAAATATAAGGAATGAGTGCACATCTTTATTATGGATCATATAAAAAATTTAAGAAAAAGTTAATAAAAACGTAACACAACATAATTCAGTCACACAAAACCCTCACCCAGTGACTTTAAAAACTCAAATTTGTATAAATAGAGCTACAAGCAATTGATAAATTGATATGATATGCCTTTTGGTTAAACAAACACTGATGTCTCACCTAATCAAAAATAAGCTTCCATATTAATGTATAAACAAAACAACAAAGTGAGAGGTGCTCAATCAGAGAATTAATTAACCTTAATAGGCTAGTTCTGTGGACATGATAACCCACTCTGAGAGCAACCTCTTTTAGCTCACTTGTGCCTTTCACAGGGAGAAATATCCTGTAGTATATCAGTCTGGTCCCACTCAAAAGAGTGACCCAGACCTGAAATACCAGGCAATTCTACCCTAAACAGGAGAAACAGCAAACCCCAGACATATGTTTTGGCCTTCATTGGGCCTTGTCAGTGAGAAGTAGCTGAACTCCCTAAGGCACAGTGAGCAAGGAGTTCATTTCAGGAGTCCCCTATACCTCTTAAGGAGATTAATCCCTAAGGGTAATTTGCATAAACAAAACAACAAAGTGAGAGGTGCTCAATTAGAGAACTAACTAACCTTAATAAGTCAGTTCTGTGGATATGATGACCCACTCTGAGAGCAACCTCTTTTAGCTCACTTGTGCCCTTCACCGGGAGAAATATCCTCTAATATATCAGTCTGGTCTCACTTACTAGAGTGGTCCAGCCCTGAAATACCAGGCAATTCTACCATGAACAGGAGAAACAGCAAACCCCAGACATACCTTTCAGCCTTCATTGGGTCTCATCAGTGAGGTGTAGCTGATAGCTCCCTAAGGCACAGTGAAAAATCAATTGTGCTGAAGAAAAATCTTTATTTTTTCACCAATACTATGTTTTTTCCTGCTAGATGACATGCAAACAAACAGTTAAACATTTAAAAAGTGCTACTCTGCAATCCCTGCCTTATTTCCAGCATGAGTATAGTATCCTCTCAAAGTACAGTCTTCATATTTATTATATTATTTGTTGTAATGATATTCCGACAACACCAACAATAATGTGAGTTTTTTACCTCTCATTAAACCAGGTTTGTTCATAACGAAGCTGCAGAAACCTTTGTTACCCACTGGAGGTCAGGAAATCCCTGACTGTTCCTGCATGTGAACATCTCTATTACCTTCATAAAATCTCACCCTCCCAATATGCTGCATATAATAGTATTCAGATATTTGTCTAAACATTTTATCCTTAAGGCTCCAGCTATCCACCTTCTGTATACAGCTCCAACTCCTCATAACACAAAGCACTGAACTCACTGTGATAATGTAATTATCCACAAATGTATATGCAGCTTTTATGTTATCATCAGTCTCTAAATCCCTAGAAATGTCAACGTAGGTTTTACTAGAAATTTGTCCATATGCTATTGGTCAATTTTCAAAGTTACACACACTTAAAACCACTCTGAAAATTGCCACAGATTCTATTAGCTCCTCGAATTCCGATTATGAGTTCCCCGCCCACCATCACTACGGGCCAGCCAAAGACACAAAACCAACCTTACAACGCCATTAGTTTTAGCACAGCTCAAGATTTGCGAGTGATAAATAATTGAAGTTACACAAAATCAATATTCTATGAGACCCGTAGAACTAGCTTGCAAATTAAGTCTGATAAAATGTAACACGTTTCTGTCAAAAATGTTATGAGTACTGAACAGGACTCGCAAGGGTTTTTTCAAACACTTATCACAGCTACAGCAGCAATTACAAATTCACTCCTGTACTTTAAAAGCACGGGAAAGCATATAAATACATTAAAATTAATAGCACAGCAGTCTCAAACCCACAAATATGCAATTGAAAAATATATTTTTTAATGTTTGTTTTTGTGTGAAATGGATCCTGGGACTTAAGGATACATATCATGGAAGCCACACAGTTGCATTAATGATTTGTAATGATTTCTACATCGCTGTATTGCTACGGGCTTCAAATTTAATAGGGCTGATAATCTAGAGGGCACAATCTAGTGACTCTAAAATGGCAGCTGTGGGTTTAAATCCCCTTACTGATTTTTTTTAAATAGTATTTTTTGTTAAAAATTAATAAAGCTAGAATATAGATATCAGTATAACAGTCACAGCCATTATCCAATCTATGCATTGCCTTTAAAGAAGGTTTTATGGGATGTACAAGCAATAACAAAATTAAACTAGCAAAGTCAATTCCTCATCAATTTAAAAAAAAATTAAACTGTTTTTTCTGTTTTAGGGTACACAGCACATATGATGACATCAGCATCCTTTTAATATTTCTTAATGGAATACTATTGTTTGAAATAATTTTGTAATTTTTATGACAGTGGTTCTCAGCCGTTTAATGGAACGGAGCATGTGACTGATCTAAACTATTAGTGACAAGACACTTATGAACTACTGTATATGCAGCAAGGTTTCATCTACATTCGTACTAGCTTGGCGAGAGAGAGTACACCTATAGGATAGTTTTTTCAAAAATTAGAACAGTTGGTAATGGCCGTAACATTTGGGGGACAGTATAATCATAATCCCTCTTTCTAATCCAATTTTCTTCGCACTTTCTTGCTCCCTTTTCAAGTCTCCCACTCCCTGAGGCTTAATAGATAAGGTCTTTAAGACATCCACAGGCATTGGACCGGCTATTGAGGAATACTATTCACTGGCGTACACAGCATTATTACACCGGACTGAAAGGATATTCCTGAATGATTATAATTGGCTTAATCTGTGACTCTTTCCTTGTGCTCAAAAGGGATTTCCTACAAACCTGCCCTGTCCTTTGAGGGACCCCAGACTGTTGAGAAACACACTGTTCTGCATCATACAAAGGTTAATGTATTATTCTTGAGAAAACAGTTCTCAATTCCACTCCCAAGCCACCATTAGCTGGCAAATTTGGAAGGATGTGTTTATTTATTGTATGCGTTTCACACACTGTGAGATCTCTTATTGTAAATGACGCATGTAAGGATATTCAATGACAGGTTATTCAAGTTAATCCATGAATTGTGAGTTTGCATGCAGAATGTCAGACAACTCAACATCTATTGAAACTGACATTAAAGGTATATTAATGTGAGGTCGGTTATGAATGCATCCTGTACAATGCATCATATCCCACCTAGCAAAAAATGTTTGCATAAAAACATGCAAACCGTTTTTGCAATATAATAAAATATGGGCTGGGGTGATTTAAACACCCCCAGCAACTGTGATTTGCATAAAAGATATATAATGTTTAATGATATATCCATTATGCAGCACATGTTGGATTTTCAGCCAATCAGCAAGCAGCTGTGACACTGGATGGCAAAAGAGAGTTGGGGGAGGGGTTGATAAGCAGTGTAGTTAGGTCTGAATGGAATGGAAAGTGTCTAAGATCATGTGACTTTCCACAGTAGGGCAGACTTCAGGTTCTAACTGAGCATGTCTGCACAATCCCCAGGCAAAAAAAGAAATATTGTATAAGAAATGCTAATTATCCCTGGGAATTTCTGGGGGTGTCAACATTGAGAGAAAAACGTTTGCAAAAGCAAGAAAATCAACAAACTTCAGGCTAACGTTTAACTGTTTACTTTGGAATTTTTTAATGCAAATGTTTTTTTTCAGACACTATAAATTCTCCTCTATTAGATGCATTCATAATCCAGCTCACTTACATATCCCTTTAATTTTATATTTTATAAAAATATTTGAAATATGATAGTTATAACATGTATTACATATGAATAATAACAAATGGCTTATTTTTATGATCAAAGGACCACTGAAGTGTTATGGTATGCTCTTATGAAAAACACAAGCTGATAAAGGGCAGAATGTGTTTGCTAGATTGTTTGTGTTTGCTACAATTACTGTATTGGTCCGTATATAAGCCGCACCTTTTTTCCGATCTTTGAGCTTGCTTATATTTGCGACCGTCAAAAAATCATTGCTGATTTGCGAACTTTGCTTGTAACGCGTGCGACTTCTATTCGCAAATGCAAAATTACGGCCGATTTGCGCGATTGCGAGTTAAGGGTGCCAATTTTTGTGCTTTAGACTGCAGTATTGTATAGCGATTTACGGTTTTAGTGATTCTAACATCCTGTAAAGCATGTAACCTGCAAAAAAAGCCTGTTTCTTGCAATGGCTGATCACTTTGAGAGTCTCTTTCTCTCCAATTTTACGGGTGCGGCTTATATTTGAGTACTATCTTTTTTCTATTTTTTCACCTTGAACTTTATGGGTGCGGCTTATACGCGGGTGTGGCTTATAATCGGACCAATACGGTATATAAAATTTTGCTTTCATGGCAGCAGACATTTTGTCATTGTTTCTATCAGGACTATAAACCTGAGAGGAATAGGAAGAACTGTGAATTCAGATACAATCTCTCTAATGATGATGGAATTCGTAATGACACAAGCAGAGAATGGATATTAATATCAGTCATTAGGGGTACAATTTGAGTTTCTGAGACGTGCATTGATGTACCTGAAAGGGTGTAGCCATTTACGCATGTGAAGTTATTGAGCAGTGTATTGTGAGCCGCTATTGTGACGTGAAACTTGTTTGTCTGAAGGATGCCCAGGCTGTGAAAGGTCACATCACAGAGGTACAAATCTGTGAGCTACAGGAATGGTGACAGCATCCTGTAACCAAGTGTTAGTACATATACCGGAACGTTCACCTCTTCCAAGTCAGTGTGTACTATGCTTTTATTTTTATTGTGTTATTACATTTTACTGGATTATAATCTTACTAACTCTATCTGTTTTTCTTTGACAGTCTGGAAGGATATTGCTGCTTTAGATGAATTGGCTTAATCACTGGCTCCTTCCTTTTGCTCCAAAGAGATTTCCTTAACGTCTGCCCTTTTAGAAATCTTTGAAGACTGGAATTGCTTAAAAACTGCTTTGAGACTTCAGATAGCACTGCATGCTTGTGGTGTAAAACATAAAACATCAGCTATACCTAGTATATACAATATAAGATAGTATATTATTATTAAGGTCACCCTCTGCTTTAACTGCAGCATCAGATCTCTATCAACCACCATGTCAGAACAGAAAGAGCCCCAATGCTCCAAGAGTACCAGGAAAGTACCAGTACCAGGAAAGCTCACTCATGTCTTCTATATATATATAATATATATATATATATATATATATATATATATATATATATATATATATATATATATATATACATATACTTCTGCTATAGATTTGTGGGGAGGCTATTAACCACATCAACATTTAGCATATGCTGGGCAAAAGAGTGATAGAATCCCTCCTCCATGCAGAGTACAGTAAATAAATAGAACATTTGTGTTCACATTTCAATGTCTATAATAAGTTGAACAACTTCCTGTTTAGAATTCCAAGAAATATAGTTATTGCACTGCATTCTGGAAACCTGGGCAGGGACATGAGAATGAGCCCACAAATGTTTCACTCTTTAATCCAATACCATTTTAAACATGGCTCCTCTTCAGCATATGCCTGCTGTATTATACGGCTTTAAAGCATAGCACAGGATGGATTGTGCAGGAGTTAGGAGACCTACCCATAGAGAGCTGTTTCGATCTTAACCGGATTTCATAATTGTTGTCAATCTGCGATTCGTCGTCACGGAATGCCTTCGCAAAAACACAAATCGAAAAACACAAAAAAAAATTTCAAAAATAAAAATATCACACAGCACAGGGGGACAGCCAGGACGTCTGGGAGTAAGGTTGCACTCAAATTTAAGCCGAATTTGCTGAGTTTCGCCACTCGAAAATCGTCTAAGCGGGAAAAAAAATGGCGGCCGAAAAAAATTAAAACGAGGCTACACAACCCCGCAAGGCACATACAAGTTAGTCCGGAACGTCCTTGGAATCTCTGGGCCTAAAAAAAAGATCTCGCAAAAATACAAATTTTATAACATTCTTTTGGATCGCCTTAAACACCCCAAAAAGAAAAAAAAAATCTATTAAAATATTTCTGATTCCTCTATTATTCCTTCTTTTACCTATGTAGTTATTGTCACATACTGTACTTTGCTCTGCTTGGAGTTTCTCAAAATAAATAACATTTAATGATTGCATTTATCACCTTAAAATCACTTTTAATATTGCTACATATTCAGCAAATATTACTTATTGGCACTAATGAATTCTTAAATAGAATGCATATAAACATTTAAAAAAGAAATACCCAAAGCCAAATTTCTCAGTTCAAGGCATTTGCAAGTAGCTAATAGAATATGTTCCTTTATGTTCTTTAAGTCTGGCAGAAGGGAGGGCACACATGTCCATGTGATAGACTCGCAGACACCAGAGATTCAGGGGACTTCATTTGGAATAAGGCTGCAAATCTAGTGCAAAATAGGGTTACTCCTGATTAGTTTTGTTATCTGGGGAGGGTATGGGAATTGTTACAGCTTTGTTCATGTATGTTAAGGGTATACAACTCAATAAAGAAGTGTGCTGAAGGAGACAATTCTAGAACTGTCTGTGTTTAAACTAAGAATAATTTACCAAGTGTTATAAGCCTGCTATCAAGGGTATGTACAGTGCCTTGCAAAAGTATTCACCCCCCTTGGCATTTTTCGTGTTTTGTTGGCTCACAACCTGGAATTAACATGGATTGTTTGAGGATTTACATAATTTAATTTATAAACCATGCCCACAACTTTGAAGATGTTTTTTTTGTGTGTGAAGCAAACAACAAATAGGACAAAATAACAGAAAAAGTTAATGTGCATAACTATTCACCCCCCTAAAGTCAATACTTTGTAGAGCCAATCACAGCTCCAAGTCGCTTTGGATAAGTCTCTATGAGCTTGCCACATCTTACCACTGGGATTTTTGCCCATTCCTCCTTGCAAAACTTTTCCAGCTCCTTCAAGTTGGATGGTTTGCGCTTGTGAACAGCAACCTAAGTCTGACCACAGATTTTCTATTGGATTGAGGTCTGGGCTTTGACTAGGCCATTCCAACACATTTAAATGTTTCCCCTTAAACCACTCAAGTGTTGGTTTAGCAGTGTGTTTGGGGTCATTGTCCTGCTGGAAGGTGAACCTCCATCCTAGCCTCAAATCACTCACAGAGTGGTACAGGTTTTGCTCAAGAATATCCCTGTATTTAGCATCATCCATCTTTCCCTCAACTCTGACCAGTTACCCAGTCCCGGGTAAAAACATCCCCACAGCATGATGCTGCCACCACCAAGTTTCACTGTGGGGATGGTGTTCTTTGGATGATGTGATGTGTTGGGTTTGCGCCAGACATAGCGTTTTCTTTGATGGCTGAAAAGTTAAATTTTAGTCTCATCAGACCAGAGCACCTTCCTCCATACATTCTGGGAGTCTCCCACATGCCTTTTCGCAAAACTCAAAACGTGCCATTTTGTTTTTTGCTGAAAGTAATGGCTTTCTTCGGGCCGCTCTGCCATAAAGCCCAACTCAATGGAGTGTACAGCTTTTGTTGTCCTATGTACAGATACTCCAGTCTCTGCTATGGAACTCTGCAGCTCCTCCAGGGTTACCTTAGGTCTCTGTGCTGCCTCTCTGATTAATGCCCTCCTTGCCCGGTCCATGAGTTTTGGTGGACGGCCATCTCTTGGCAGGTTTTCTATTTTGCCATGTTCTTTCCATTTGGTCCTGGGGATCATCAAAGATTTTGATATTTTTTATAACCTAACCCTGACTTGTACTTCTCAACAACATTTTCCCTTACTTGTTTGGAGAGCTCCTTGGTCTTCATGGCAGTGTTTGGTTAGTGGTGCCTCTTGCTTAGGTGATGCAGCCTCTGGGGCCTTTCAAAAAAGGTGTGCATATGTAATGACAGATCATGTGACACACAGGTGGACTAATTATTTGACTTCTGAAGGTAATTGGTTGCACCAGAGTTGGCTTCATAATAAAGGGGTGAATACATACGCACATGCCAATTTTCTGTTTTCTATTTCTAAAAAATAGTTTTATGTATATATTTTCTCATTTCACTTCACCAACTTAGACTATTGTGTTCTGATCCATCGCATAAAATTCAGATTAACAAAACATTGAACTTAAGGCTGTAATGTAACAAAATAGGTAACAAGTCGGGGGGGGGGGGGGGGGGCACTGTAATCTCCTGAATCTTGAAATACTGTGTTCTGCTGAAAGCTCCTGTTAGCTGGTGTAAGAGAGGAATCTGGTTGGCAGTTCTAACTAACAGAACGCTAGCTCTGGACTGAATGTTTTTTGTTTTGTCACAGCCGTCATGATTGTTTACTTCCCTTTTCAGATAGATGTATGTAAATTCACTAATAAACAAATCACTACCTAAACTTTACAAAAACATGCCAAATAATAATCTTCATTCAAACCCCTAGGAGTAAGTCTTCAGGCAACATTTATAGGCACACTGAACAATACAACTTTGGTTCAGCCCACAAACATGATTCAATTACCTGTACTTAATCAGTTAACTTAATCAGCCCTCTGCAGTACCTCAATGTCCAACCTGGGGGGTATGGGAGTTAATTACATCATAGGGTGAGCTGATATTTACATCATAAACTTAAACACATTCAAAGTTACTTTCTAAACTAGTTAGCTCACTTACACTGTTTGGATTTCCTGTCCATCACTAGATAATCCCCTCAAGCAAGTTGTTTATTAAGATGCACAGCCCACTGTTCCAATATCCTGCCTCTGGTGATGGAATTAGCAAGGACTGGAAAGGTGATCCTGGGCAGGAATAGTAATTTACTACAACCATATTTAGGAAGGTGGGCCTTAAGGTGGGTAGTCAAAAAGCCAATCACAGAGAAAACTACCTCCATATGTAAAGTCAATGCAGAAATAGAGAGGACATAGCACTTTCAGGGCGAGCTTTTCAGTGGCAACCAGCAGGCACCAAACCGATCGTCACAGGTCCTTATTAGGATGGACAGCAAAGTGCCATGAAACACTATGCTTGATTGAATAATTAAACTTGATGCCTTGCAAAATGTTTTTAGAAAATAAACACTTTTATTTTCAATTATTCTTAACTGCAGCTTCCATTTTCTTTACTGAGCCTGCTTCTGGCAAGATCGGTCTAAACAGGGTATATCCTTATAAACTATTGAGCTCTGCATATGTGCTAACAAGAACAGTTGCAGTTGTTACTGAAACATTACTATTGAGCTTGCTCTCTGAATTCAAAGTCTCCTCCCACCACAGGAAGTCGGTCACTGGAAACTGAAATGTTAGATTCTGCAGCAGCGTAATTGCATAAAAATAAAGCATTAGAAGTTATATTGTTCTTCAAAAGAGCACACTTTACATTTATGACCACGGTGGGCCTTTGAGAAACAAATTATTGACATTCTATAGAATGTGAAGAGGAGAGGAGTTATTACTAAAGATTAATACAAGTTCCTTGGAGTGAAGGATCCATGTACAGAGATTTGTTTATAATTTGCCTAAAATACATAAATGTATAGATTGGCCTCCAGGCTGACCCACTGGACTTGGGATCAACTTGTTTAGCTCAAATTGAAAGATTCACATAAATTTTACTTCCAGGGGTTGGTAAATATTATTTAAAGCATTCATTAGTAGTCACTGAGTTATGTAGACAAATTAAATGGAATGAATATTTTTTCTTTATAACATCTAATACTCAGGCTTTATGTATTTCTAAAGACCACCAGAAAAAATTGAATTGTAATGATTAAGGATGATTTAAACATCTTGGTTTATAACATTAGGCATTTATATTATTTAGTATTACGTTTCTTTATATAAGTTTGTATTATCTACTAATTATTTCCTTTCTCATCAAAAGTTTTATCTACAGAAAAAAGTACTACTATAAGGACACGTTATGGGCCCAGCTTTGCCAGCTTGGGTTCCGATAGTTGGAAAGGGGATGTCAGAGTGCTAGCAATGCTATTTTTATGAGGTATCCCTCTCAGAATTACCTGTAAGTATGCATAAGTATTATATTTCATCCATATTAAGAAAATTAATACACATATTTGAGTACCTTTTCATTATTTTCCCTTGTGTCGATTGTGGGCTACAATCTGTTTTCTACTTTTGAGCTCTAAGGAGCTTAATGTATATGTTTTATTTTGTGTGAATAAAGATTAGGTTTTAGTCTACTATAGCATAGTTCTTTAATCTAAGGTAATTATTATAGTATTGGTGTGATAAAAGTGTATCCTACATACCATGGCCCATATTTAATTCCAAGCCTGTAATTACATTTATCCCGACATTTTGATTGCAGGTTACAATTTTTTTACATATATAGATGCATTCGATTGACTCAAGCCTGCAATTACATGCTCACAGCCCCAACATGCAAACCATGAACCCATACAAAGCATTTCAGGGCATAAGCATGATCAATTAAGCAAGCCCGTAGGTTACATTTTAGACAGAGCCAATAGTAAATTAGACCATCATCAGGACGTCAGTAAAACATGGAGTTTAAACTACAATCAATTAGTGTTTAGAAGTCTGATGGTGGTTGGCCTGGGCTGCATGGCACACTGGCCCAGGAAAAGTGTATGCGCAATACATCACCTTTCCCTTTTCCGGTGTAGTGATTGCTGCGTTACCACTGTCTGGCTTGCCAATCAGGAGGGCATTGCATATGGCCTCTCCTACATTATTGTGCCTGTAGCAACACCTTCTCGTTGGTGCCCCCAGTTCTCACAGAGCTTGCCACGTTATGGCGCGACTGAATGTCTGGCGGTATAACCAAATGGGTAGGCTGGACTCGTTAGTCTTGGTTGGTAGCCAGCCTAGGAGAAGAAAACCCGGGCAGTTGCAGTTTGTTAGCCCTGCAAGGCCATCCATCTAGGAGAAGGACACTCTAATATAACACCTACGACTTGAGGACCTTACTGTCACCGTCCAAGCTTGCTAGGCCATGACAGATGAACCCCGAGTGTAAAGGGTGGGACCAGAACTGAGCACACTGCATCTCACCTAAACTCCATTGCGCAGGCCCAAGGGGGCACATCTACATCCGGAGCAATCAACATTTTAAAGCCCAGCAGCGATGGGAAAGGGGCAAAACGGCAGGTGGAAGATATCACTGGAAGCCGCAGTCTCAATCCTGCATGCAGGCGGTTCAGGTGTATGGGTCGCCTGATGCTGACCCAGTAGACTGCGGCATGATTCGTCAGCACCCTGAATGACCAAGCAGCCTTCTCTAGGGACAGCACTGATTGCTCCACTTGGAGAGGGGCCTAGAAAAGGTGGCCTAAAGAAAGCTCTTCTCTACTTCACTCAGTTGGTTAGCTGCGAACAACGGGCATCTCCAAATGGCATTCAAAACTCAGTAAAAAAGAAAAGGCTCACACCTTCCTCACAAGGTGTACTTGCACTAAACTCTCATGTTGGAACATCAGAACTATGCTTGACACAACAGACAGTGATCGCCCAGAACGACGCACTGCTCTAGTAGCCCACACACTCTCAAGGCTGACTATTGACATTGCTGCCCTCAGTGAAGTCCACCTCCCAGAGGAAAAAAAGCATTCAGGAACATGGGGCACCGACCTGCGCAATCTTGTACCAAACTTCCCTGCAGACAAGAAGGTCATCATTCTCGATGACTTCAATGCCAAAGTAGGCAAAGATTCAGAAGCTTGGAACTGTGTACTTGGCAATCACGGTGTTGGATCTTTAATGGCAATGGGCGTCTTCTGCTAGAGTGTTGCACTGAGCAGAAACTCACCATCACCAATACAGTTTTCCAGCAGAAAGACAGCACTGCCATCTTATAGACTATACTCTGGTGCGCCAGTGAAACCTTCAAGATGTCCTGCTCACGCGAGTGATGCCCAGCGCAGAATGTAATACAAACCACCGTCTGCTACGCTGCAAACTTCGACTCCACTTCAATCCTAAACCAAAGAGGAAAGGAGCACCAAAGAAGAAGTTACAGATCGGTAACCTGCAGTCAGCTAAAGTAAAGACCACCTTCCAGGCGAATCCCCTGTCAAGACTAGAAGATTGCAGATTCTTCACGGATCCCTCCTCAGATGCTCTATGGGAACATCTCAAAATCAGCATCGTGTAGACCTCTGAAGAGGTCCTAGGTTTCTCCACAAAGAAAAACAAAGACTGGTTTGACGAAAACAGTACGGAGATCCATGAATTACTGTTGAAAAAGAGATCCGCCCATCAAGCGCATCTCGCTCAGCCGTCTTGCCCTAACAAGAAAGCAGCTATCCGTCTTGTGTGCAGCAACTTCCAACAAAAGCTTAGAGAAATTCAGAACCAGTGGTGGACCAATGTGTCTGAAATAACTCAGCGTTGCGCAGAAGTCAGTGACTACAGAGGGTTTTATGAAGCCCTGAAGGCAGTGTATGATCCTTCACACCTGGTTCAAAGCCCATTGCGCAGTGCAGACGGTCAAATACTCTTTACATTGATTCTGAACTAATGGTCTGACCACTTTCAGACTCTATTCTGTGCCAACCCCATAGTTTCAGTCTCTGTACTCCGTCGCATTCTACAACAAACAAGGAAAACAGAACTGGATGAAATCTCTAATCTCAAAGAGACTGTAAAAGCCATTGAGCAGCTAAAAAATGGTAAGGCTGCAAGAGCTGATAGGATCCCAGCTGAGATTTGGAAACATGGGGGCCAAGCACTTCATGCTAAACTCCATGAGCTCTTCGTGACGCAATCATCATCACCCTGTACAAGAAGAAGGGAGAGAAGTCTGCTCCAATTACCGGGGCATAACTCTGCTCTCCGTTGCAGGGAAAATCCTTGCAAGAGTACTCCTCAACAGACTGGTGCCCACTATTGCAGAAGAACTCCTCCCCAAGAGAGTCAGTATGGCTTTAGAGCCAACAGGAGCACCACTGACATTACGTGACGTTTGTCGACCTTACCAAAGCGTTCAACACATTGAGCAGCAAGGGTTTATGGCAAATCCTGGAACGTATAGGATGTCCTCCCAAGTTCCTCAACATGATTATCCAGCTACACAAAGACCAGCGTGGCCAAGTTAGGCACAACAATAACCTATCTGAGCCATTCCCAATAAGCAATGGCGTGAAGCAGGGCTGTGTTCTTGCATCCACTCTATTCACGCTATTCTTCAGTATGATGCTACAAAGGGCCACAACAGACCTTGATGTTGAGTATGGACTCTACATCCAATTCCGTACAGACGGCATTCTGTTCAACCTGAGGCAACTAAAGGCCTACCCCAAGACAGTTGAACGACTCGTTCGAGAGCTACTCTTTGCCGACGATGCTGCCATCGTTTCCCAAACACAAACAGCTTTGCAGCAAATTACATCTTGCTTCGCCGAGACTGCCGAGCTCTTGAGTCTAGAAGTCAGTTTGAAGAAGACTGAAGTTCTCCACCAGTCTGCACCTCAGGAAGATTACTGTCCACCTTGAATCACTATTGGCGAGTCTAAGCTGAAAACAGTCCAACAATTTACCTACCTGGGTTGCATCATATCATCGGACACAAAGATTGACAAGGAAATTGACAACAGACTGGCGAAGGCAAATGGTGCATTCGGCAAGTTTTATAAACAAGTTTGGTAAACCAAGCATCTGAACAAGTGCACAAAGGTCAGCATGTACGGAGCTATTGCGCTGACTACCTTTCTGTATGGTTCCGAGTCTTGGGTTAACTACTGCCACCACCCACGACTTCTTGAGCTCTTTCATCAACGCTGCCTTCGCACCATCCTCAACATTCACTGGAATTACCACATCCCCAACAATAAAGTCCTAGAACAGGCAGGAATCACCGGCATTGAGGCCATACTCTGGAAGAAGCAGTTACGCTGGGCAGGACACATCTCTAGGATGGAGGATGATCGCCTTCCAAAGATTGTTCTATATGGTGAGCTCACCTCTGGCAATCGTGACAGAGGAGGGCCAAAGAAGAGGTACAAGTACTCACTGAAACAGTCTTTTGATGCCTGTCATATTGACCATTGTTGATGGTCCACCTTAGCTTCAAACTGAAAGGCATGGAAAAATACCATTCACCAGGCTGTCTCCTCCTTCAAGACCACATGCAGGGCTGGTCTTGAGGACAAGAGGAAACATAGAAAAAATGGTATCACTACAGTACCCAACCAAGAACACACCTTCCCGTGCAACCACTGTGGTTGAGTCTGCCGGTCCCGCATTGGCCTCCTCAGCCACCTAAGTCCCCATAGATGTGGACACCCTTCTTAAATCTTTGTTCGCAAAGCCAAGCCTATACAGAAGTCTGATGTGCAAATGGACTTGCAATCCAGAAATTAGGAAATCAATTAATTCTAATGCCTTTTAAGTACGGTATTGTGTGTTTATTTGCTTTTACAGTGTTATGAACAGGTGTTTAAACCACATGCGAGTTCAATCTAGTAACTTTTTGATACATTTGCCATTTACAGGTTTGAAGGCAATTGCGGTCTTGTTGAATTGTTGTAATTGAATATGGATATTGCGTCTTTAGCAGTGGTAACATTTAGGGACTTGAAACATCAATGGAGGAGATAGGACGGAGTTACGGTTTTGGAAACTGCTGTGATTTTGAGCCTGTAACAGGCAATTGGAATGTGAGTAGCTAAAAGTAGCCAATTAAATATCAGTAACATTTACGGGCTCCGTTACGGGCTCATGTAATGGTGATTTGGACAATTGAATAGGGGCCAATAGTAGGTGTTCGGCAATAGGATTCTCTAGATACTGCCAGTGCTGATTTTTTTTCTTTTGTTTTATTTAAAAGCATAAATATTTCCATTTGTTCTACATTTTCTACTTCAGCTATGCTGAATCTTCTGTTACCACAAAAAATCTTATGAAATTCCAAAAAATATTCACCAAAATGATTTAGCATCTTTCCTTAGTAAAAATCAGCTGATCTGCCTAGGTACACTCGCTCACTAGATAAAACTAAAACGAAATAAAGTGTTTGTTGGCAATCCAAGTTTGTAGGACTGGAGAAATGCAGGTGAGACCCGCATTTTGGGACCGAACTGCCAGAAATTTTAAAGAACATGTTTTAAAAAATATCACTATTTTTCATTCTATCTGAAAATCAGTGATTACATTTCAAGAATAAACTAGACATTACCAAAGCTGCTCCTAGACTGCAAGTAATAATTTACACCGGAAAACCTGGCTGAAGTAATGATAGATAACTAAATTATGACAGTATATATAAACCAGTAGATCCATTTAGTCTTCCTATTCTTGTATTTACCAATAATATTTAGTTGTATTTCCTTCACTTAATATTTCATATGTCTCCAAATGCAAGATTATTCCAATTAATTACCCCATCAGTAAAATAGTATATTTACAATTTGAATCTACATTTCATTTTAGTATCACTGATTAGAAATTTGAAAGCAAGAGAGCCACGAATGTATGAATTTAATGACTTGTCCACCAGTGTTAGTGGGTTACATTTTTTAAAGAATCGTATGGAACTGTATAATTTAATAATAGTTCAGGTTTCTTTAAATATTTTTAATATGTTGTAAAGAGGAATCTTACCATATATTCTAGTGAAAAAGCTTTACACAACTTCAGAAAACTCTTCATTGCAAATGTGACACAAATAAGTATTTCCCATCTTTTCTAGGCCCTCAACCCATATCTCTCCTAAATGACGCCATGCTGGCTGGTGTTTGCTCTTACCTCATCCTTGTTGACCCCGTGGTACCAGGCAGGTAAGCACCTTCTCCTCACACTCTGTTACTAAGGTGATGGATGATGCTGTGCGCTTGCATGAGCAAAGTACACGTCCCTGCTACAGCAGATACAATTTCCTTCAAGCTACAGTCACAGGGAACAAGTCATTGTCAGCACTTAGTGGACCAATTGTCCTTAAACTTACAGACAATCTCTTGTACCAAAATCATACTAAACAAAATCCAGACTGTCCTTGCTAACTGATAAACTCCCAATTGTTACAGCCTTGGGTTAATTCACAACAGGTCAAGGGCTTAATTTACACAGCTTTTATTTCTATACTTAAGTAAGTTTATTTGCACAACATTTTCTTTACCCAAACACAGTATATTTTTAAACAAACACAACCTTGACACAACAGCTTTTTATTTTCACAACTAGCTTACCAGTGTTAGTGTTCATTCAGGCCTTATGGTATCTAAGAGGTTAACAAGAGGGAATATTACAGCAGTGATTCAAGTTGAGCGGACGTGGCCAGATATGTTAATAAGCTGTGCGTGATTGGTTGCAACCAGGCCCTTGGCTATTGATAAGTGAACATCAGTCTAGGCTTGGGTCTGTTTTCCCACCTGTGCTGCTCAGATACCTGCAACATGGCATCAACAGGCTGTAACCAAAAAGGAAGGTAGGTTCTGTCCACTGATCTCATAGCACCTAGACCATTGGTAATGAGATGTGCATTAGTAAAAACATGTATTGTGTTTAGTCCTTGAAAGCGTCTCAGAAAATATTTTATTGTTTAACCTGTAAATATAAATTATATTCTCTGTCGAAGAAAAGAACATTGTTTTTTTGTGTCTCAGTCTACTTTGGCTGTGTTGGCACTGCCTGAATTTCTTCATTCATTAACCCTTCCTCTACCAAAGCTACAAAGTTACAATCTCATCACAGACTACTTAAGAGATTACTTTGCTTTTCTTAAAGTCACATACATTTTGAGGATTTGTCTGCTTTTTGAGACAGACCATCTCTACGAATGCACTTGCCTGATAAATTAATTTTACAGTGTCTTGACTTGACATGGTAATATGTATCTTCTGTAGTTCTCACAAGATGGAGTAGGCTTTGCAATCAATGGTATTTCAGTGATCTAGCTTAAAATTAGAGTTTCTAAGAGAAAGACAGATGCAAATATGTTATTAAATACTGAAGTTTCATAATGAGAAATAACTTTAATGAATCGAATAGTGGGTTTGTTACCACAATGATTCTCTAAGATGCCTTCTCAGAAATTATTTAGACTTTATTTAATTAAAATCAAAAATTATTTTCAAATTTGAATATTTTTATCTGATATGCTCTGAAACTCAGTTATGTAATTATGCAAAGTTCTCTGTAAATTTTTAATTTTCAAAATTAATTCAAGTGAAATTCATGGAGATGTTAACCATCTTTCTCATTCGTACTACACATTTTTAATGAAAACCTATTCAAAATATTTTATGTTGCACTAACTTGAAATTAAAGAAATTAATCAAAAGAGTGATTTTTTAGTTTTCTGTTGCAGGAAAAGATGGTGTTCAATAATTAATTATTTAGCAATTATTTTAAATAGATTGTTCAAAGTGGACTTTTAATTATAACTTGTGATTCTAGTCCCCAGCAAAGATTTATAATCCTTTTGCATGCTATCATGTAGCATAGATCAATGAGGCAATTCTGGAAGGGGTTATTTTTTAAGGAAGTTGAAAACTCAAATATCCCATGTATATTTGCTGTGACTAAAAAGAAACTTGATATGAAACTCCATAGAAAGATCCAGAATTGTCTGCAGCTTCTGAACTCTGTGTGGATTACACTGAGATCCAGATACTCAGTTTGCCATCTTATAATGTATTATATTATATTGTGACATTGAAGTGAAATAAAAATGTTGGTCTTTTGTTGAAAAAAAAAAAAAAAGTCTGAATCTCCTTTCTTTGCAGTACATGCAACACAATCATGGGCATTGGTTGTCACTGAGAGCATCCCTGCAGAAGAAAGACAGTGCATACAATGGTGGGAAGAGAGACCTCACAACATGGTATTCCTACATATCCCAATGTCCTGACTCCAGATATGATCCCTGAATTCTGTATTCCACCAAAGCTTAAGGCTCAGCAAGGAATGAGAGCGAGTCCACGTCACCAATCTGTCCCTGACATTTGCAAGTCAGCTTTTGAAGTTAGAGTATCTTACCCTCCAGAGACACACATAATACAGGTGGATAGTGTAGATGAACCCCTGGAGGAAGAGAGCACAAATGCGGATCCACAGTCACAGGCAGCTCTGTCTCTACCACATCTACCAAAAGCTCATACCTCCTATGGGTTCTGCACCTTACTGGAGAGTCCCAACACCAGAAGGAAAGAGTCTCTTTTCCACAATGACCCAGCAAGCCTCCCAATCTTGTTGCCTAAGTCCGTTTCCAACACCACTTCTTATCAGAGAGAGTCCTCATGCAACTTCACAACTCTCACACTGCGTTCACTCAGAAGATCGAGTACCTTTGATAGCGACACAGCTTCCTCCACAGACACTTCACCCTTTGGCTCTCCTTTGCTCCGCAGGTCTCTTCCAAACTCTCTCCTCAAAGCCCTAAGCCAGGATAAAATGTTCTCCAGGAACCTAAGGGTCAACAGCAAGTCTACCACTTTGAGAAACAACTCAGTGTCCACTGATGAGGACAGCTCCACTGACAGCAGTCCTTGTGTCACTAGGAGGGCATCAGAAGAGTGGACACATAACCCACTGATGTACTCCCCCTTGAGCCTCATATCTCTTGGTCAGTTCCCAATAGACAGCATGATACCTATGGACATGGGAGGTATCTTGAGAATCTCTGCTGAATACAGTCTTGAAAACCTGAGACTCCGCATCCGACTGGTAAGTGCAGAAGGACTTTTCCAACCAACTGTGGACACCAAAAACATCAACTGCTACATCTCCCTGTGCCTTGTTCCTGGAAAGAATCAGAAGCAGAAGAGCACTCTGATCCGTGGGAGTAGGAACCCCATCTTCAATGAGGATTTCTTTTTCGTGGGTCTGGAACCTCAAGATCTTATGCAGAAGACCTTGAAGTTAAAAGCCAAGAATAAGGCGTCTGGTATCTGGAAAGAAAATGTGCTGGGGAAGAGTAAAGTCCAACTTCTCAGTGTTTTACCAGTGTAGATTACAAGAAATTATTTATTTCTTTTTGCCCTGAACCTTGTTCAAATTCCATTAAAAAAGTTATACATTTGTATCTGGCTGTTATCTGCTTTTTTGGATTCACTTTCACAGATATAGATATCAGTAGATATAGATATTTTTTATCTTATTAGGAATAGTCACATTGGATCTAGGTGAACACAGGAACCAGGGGGCGAGGGGGACAAATCTCCCCCAGATTATATATAAACTCCACTTCCACTCTTGTACCTCTCCCACTCCCTTCCCATGATCTCTTGAGACCCAGCTATCATAATTATCCAGACAGCCAGAGGAGAGTGTGTATATATATTAATATATATATATATATATATATATATATATATACACAGACATATAGGTAGGTATATATATATTTATATATATATATATATATATATATTTGTGCTCGGGTCCCTCTATCGCCCTGCCTCTTCCATGGGTGGGGCCCCCAGCTGCTTCATACACTGTCAATCCCACTCTAGCCCCGCCTAGTAGTAGTAATCTAGAGCAGTGTCTCTCAACCTTTTTCATCTAGCAACCTTTTAGTGCTCATAGGGACCACCTATGAAATGCAGAACATTTTGAACAGGGTTATACGACATATTAATCTACATTGTCACCTAGTTTTGCACTAATTTTGATAGAGTAATTTGTAACAGCAGATAAACTGATAAAAAATATATCTATAGTTATGACTAATAGTAGTGACATGATTAAAAACTTGGTCTCTCCTTATCCTTCCTTCTTCTGATGGATCAGCAAAGAACGTACCAGGGACCAGCAACAGTCCTAGCATCATTTGTGAGGGGAAAACGCTGATAAAGATGTCCAATATGGCATTGCCCAGACACAAGCAGAGTCTTCTAACAGTTTCTTTAAAATGCTTTTATGTTAATGGATTACACAACTGCTAATGTTCTTAGTTTGCTACATATTTCACAAACCGGAAGTTTTTTCTAAACTTCTAACTTATATATAGAACTTTTTCATTATTTTTAGACCTTCAGGTGGGCTTACGAATGTATTGTTCATTATATATATTTATAAAAGTCTGCACATGCCGAAACATAAGCAGCTGCTATATTAAAAGCACGCTTACCGACAAACCGATCCTTCAGTGTAAGATTACTGTAATAACAATTTTTTTTTCTAAATAACATTTAATAGATTTTTATTTTTTGCTATTATCTATTGTTTTATATAATATAGTTTAATTTTAGACACTCTACTTTGCATGCATGAACGGTGGTCTAGTGAACACTTTTATTTCTTATGCAGTAATTCAATAAATACATATTTTAGAAAATAAATCCTGGACGTTTGTCATGAGTATAGGGATGTAAGTAAGTGCCTTCCATTGTAATTGGCTTTTAGCCATTCCTGTTCTGAGAAAACATAAATATTGCTTAGTGAGCAGAAATATAGCAGTTTGTGGTAAACACGGACATCTGCTGTTTGTCACCTGGAGAATTTGTAGGTTACAAGAATCAGGTGAAGTGTGAGTTTATGCGTTAGCATGTCACTGAGCAGCTCATCCCATTACCAGTATGCTACTTGTCCTGCTTGTTAAAGCTGGTAACACCCTTTTTACAAGATCATCTTACATTTTTATGAGTTTGTGGGTGCTATATGTAATTCAGTGTGAGGTGTCTGAAAGATTACTGTCATCAATAGAGGTTTCAGGAAACCACAAACCTATAATTATATCATTATATAACAATTTATAAACATGGTCTGATAATTTTACAAGTTAAAATGAATGTGTTTGTATTTGTTCTGCAGTCCATGCTTATTAGTACAGACCTAGTAATCCACAGTGTTTTTACTATACAAGTGTCCATGTCCCTTAAGGGAATATTCACTAATGTGAGTACTTTATTATTAGTGAAACTAGATCCTTCTTTTTCCAGTGTTACTCTATGGGGATATTCATTTAAGTGTGATAAGAACCATTCAATTTGGATGAATGAGGCTCCATAGCAGGGGAAGCAACTTTATTAATTGACTGCTAAAGACAATCTAGGAATTCCCCTGCTGTGCTCAAATGAGTCGGTCAAGATGGCAAAGGTAAGTGACCTACTCAAGCTTACACAACAGGCAATCCTGAAATCCCATCCTATGTTCTGCCTCCAAGACTGAAACTGCCTACCTTGCTCCACAGACTAACATGCAGTTGGAAAGGTCTCCCCTAACTGATAATAATTAATCAGCTCTGCTGTCTACCAAGTCTGCCCCTTTCCAATGTATTAGGTAGAGTTACCATTAATTGATATATTTGTGCTTAATGAGTGCCATAGTCACTCATTCAATGGTGCCAATTATAGGTATGTACATGACTTCAGGTAGCTGGATGTGCAGGCACAAAGGAGTGTGCATGAGGGCAGGCAGCGGGAATGGAGGTTTATAGGAGTGTGCATGAAGACAGTTTGGGTAGATGTTGATAGGCATGTATATGAGGATGGGCAGGGTACCAGGGTGATCCAGTGGTTAGGATTTGGTGCAACCTGGATTCAATTCCAGTCAGGGAACCAAGAGGTCTCACCACTCTGAAGCCAAGCAGGAGCCTTGTCAGCACTTGGACGTGTGACCATCTAGGAATACCAAGAGCTGTATGCTCTGGCCCACTGGAGGAGGAACTGGCAACTGACTCCAGTATCTCTGCCATGAATACCAAATGGATCAGCATGGTGTGTTGATGTCCATGAGGTCACATATATGAATAATGAAAACAAACAAATACAGTATCTCACAAAAGTGAGTACACCCGTCACATTTTTGTAAATACTTTATTATATCTTTTCATGCAACAACACTGAAGAAATGACACGCTGCTACAATGTAAAGTAGTAAGTGTACAGTCTGTATAACAGTGTATATTTGCTGTAGCCTCAACATAACTCAACACACAACCATTAATTTCTAAACCGTTGGCAACAAAAGTGAGTACACCCCTAGGTGACAATGTCCAAATTAGGCCTAAAGTGTCAATATTTTGTGTGGCCACCATTATTTTCCAGCACTGCCTTAACCTGCATGGGCATGGAGTTCACAGGTTGCCACTGGACATCACAGAGCTGGTGGCTGTTAGAGACATTGCACTCCCCCACCTTCTGTTTGAGGATATCCCACAGATGCTCAAGGGGGGTTTAGTTCTGGTGACATGCTTGGCCAGTCCATCACCTTTACATGCAGCTTCTTTAGCCAGGCACTGGTTGTCTTGGAGGTGTGTTTAGGGTCGTTATCATACTGGAATACTGCCCTGCGGCCCAGTCTCCGAAGGGAAGGGTATCTTGCAATGCTTCAGTATGTCACAGTACATTCATGGTTCCCTCAATGAACTGCAGCTCCCCAGTGCCGGTCGCACTTATGCAGGCCCAGACCAAACATATATACACGTATGTCTATATGTGTATACAGTATATGTTTTATATAATAAGTTGTGTTGATTCCCACTATATGCTTTTCCCTGCTGATATCAGATACTGCCTCCACTCTCTCTGCATCGCTGTTTACGTTCAAACTGAGGGTTTCATCTTATATCAGTGTTTTTGTACTCTTTGTGCCTTATCCGTTTAACTGTCATTTAGGGATTATTTCAACTACCTTTCCTCAGTATAGATGTATACTTTTGGTGGTGGGAGAGTCATGGTCTAGGCCTACATAAGTGCTGCCAACACTGGGGAGCTACATTTCATTGAAGAAACCATGAATGCCAACATGTAATGTGACATACTGAAGCAGAGCATGATCCCCTGCCTTCGGAGACTGGGCCGCAGGGCAGTATTCCAACATGATAACGACCCCAAACACACCTCCAAGATGACCACTGCCTTGCTAAAGAAACTGAAGGTAAAGGTGATGGACTGGCCAAGCATGTCTATTGAGCATACGTGGGGCATCCTCAAATGGAAGGTGGGGGAGTGCAAGGTCTCTAACATCCACCAGCTCCGTGATGTCAAGTGGAAGAGGACTCCAGTGGAAACCTGTGAAGCTCTGGTGAACTCCATGCCCATGAGGGTTAAGGCAGTGCTGGAAAATAATGGTGGCCACACAAAATATTGACACTTTGGGCCCAATTTGGACATTTCCACTTAGGGGTGTACTCACTATTGTTGCCAATGGTTTAGACATCAATGGCTGTGTATTGAGTTATTTTGAGGGGACAGCAAATGTACACTGTTATACAGGCTTTACACTTACTCCTTTGCATTGTAGCAGAGTGTTAGTTCTTCAGTGTTGCCACATGAAAAGATATAAGAAAATATTTACAAAAATGTGAGGAGTATACTCACTTTCGTGAGATACTGTATGAGGACTGGCATATAGAGTAGATGCTTACAGGCATGTGCATGAGATTAGCAAATTGGAGTATATAATGACCCAGAGATGAGATGCCATGTGCACCTCCTGCTTTCTGCTACATAAACCCCTCTTGGTTGTGGATTTGGGGATAATTATCAATGCCCAGCCTCAATAGTCAGCCAAGGAATGACCAGTCTTCAAGATAAAGGAACACAGGATAGTAATACTATCCACAGTGGTTTGGAGCAGAGTTGCAGGCACAGTCCACAATAATAAATCCAATGGTTAAAATTATTATTTTCCCTCAGAATGAAATTCACCTCAAATTATGTATGTTTAAACTGACAACAACCTTTATTTGGCATCCATCCAACATTTTATACTTTTCAATCACCCCTCTCCACCGAGTCACACCCCTTAATGACAGTCCCCTTTATCCAATCTGCATGCTCCCTACTTTCAGCCTGTCAAACATGTGTTGTCAGCTTTTCTAGTCTTATATCTTCCTGTCCTGTTTTTTTTTTTTTTTTTTTTTTGAAAATGTATTTGATTTTTTAAATTTGAAACAAAAGCGATAACGAACAGAAGACAGACAAAAAAACTTACAAAGTACAATAAATACATTAGTATCTGGATTAGTACATAGAGTACAATCAAACCTAAACCCGACAGCAATGTGGAAACAAATCTAGATACATTTCATAATCAGACTGATGGAACTTATTTACCATGTCATAAATAAGGAGGGCCATACAGAATAGAAGAGTGAATTTGCTATGGTTATAGGGATTCCATGTAGCTGTCCCATTTCGGCCAGCTAAAATGGCAGACCTTGCGCTCCAGCGGAAAAGGGTTACTGTTATTCATTAGCTCTCTATTTGTAGAGATAAGATTGCATAATTCGCTAAAGGCAGGGATTATAGGTAGCTTCCAATATTTGACAATAAGGTATTTGGCTACTAATAGAATATGACAAATCAGATACCTCTCAGTGGACGAGAATTTCTCTAAGTTCATGTGGAGAATGGCAACTTGGGGAGACCATACAATTTGTTTGTTAAGCAATTTGCATATTAGTTGGAAGATGTCTAACCACCACTTCTGCATTTTATTGCATTCCCACCAAATGTGGTAATATGTCCCTCGTGAGCCACATAATTTCCAACAACAATCTGACTCCTCTGGGTTGATTTTCCTCAATTTAACTGGAGTTAAGTGCCATCTATGAATGATTTTGAAGAATAGCTCTGTATATAACATATTAACCGAGGACTTTTTTGTGGTTTTTAGACTATACTTCCAACTTGTCTCATCTAGGCAGATTCCAAGATCCATTTCCCATCCTTTAACCCCTGGGCTTTTAATAAAGGGGACAAAGTCATCAATAGGTCTACTGCACTTAGAGATTAGATGTGAAAAATCTCCTTTTAGAATTATTTCCTCTATTTTAGTAGGGCTATTCATCCCTGAGAGTTTATATCCTCTCCCCATTAGATTTAATTTGAGACTTTCGTAGTTTAACCAGTTGAATTTATTATTTAACTCCAATTTCTGCTGCAGCTCCTGAATGGTAAGAAGATTACCTTTATTATATAGGTAGGAGATACATCTTAACCCCTTATCAGATAGCATCTTTATTGAGGGACATTGCGCCCTCAAACTCAGATATTCCAGAGGAGCTACGATTGAGGGTAAATTTGTTAACTGCATCTTTCTACTATATTTATACCAGATTTTAATGATATTGATTAAGTTTTTTGGGAGATCGCTATATAGAGCTTTATCATATGCGGGTAACGAGATCAAAATTTGAATGGGATGGTCCTTAACTAACGCTTCTTCCAGCGATAGCCATCTTGGCTTATCTTTAGTAATATGCCACCCAATGAGTTGGGCAATAATTATCTTAAGATGGATTTCTTTTAAACTTGGTGCATTTAAGCCACCATTAGACAATTTACTGTAGGTTATGCTTTTCCGAATTCTAGGTTTTTTCCCTGCGTACATAAATTTATCTAATTGATCCTGTACGCACTTGAGATAATTATTAGCCAAGATATCGGGTAAGGATCTCATACAGTATGTAATTTTGGGAAGTATGTTCATATTAATTGATGCTATTTGGGCTGACCAGGATAGGTTTAGGTGGCTCCAATCAGTTAATATAGGTCTAATTAGCTTCATAACCTCATTAATGTTGTCATTGAGAATATTATCCACCCGAAAAGAGAATCTTATTCCCAAATGGGTTATATATTTGGAATCCCAATTAAACCTAAAATCTTCCCTCAATTTATTCTTAGTTTCCAGTGGTATACCTTTTGTTAGGGTATCTGACTTTGTCTGATTGACTTTAAAAAATGAGAGCCTGCCAAAGTCCTCAATTAGTTCTTGGAGTTTATAGCACGCGCATTCCGGGTTTGTTATGGTAACTATAATGTCATCGGCAAAGGCCATGTATTTAAATTCTTCTTTACCTATACAAACCCCCTTGATTTCATTACACTGGCGAATGTATATAGCTAGAAGTTCCAAGAAGAGTGTAAGTAGAAGCGGGGATAAAGGACAGCCCTGACGGGTGCCATTCCCAATTTTAAATTGTTTAGATTCAAAGTCAGGATTCACAATACGTGAGAAAGAGTTTCTATACAGAGCTTTGACTGATTTTGAAGCAAAGTCGCCCAGACCAAATCTCACCAGTACACACTGTAGAAATTCCCAGTTACGCTTTTTCAGCATCTAATGAAAGTATCATTACTGGTATATCTTTATTTTTGACATAAGATAGTATATTCAAAAGACGTCTTGTATTATCTGACGTCTGGCGGCCAGGGATAAATCCAGTTTGATCCGGATGGATCAGATTGACAATGATCTTCTTTAATCTATTTGCTAAGATTTTTGAATACATTTTAACATCTATGTTTATTAGTGAGATTGGCCTGTAGCTACTGCACTCCTCAGGGTTCTTCCCCACCTTCAAAATATTTATAATTTTTGTCTCTGTCATTTCTAACGGAACATGGCCTGATTGTTTAATTTCGTTGAATAAACTAAACATAAACGGTTTGAGCTCAGAATGAAGCATTTTATAGAACATATGATCGAACCCATCTGGACCTGGTGCTTTATTTGTTTTGCCTGAATTTATTGCTATAGTAATTTCTTCGCTAGATATTTCCCTATTTAGATCTAGGGATTCTTGATCCGAGATCCTGGGGATCTGGATCTTATCTAAGAAGGAGTCAACAGCAGCCCTGTCTGGTAACACCAGATTTTTATCTTTATCTAAGTTGTATAGATTCTCATAAAATCCTTGGAAGAGCTCGCCGGTTTTGTCTGGGTTATATGAACTCTTTTCTCATTATCTACTATTTTTAGGATCCTATTGTTGTTACGCTGTTTCTTTAATCTATTCCCGAGAATTTTACCTGTTTTATTACCAAAAAGAAAGTTGGATTGTTGCAGTCTCCAAAGGAGGTTGTCTGCCTGGGATTGTAGGATATGATTTATTTGATTATTTAATGTATTTATTTGGAGTCCAATATTTTTATTTGGGCTCCTTTTGTTAAGCTGATGGAGTTTCTCTAGTTCAATATATAGGGTTTTAAGAGGTAGACCCCTTTGCTTATTTAAGACTGCCATCCTTGAGATTATAGTACCCCTAATATATGCTTTATAGGAGCACCATAATGTCTTACTGGAAGACACTGTGTCTTTATTAAGCTCAAAAAATTCCAGAGTATCCTTTTTTACAGCGTTAAGATTGTCTATATTTTTAAATAGTATAGGATTGAATTTCCATCTTTTTGATACTTTCGATTCCAATGAATCCATAAGAATGATAGAATTCATACTGTGGTCTGACCAGGTTGTTAAGATTATATCTGATTTCGTTATCAATTTTAGTGTGTTTGAGTCAGAGAATATATAATCTATGCGGGATAGAGATTCGAACCGATTCGAAAAGAATGTAAAATCTTTACTATTAGGGTGAAAGACCCTCCATATGTCGAATAGTTCATAACTATTCAAAATATTAGAGAAGTCGATGGCATTTTTGCATTCTTTGACTTCAGTTTTGATCTTGTGGGCCCTCTGTTTATCCATATGGGGGTCCCTAATCTGATTAAAATCTCCACATAGAATAAGCAGCCCTCTCTTTAATTTATATAGATTTTTCAAAAAGGTTTTTAGATAGCTGATCTGGTTTTTATTGGGCAGATAGACATTAGTACACAGACTATTATTGATATACCCTGACCATATTATATATCTCCCTAGATGATCTATTTTTGAGAATAATTCGGAGACCTGCAGTCTTTTATTAAACATTATAGATACTCCCTTGGATTTACTTGTGAAGGTCGAGTGTATATTAAAGGGGTATTGTTTATCGGCCAAATACTTAGATGAATATTTCTTCATGTGAGTTTCCTGCAGGCACAATATGTCTGCTTTGATTTTCGTATAGTTTAGGAAGGCTATTTTCCTTTTGGTCGCGGAGTTCAGTGAATTAACATTATGAGAAACTATTTTTAAACCTTTAAGCATAGGTCAAAATTTGATAATTCATATATCTTACATGGTACGTCCCATAATCCATATAGTGCCCACACGGCAATCGAGTTTACAACATACATCCCCCACCTGTATTGAATATATGGGAGTCTAAAGAACAGAAACCTGCTCTTACCGACCCTCCTAAATACTCTTGACGGGTGAATACAAACAAAACAAATAACATTACATTTAGCAAAGCAACTACCTGATAGTAGAAAATGGCTGGATAGGTTCCCCATAACTCCATAGAGAACATGGCGGGGATAGAGAGGCTCACTATTTTGCTCTCGAGAGTTGTCTTTAATCAAGATATTACTATTGAGAATAAATTTTGACTTGCCTGGCTAACTGATTCACTATATGCGCCTTTCGACTCAGGGGAAGAGAGACTAGTTGGACTATCTGTGTAGCTCCGTGCCATGAGTGCTATAATTCCTATGAACAGGAAGGAAAAAAGAGAGAAAAAGGAAGAGAAAAAAAAAAAAAAAAGAGAGAGAAGGCAAAGAAATTACTATGTGCAGAGGCCGGGTTGAGACAAAATTTCCTTAATTCTGATCACTTGTGAAAAGAGGAGCATACAGGAATAAACAAAGAAAAACAAAAGATAAATATTCTCACATACATTACTAAAGTGATTTGAGAGGGATAAGTCCCTAAATGTGAAGAGAGAGGAAGCTTGTATTCAGTGTAATGATATACCTAGGATTGGTACTCCCTTGAGCAAGTGATATACTAAATAAGCCTGATAGCACCCTCCCATAAGTGCTGCCTATTCTTTCCCGCTTCTTCCCCCTCTCTCTCTCTTCTCCCCCTCCCCTTCTCTTTTCTCTCTCTTTCCTTCTCTCTTTCTACCCCTTTCCCCTTCTCCTTCCTTCTCTCTCTTTCCTTCCCCCTTCCCCTTCTTCCCTTCTCTCTTCCTACCTCCTTTGGAATTTTACTCAGGGATTGCTAATCCACGGCCACAGAGTTGCTTAATTAATTCTTGCACCCACCAACGCCTCTATTACCTAAGTAGGCAATGGGAGGAACCAAGAGGGGAGAGAGCCTGGGGTTAGATACGAGTTCCCAACTATCCGCACTTCAAGGTTCCTCCCTGCCCCCACCCCCATAACTCCTAATTCTTTTGCCATACCCGCTCACTGGATAATAGGTTCGGCATACCGGCCCCCTGTTCTACAACTGTTAATTCATAATTCCATGATTGTAACATTTTAGCCCCTTCCTGTACCGTTTTTATCCTGTGCCACTGTGAGTCTTTATAAACAGAAAGACCTACTGGAGCTAACCATTTGTATCTAACTTCTTTTTCTCTTAACACCTGAGTGATTGAACTAAATTCTCTTCTCCTAGATAGAGTGTATGCCGACAGATCTGAGAAGATTTTGAGATTCTCATATGGCGGTGGAAATTTTTGCATAATAAATGACCTCTTCATTATCTCATCTTTATAAGAGCGATAATGGACTCTTACAATGACCTCCCTGGGAACAGATTTATCTAAGTGTTTCGCAAGTGGTAATCTATGAATAACATCAATAGTATTTTCGTTAGGTATTGCATTTGGAGCCAAGATTAATAGGAAGTTCTCCACATATGATTTCAGGTTACAGTCAAGTATTGATTCCGGGATGCCTCTGAAGCGGAGGTTGTTCATTCTACTACGGTCTTCAATTGACGAGATCTTATTTGTTAGATCCTCAATTGTGTTCTCCAGGGACTTGGTATATTTGAGAAGATTATTATTGTCCGTAATTAAGTTGTCACAGATGTCTTCTACAGATTCTACCCGCAGATTTACCTCCTTAATTAATCGAGTTATCCGCTATTTTTTTTGTCAAGTCCAGAATTAAATTAGACTGAAAAGATTGTAGCATTTCCTGCATTTTAGAGCAGGTGAGAATTTCTTCCTCCTCCACCCCCGAGTTTTCCAAACGTAATGTCTGCGATGCTTTGTCTGGGGAGGGGGTTACTGATGATGAAGATGTGTTAGCTACTGCCTGAATGGTAGAGCCTGAGCCCTTATATCGAGGTGAGAACATTAAAGGGGTTTTTGTTGGCTCATTTTTGGCTCTATCCCTAGATTTCATTTTAGTTGGCATAGTAATATAGAAATAGAACCCGCGGGTTCACACCTAAACCTCCTTGCTTAAATACCTAAGGAAACCTAGAGGAGATTAGCGTGTCCCCCTCACTTGAAAGTGAAGTTTCAATCAGATTTGAAGTTTTTATCCACACTCTATATTTTATGAGTATATCTATTATAGGCTGTGGAATAGAGAAGGAGAAATGTATATGAAGGTTTTTAAACCTTTCTTCAGCAGAATCTTCACACACAGCAGAGCTTTGTTTCACCATAAGCCAGCGGAGCCCCCACCTTCTCCAACTCAAACCCCCTCTATAAAATCTGGCCCCCCTACCTCAGTTTTCTTTGGCCACAGCTAGTCTTCTGGGATTGCTTGTGACTATTGGTCTTGTGTCTCCTGGGGAGTAAGGCTGTAGGACCCCATTAGTGCTATGTAGAGGCTATCCACCTCTTAACTGGTCTCCTCATCGGCCGGCTGGCTCTCTGGCTTCAATACTGGACCCGATGCTCCAATCCGGAGGTTGCTTCCAGATGCAGGGGGCCACGTCTGGAGACAGAGGGGAGACCTTACCTCCAGGGCAACAATAGCTGCAGGGAGCTCCGTCTGGATCAGTCAAATGGCAGTCCTTCTTAAACTTCACATAGTTATGTGGGTGCCGTGGCTGCTAGGATGTTGTGCAGCCTCCTCTGTGCAATGCACCTCCTCAGTCGCCTCCACGCATCTCCGCTGCCAAGAACGGAACTCCGGCTGGGGATTGTGCTCGCAGGCAAAGAATCACATCCGGAGGCAGTGCCTCCACCTCCGGCTCCCACGCGCAGGACCTCAGTGTCGGCGCGAAACTCCGCCGGACTACGCAGTGCCCTAGCAGCGTGGGCGAGGATACAGCAACGGGCCAATGCTGAGGGTGAGTAAGGGGTATACGACGGTCTATGGGGGGTAGAGGGGTTTCGGGAATCAGGCTGTCAGACTTTTATCATTGGAAAGCTTAGGAGAGCATTAGAGAGCCATCACCCCCGCCATCCAGTCGTCAGTTACACTGACGCACCGTCCATTTCCGGTTGCCTCCGTGAATGCTCTCTCCTCATCTCTCCTCCTCTCTCCTGTTGACAGGCTGTCCGCAAGGAAGAGTTAGAGGATAGAGGATCCTATTAACTTTCCCCAAGTGCAGAGAATATATGAGGGGTGTGAAATTTAGATGGGCTTCTCTTTATAACTCTGCAGGGGGGCCTTAGTCATAAAAATCAACAGAGACAATATGTCTGAGGGGTTGTTCTGTTGTTGCAATTGGGTAATGTGGCACACTAATGTAATACCTGTACTCTTTGTAAAAGACCAAATAGCCCAGTGCGGAATATACAAATCTGCTTTCCTTCTAGACTAGTGTAAGCCCCCCAGCCCTCACTTCTTTCTCTGTCAGCAAACTTCAGATCACCCTGTAACTCTGACCCTATTACCTGAGGAATCAGGCAATATGCTTTGTTATATTCCTCGGGGAAAACCTGTCATTTTGATACTAAACATGGTAGGGGGATTCTCATACTTTACATCAAATACATAAGTCATATATGCCCCAATCATTCCCCAGACATCATTACCCACCTCGTGCCTACAGGGCCACACCAGTCCATTTTAATCCAGGCCCTACCCAATAGTTCAACAGTCCCTAAAAGTTCAGTGGGCCCTCCTGGGCATCACAGAGTACAATTGCACAGGGGTGTGCACAAGGTCAGACAGTTGAGGATGATGCATGTGAGTGTGTGCAAGATTAGGCTGTTGTAAAAAACTTTTTGTAATAATTGCAATGTCTTTGTTTTTCTTGAGTGTGCAAAAGGTCTATGTCCCTTCGCCCCCATCTTTCTGTGCCCATCTTTCCAATACCAGGACCTAGCTCCCCCTTCCCAGGGTAACCCACATAACCTGTTTTATTAAAACCTCCAGGGGAAAATCTGACAGATTAACACCAAAATGACCAAGGCCAACTCTTACACGAATTAATACACACTGGAACTAAATATTGTATAGTACTATAAGATACCATTGAACATAAGTAACCATTCCATGCCATCATGGTTGTAACAGGCCCAACTTCCATGTGGCCATGACATCATTCTTTAGAAACAGGAAGAATGATGCAGTATTAACCAGGGCCAGCCCAAGGCCCATACCCTTTTAGAAGTTCCAAACAGCCAGTGGCCCCCATGGGCATAACACTGAAGAAACAGTGAGCAGATAAACATTATTACAAAATATTCACCCCCTGATAAAAGGAACATTGCTTTAGTATTTAAACACACACTGTAATATTTCCTATTTTTACCCATGATTGATCTGTTTTACTTTTGTAATTATATACTACAACCGTACAACACCTTAATTGTTCCCTGTAATGTTTCAGTATAACATCTCATGTTGCTCTATATAACCAATCTGTATAAATACTAGTACATCATATAATCCTTTCTATAACTATATTACTGCTCCATATATGTGCTTAGTAGTTGATCCCCCTTTAACTTCTCTGATTGCTCCTTCTAAACGTATTTCTCAACATAACCATTCTCTATAGTACTCTGAATGTTCTTTATAACATCCCTCTAAAACTCTACATATCCCCTGCCTATAATACCAAAAATGGCTCAGTGGCACTTTTTATAGCTCCATATCATTTGTTTATTCATCATAATATTACTTAGCTTCTCCTTCATACTCTCAATGTGTCTTTACGTAAACTCCCAATAAAAAATAACCTATATTCTCATATCACCCTGCAAATAACTTTTCATGTTGCTCCATCTCTCCATTCAATAGTCCCTTCCATGTCTAGCCAAATTGTCAGTTTTTGCCATCAGGATATAATTTATTTGTTCACCAAATGAGACAATGTTTAAAAAATGTCAATGGCATTTTTTTTCTTTTTCTTCTGGGTCAAATCTTAGTTTACATAATACCGAGATCAGAGAAGTTCTAGAAGGTTAAACGATGGACTTCTGCAACACACTAACATCATAAGCTATACAATTGTTAGTCTACATAAACGATTTGTCAAGGAACAGACTGTCTAATATATTAAAAGCCAGTAGTCGTAACATATAAGGATTAATTCAGGGCTCACCTTGCAGCCATCTCCCCAGAGAGATAGAGAAGAACCGTTTAATAGATGGAAGCTGTAACCTCTGTACTCAGGGCAGGGAAATAGGAGGAAGACTCAAGTAGCAGTAGCAGTGTAGGAGTGATGTTCTTGCTGTTACAAGTAAACATGGATTTAATATACAGTATATGCTGCACCGAGAAATACAAAGAGTTTACAGTCCATCACATCTTAAACTGTTATAGCTGTGAGGAAAGGGTGGTATAGTGGGTCAGAGAAGTATAGACCACTTTTTAGCAAAACGCAGCTCCTGCATAAAATGCCTGCTTGTCCCTCATCATGCTATGTGGATCATAGTGACATCCATGTCAGGATTAGTCATAAATGGAGGTAGGCAGGTGCTTAGAGGTTATCCTCTATGATGGGCACCTCATTAGTATGAGACAAAAATGTATATTTATATTTTTGTTTTGTTTAACTTCTTGCGACGATAACTGCACAGGCTACCCTTTTAGAGAAAAGAAGGTTGCTGTACATGGCGGACATCACACTGAGATGAGACAATCAGTGCATATCCATCAAACTCAATACTTTTTAGAGAGGCAGTACTTCTTACACACATACACACTGTCCTTACATAATGAACGTAATCATGACTCTTCAAAATGATTCCTTAAATAAATGTAAAGTGTTTACTAACGTGATTAATATGTGCAAGCATGCTGTCTATAAAATACACTGCCCCTCCTCTGGATTAATTCATAAGTAACTATGTATGCAGTGTTTGTGTGACTGAGTAACATGCCCTGCACTTCCTCAAAACATTTAATTGTTGACAGTGTTAGTGTGCAGAGTGATGGATAAATGTATTTAATAAAGCACTTGGTACTCTAGTAAACTCTTTGGGTTTCAGTATCATCGCTATGCAGATAACACACCTTATCTACCCCCCTCTCTTTTAGCTCATATTTCCAAATGCCTTACCAGTATATCCTCCTGGATGTCCGTCCACCATCTCTAGCTCAACATGTCTAAGTACGAACTCCTAATTTTCACACCCTCTATTACTACTTCAGTCCCTCACATCTCTCTCACTGTTGACACCCACCTCTCAAGCCTGTTGTCTTGGGGTTCTCCTGGATCCTGCCCTCTCTTTCATCCCTCACATACAGTCACTAACAAAATCTTGCTTTCTCCATCTAAAAAACATCTCCAGAATAAGTTGCTACCTTACATAAGACACAACTAAGTTCTAATACCGGTTTGATTCTGGTACAGAAATCCAGTGATAAAAATCGTAAAATCAATAGATAGTAAAACAAGTGTCAGACACGTTTCGCTGCTGTGATCTGATCAGCTTCCTCAGTGACAAATAAATTCCTACAGGAGGAGATTGATAGGAGTATGCATAAGTATACATGGTCCTAAGTGTACAAATTTATAAAAAACAATACATTTGTAACAGTACAATATATTGGATAGGGATGGATCGGTTGTGGGTACAGAATTATATACATTTGTACTAATAAATTATGGCCCTTGAAGAGTGGTGAAGTACTTCTGTACGCCGGAAGTAGTGCATCACACACTGCCGACTACAGGCAGAGCATGCTTTATAGCCTTAGCTTCTATCAGGATACATCCCCCAAACTAAGGATAATCAGAACCTTCCATACTCCAGCAACAGGCCAGATTGAGCATCATAGCAGGAAGGTAAGCCCAAAGAGACACTCATCTCCACACCTAGCCACAGTAGGAGGATAAGAGACCTTAGGGAATAAGAGGCCCATGGGCCAGATTCACTTTACCTTGGCTTCTACACACTGGAACTCAACTTTCTTCCCTCCAAACTACATATGTATAGAGGGACATGCACGTGTGTATATATATATGTATGTGTATTTGTGTACGTATGTGTGTGTGTGTATGTATATATATATATATTGTACCAGAGCGCCCCCTTCTGGCGGGGTTTTGCGTCTGTTTTCTTTGCTCTTTCACTTATTTAGGGAGGAAGACACAGTAGGCTTGTCAGAGGTTTAGTTTGACTGCTGTTTATTTGTCAGCGCCAACAGAAAGAAAATCAGTGCTTGTCCTCAGCAATAAAATAAAAATCTACATAAACAGGCTTACTATGACCTGGAACGCCCTGACTATCCCTGAGGTCGCTTCTCGGCCTGCAGATAAAATAATACAGTCCACAGTGTAGCTCTCTGCTTGATTCAGGTATCTCTTGAGGATTTGTCCTCCTCTTTCTGTGTCAACAGTGGGTGAAGCATAGGGCCCACCCTTCTCTCCCTTATGCTTCATCCCAGGGACCCTTGTCACCCTCTTGTGATGAGGGACGGTTACACATTCTTAACACTCTCTTCTCCCTGGGGCATTTGTAATCCTTTTTCTGGGTGTGATGAAAATAACATGCATTTGGCACCAACCTTTTATCCCTTATTGCATCCGGCTTATCAGGAATGGGGTCTTTTAGGTGGCTCCTTGCTCATCTTGATTTCTCCTGAACTGTAGTGGGCCGATCTCTTCTTTGAAAAAGTCTCTTAGTGACACCCTCCTCCTCAGACTGCTAGGCAGAGACTGCAAACTTCACTGAGCAGCCTTTTTAATGGCTCATGAGCAGGGTCAGGTGTTGGCTTGATTAGGCTGAAGATTTTGGATTTAACCTTTTCTATGTCAGTCCAGGGTATATGGCTCTGCTCCATCTGCGGCTTATATATCTTCCCTGATGTACTCTGTTGCAGGTTATCAGGGATTCCTGCTGCACTTCATTACATATCCTCCCCCTCAGCTCAACACCACGTAGTTGAGCTACCTGAGCCGAGAGGCAGTGGACCCTGGACAGCGCATCTGCATTGTCGTGTTTCTTCCTCGCCCAATGTTCCACCGTAAATCGGTACTGTTGAAGGGAAAGAAACCATCTGGTTACCCTACTATTTCGCTCCCTGTTCTGATGCATCCACTGCAACGGGCCATGGTTTAAGTTTAAAAGTTCTCCCCAGGAGGTAATATTTCAAGGCCTCGGTAGCCCATCTTCTGGCCAAGCATTCACGCTCCACCACCGAATAACGCTGTTCCCTAGGCAACAGCTTCCTCCTGAGGTACAGCACAGGGTGTTCCTCCTCCTCTTTTTCCTGTGACAACACTGCTCCTAACCCAACTGCGGAGGCATTCGTCTGTAATATGAAGGGGCACCGGAAGTCGGGAGCCATTAGTATGGGCTCATGACATAAGGCCACTTTCAGGTCTTCAAACGCCCTTTCCGCTTCTGGTTTCCTCTGTACCGTATCCGGGGCCCTCTGTCAGGTTAGGTCCGTTAAGGGAGCTGCGATGGAGGCAAAACCGGGTATGAATCTCCGATAATATTTAACTATTCCTAAAAACGCCCCCGCACCTGCCTCTTTCTTAACGGTCTTGGCCAACCCTGTATTGCGTCCACTTTGTTAAGTTGAGGTTTAATCAGTCCTCTACCGACCGTGTATCCAAGATATTTGATCTCTGTCAGCCCAAGTGCACACTTCGCGGGGTTTGCGGTGAGGCCCGCTCTCCTCAGGGTCTCCAGGACCTTCTCCACTTTGCTCAGGTGGGAATCCCAACTTGGGGTATGTATCACTATGTTGTCCAAATAGGCTGTCGCATACTCAGAATGAGGCCTAAGGAGTTTGTCCATAAGCCGCTGAAATGTGGCCGGGGCTCCGTGAAGACCAAAAGGCAAGACTTTATATTGGAACAGGCCACCAGGGGTACAAACGCCGCCTTCTCTCTTGCTGACCTTGTAAGGGAAACTTGCCAATATCCTTTAGTCAGGTCTAAGGTGGACATAAATCTTGCTGGTCCTAGCCGGTCTATTAGCTCATCTACTCGGGGAATGGGATAAGCATCAAATTGGGAGATTTCGTTCAACTTCCGGAAATCGCTGCAGAAACGAATTGTCCCATCGGGTTTGGGGACCAGGACGATGGGACTACACCAATTCACTGTTGGACTCTTCGATTGATTCCTAAGTCGAGCATTTTCTTTACCTCTAATTTTACTTCCTCCCTCCGGGCCTCAGGAATACGATATGGTCTATTTCTGATAACTACCCCAGGTTTAGTGACAATGTCATGGTATATTAAGTTTGTTCGACCGGGATATTCAGTGAATACATCTGTATTGCGGAGAATCAGTTGTCTTACTTCCTCCTGCTGCTGTGGTGACAACTCTGTTGACACCTGCACCCTGGGAGATCCACTTCCATTGGATTCTCCTGATATACTGTGGCTACTTCTGCTTCCTGTTCACGCCAGGCCTTTAAAAGATTCACATGATAAATCTGTTCCGGCTTACGCTTTTCCGGCTGCTTGATTTTATAGTTAACGTCTCCTACAGCCTCTATTACCTCATAGGGTCCTTGCCATTTTGCTAAAAGCTTGCTTTCGGCTGTCGGAACCAGGACCATTATCCTGTCGCCTGGCCGGAATTTCCTAACTTGGGCAATATGATTGTAGTAGGTCTGTTGGTGCCGTTGGGCCTGTTCCATATGTTCTTTAATTAGGGGGGTGATTTGTAAAATTCGGTTTCTCAGTGTTTGAACATACTCTATGATATTTTCACTTTGGTCCTGTTGGTCTTCCCATGTTTCACGAAGGGAATCCAGTATGCGCCGTGGATGACGCCCATACAGGAGTTGGAATGGAGAGAAACCTGTGGATGCTTGGGGCACCTCTCGGACTGCAAATAGTAGAAAGGGTAGTAGTAGGTCCCAGTTCTTTCCGTCTTTGTCCACCACTTTCCGGATCATACTCTTTAGTGTTTTATTAAATCTTTCTACCAACCCATCGGTCTGTGGGTGGTATGTTGAAGTTCTCAAGGCTCTCACTCGAAGTTGGGTATACAAATCCTTCATTAACTTTCAGACAAAAGGTGTCCCTTGGTCCGTCAGTATCTCCTTAGGTATGCCCACTCTTGAAAAAAGAAGAATCAGTTTCTTTGCAATGCTGTTGGAGTTGGCAGTCCTTAGTAGCATGGCCTCTGGGTAGCGGGTAGCATAGTCCACTATCACTAGAATGTATTGATGCCCTCTAGCTGTTCATTCTAGTGGTCCCACAAGGTCCATTGCTATTCGCTCAAATGGTTCCTCTATAATTGGAAGGGGTATTAGAGGAGCTTTTAACTGGGGACGTGGGCTGCTAGCTGGAACTCGGGGCAAGACAGGCAATACTGGCAGACTTCTTCATACACCCCCCGGCCAGTAAAATCTCTTCAACACTCGTTTCAAGGTTTTCTCCACCCCCAGATGTGCTCCGAAAAAGATGACTATGTGCCATGTCTAACACCTTTCTTCGATACCCCTGTGGTACCAGCATTGTTCGGTGATCTCCGCTCCTGATTTAACCACCCGATATAAGAGGTCCCTTTTTCAACAAAAAGGTCCCTGGGGATTTTCTCCGACCCTCTATGATTTCCCCATTCACACTGACCACGTCTTGGTGGACGTTCTGTAGGAGAGGATCATTTGCTTGGTCCTCTCCCAAAGTTTTCGTCTCCCTGGAGCACATCTTTGCTCTTCAGCCGTCTCCCTTTTGCTCCAGAGGGTTTATATCCTGATTAGGAGACGAAACCCCTTAAGGTTACTATACCTCCTCAGAAGTGGTCTGAGAAGTTATCAGAGCCTCGTCTCGGCTTAACCTCTTTTTGATTTCTGTTCCCCTTTTTTTTCCTTACGTACTTTCTTGGCGTGTTTTCCGTACTTTTTTTCTCGGCTGGAGAAAAGTTCCTTATCTTTTAAATGGGGAAGATCTCCAGTATAGACCTGGCGTTTGTCCCACAGTTGTCGGTATGTATGAGGCGCTCAAAGCATGTGAAATTTCTTCCCACAATTACTGCATGGGGGCAAATGAGGGCACTATCGGAGCTGTTATTGGGCCTTCAAGCCCTTAACCTCGATCCCGATGTTTTTCGTAGGGGTAATTCATAACGGTGCCATGTACACATTGTGATGCCCCATGCTTTTTCCGCACCTCCCCGCTGTCTGGGGCGACTACCCTTCGTGGACAATAGGGTAAACTGCACTCCCGAATCAATCAGTCCCTTCACCTTCTTACCGTCTATTATGACTTCAGTGAGAAAGGGATGGTTCATTTCCGTCATGCCTACCAAATTAACCACACTAAAGTGGGTAACTGGGCCTCCCATATAAACTGCATGGGCTCATCTCGGTTTGAGGCACTGAGCCTGCCCCATATGCCCCAGTTCTCCGCACTGGAAGCATTTCATGGTATGCAAGTAGGCATATTTTTCTCCATCCTTTTCTTTCCTGTCGGTCCATTGAGTCCCCGAGGTTCTCGATGGAGATTTCTTGGGACCCCTTCGGAAAGGTCGCCTTTTGAGGATATGCCCCGTTTCCAGGACCTTTGGCTTTTTCTCCAGAAGAGTCCATCCGTAATACTCTTTACCGCTTGATGGCGTTCAACTTGGGCGAGCTAAGTCGTCCAGGGTCTAGGATCCATAAAATGTCCCCACCCACTCTCGCATTCCCGTGGGTAGCCCTCTCCAGTAGCGATCTAATCACTAGTATCTCCACTATTTTTTCCGGAGTATTGTTCTAAGGGCACAGCCATTTGCGAAGTAAGGTGGAGTAGATCGAATAGATTGGACTCTTGGGGGTTGATCACCTTGGTATCTCCAGTTGTGAAACCTCTGGGCCCGGACAGCTGGATTCACCCCCTATCCGGGCTAAAATCTCTGCTTTTAAATATTTGTAATCAGCTGCCTGCTCTGCCGTGAGGTCGTAGTAGGCTCTTTGTGCCATGCCGGTTAGAAGCGGGGCCAGTATACCCACCCACTGGGTATGGGGCCCAGTTTTCCCGGAGAGGCCGCCCTCTCAAAGGACAGCAGATAGGCCTCTATATCATCCTCCTTGCTCAGTCTCTGGAGGGGTTGACTGGTAGGCAGTCCCATAACAGGTCCTCTTGTTCCCAGCTGCTGAGGGCTGTGTGGACCAAAGTAATATCTCCTGTAAACTAGCCTGGCTCTGAGCCAGCTGGCTTGCCAACAGTTGATTAAACTCCTGTTGTTGTCTATTTGACTCCTGGTGTTGTTGGTGATGTTGTTGTAGTTGTTGCTGTTGTTGTTGCTGTAGCAAGGCCTTCAGTATGTCTTCCATCATTTGTACTGTACTGTGGGCTGTCTTCTTGAACTCAGACAAGTCGATCCCACCACTGCCACAGTGTACCAGAGCGCCCCCTTCTGGCGGGGTTTGCGTCCTGTTTTCTTTGCTCTTTCTACTTATTTAGGGAGGAAGACACAGTAGGCTTGTCAGAGGTTTAGTTTGACTGCTGTTTATTTGTCAGCGCCAACAGAAAAGAAAAAGAGTGCTTGTCCTCAGCACAATAAAGTAAAAATCTACATAAACGGGCTTACTATGACCTGGAACGCCCTCTGACTATCCCTGAGGTCGCTTCTAGGCCTGCAGGTAAAATAATACAGTCCACAGTGTAGCTCTCTGCTTGATTCAGGTATCTCTTGAGGATTTGTCCTCCTCTTTCTGTGTCAACAGTGGGTGAAGCATAGGGCCCACCCCTTCTCTCCCTTATGCTTCACCCCAGGGACCCTTGTCACCCATCTTGTGATGAGGGACGGTTAGGCTTTCTTAACACTCTCTTCTCCCCTGGGGCATTTGTAATCCTTTTTCTGGGTGTGATTGAAAAATAACATTGCATTTGGAACCAACCTTTTATCCCTTATGCATTTGGCTTATCAGGAATGGGGTCTTTTAGGTGGCTCCTTGCTCAGCTTGATTTTTCCTGAACTGTAGTGGGCCTCTCTCTTCTTTGGAAAAGTCTCTTAGTGACACCCTCCTCCTCAGACTGCTAGGCAGAGACTGCAAACTTCACTGAGCAGCCTTTTTAAAGGCTCATGAGCAGGGTCAGGTGTTGGCTTGTTTAGGCTGAAGATTTTGGATTTAACCTTTTCTATGTCAGTCCAGGGTATATGGCTCTGCTCCATCTGCGGCTTATATATCTTCCCTGATGTACTCTGTTGCAGGTTATCAGGGATTCCTGCTGCACTTCATTAACAATATGTATATGTATATATATGTTATAATATGTGTATATTATATATGTATGTGTATGTATATGTGTACCAGTAGGTATTCATGTATATAAGGTGTGTGTATATATAAATATGTATAGGTTTGTGTGTATATATAGGTGTTGGTGCTCATATTATGTATGCTTGTATGTGTATTGTACTTGCTTATCCCCAAAACATCTTGCATATCATTAAAATATTCTACGTGTGTGCTTAAACAGTTCCCTTGTGTGTGTGTGTCTATATATGTATGTGCCGGCATGTTTGTGTGTACACATATTTGCCTATTTATGTTATTTTACAAACATCAGGGCGGGTATTTTTATTCGACTAACCAATATGGGTGTTGCTTTTACTTTTTATATTTCATACTTTTATATCTTATGCCTCACAAGGGAATATTTTTCTATATCTGCTTTCCCACCCCTGTATATATGATTTTATGCATAGACATTTATACTTTATACTTTATGTGTATCTATAAATGATTTTTTTCCGTCAAATGTAGCCATAGTCGGATTAACGCAGTACAAAACAATTATGCCCAATCATGTCAATATACCCCTGTAGGATGATTTCATACATCCTTCCTCTAGACATACTGAAGTACTTCACCACTCTTCAAGGGCCATAATTTAATAGTACAAATGTATATAATCCTGTACCCACAACCGATCCATCCCTATCCAATATATTGTACTGTTACAAATGTATTTTTTTTTATAAATTTGTACACTTAGGACCATGTATACTTATGCATACTCCTATCAATCTCCTCCTGTAGGAATTTATTTGTCACTGAGTAAGCTGCAGATCACAGCAGCGAAACGCGGCTGACACTTATTTTACTATCTATTGATTTACGATTTTTATCACATGGATTTCTGTACCAGAATCAAACCGGAATTTTTACCAAATAAATATATTTTTATCACATGAAAATGGTCTGAAGTACTTGTGCTTTGGGGAACCCCGACACGCACACTCGAAAAGTACACAGCATCAGACTAAATAATATTCACCGCCCCACATGGACTCAAGTACTATGGAGTAACACCAACATATACGGCATATACTTGGACAGAGAACATCAGCCGGAAAACGTTGTGTTAAATACACTTATGATTGTGCGCTTTACAGACATTCCACAACAAAACTCTTTTATGTATCCATAAAGCACCGGCTTGAACAGTGCTTTCGGGAATAGCTGCACATCAGACCCAAAGTACACGAAAGCCCCTCTTATATATTGAGGAACTCGTGTAATTGTAGTCTTTCTATTGAGGTCATCATTACGCAGATAGGATCTCTTGAGCGCTAAGGCTAACACGGGTTTGCGGTCGATCGAACCCAACCACACAAAAATCCTATCACTAAGATTCTAAACACTCTCTCATCATTTCTCGTCTTGACTACTGCAACTCGCTTCTTGCTGGCCTGCCCACAACTCCCGTCTCTCCCCAATTTAATCCATAATGAATGCCTCCACCAGACTTATCTACCAATAAACAATGATCGGTGTCTGCATCACTCTGCTAACATATAAATTTCCTCAAATCTATGCACCCCCTCACATCTGCCTCAGACCAGATGACTCCCACCCCCCTCACATCTCTGCTCCTCATCTCCAAATACTCCCCCCCCACATACCCTGTTCGTTCTGCTAATGACCCCTTCTTCTTTCTACCACACTTGTCACCTCCTCTCATTCCCACCTTTAGGACTTTTCTCATGCTGCCCCCTATTCTCTAGAACTCCTTGCCTTACCCAGCCTCAAAACCTCACCACAAACACATCTGTTTAAAGAAGCCTATCACCTCAACTTGTACATAAAACTTCTCTCATCATCCTGTACCACACCCAAAACCTTAGATGAGAGTTTTTAGTCTTGCAAGGTGCTTTGGGGAAAGTTTATGGACACAGGATTTCTAAGCTCAAAGACAGAGCCCCTCCTTTCTTTGCAATTTGTTTATATTGTTTTAGTCTCTGCTGGAACTTAACCCCATGTATAGCTCTACAGAATATGTTGGCACATTATTAAACAAGCAATAATAATATTAATAATAATATGTGGTTACAACTTGCATGGTATATATATCAGACATGTCCAACTTCAAGTAGGCTGCGATCTGCTATTTAGTATCAAAACTGTCAGTGATCTACCACACTCTCCCATTGTCTTTCTTGAACTTAAACAAACGTATTATATATGGTTAACAACATTTTAACAAATAATAGTTGCTTCCACAAAAACCTGAAAAGTTTGTTATAAATAAATATGTATTTGATCGCTAGTGTGACACCTGGTCTACATTTTGTTCACCATCTGTTGGATATCAGATGAGTACTTGGTGAGGGCCGGCTTCAGAGAATCCTGAAAGTGTTCACCTGACATGTCGGAACCTTTTTTGCTATTCGTCATTTTTAGATATGAAAATGCAGATTCACACAGTTGAACCAAAATATAAATGTAGAATTTCACTGCATCTTCTCAAATGGGGACATTTTTGTCTAGGCATGAAAATTATTCTTCTCCTGCAGTGCCTTCAAAAAAATTTAATTATTCAGAGTTAATATCTAATTTTCAAGAGATAGTTTGCTCAGTGAGTAATTTTTACTGATAGTGATTGCAATTTCTTTAATGTCCAAATCGGATTTGAAGGAAAATTATATGTACTCTACAATTGATTACATTTTTCGTCACTGAATCTCTTTTCAAACTCCTGAATAACAGAACCAATTTTGGCGACATACTTCTCTGTTTGAAAAACAAAGTCAGGATTTTTTTCCAGATGGTCCTGCATATTAGGTAAGTGATCAAAGATATTGATTGTAAGGTCAGTCTTCATTAGCTTAATCATCTCTCCAATGCGTTTACCTTTACCCTGTAGCAGTGGCGGAGCTAGTGAATGGAGGGCCCCGGTGCTTCCTAGCCTGCCTCCAGCATCAACTCACACAGTAGATAGGTTGCACTTTGGCTCTTACAGACATAGGCTGTAAATTGGCACTTACAGGCACAGGCTGCATATAGATACTTACAGGCATAGGATCTGCACATTGCCACTTACAGGTAAAGGCTGCAGATTGACACTTGCGGACACTGGAATTCAGATTGGCACTTTCAGGTACAGGCTTCATATTAGCACTTACAGGCGCAGACCTGCACATTGACACTTGCAGGTAGAGGCTGCAGATTTGCTCTTACAGGCACAGACTGCAGATTGGCTCTTACAGACAGCATGCAAATTGGCACTTACAGACACGGGATGTACATTGGCTGTTACAGACACAGGATGCACATTGGCTGTTACAGACACAGGATGCATTTGTACTCCTTAAGGGACAGATTGGGGGGCTGTGAGAGGGCCGAAGGGGGCCACTGGAGGGTTGTGGTGGGGCCGCAGGGTGCTACAAAGGGCGCCAAGGGAGGGCTGTGGTAGTGTCACAGGGGGCAAGGCAGGCCATTTCAGGAACATCACTGGGCCCCCCAGAGCAGGGCCTCCGGTGTATTGCACTGCTGCACCGGTGGTAGCTCCGCCCCTGCCTTGTTGCTCTTGGTTCATATCAGTAAGTTTACCTGTGAAATCAGGAAGGGAAGTCAGATCAAACAACCACTCTTCGACTTCTAACTGAGCATAGTCATCTCCTCTCTCCTTCAAATATGATATTATTTCTCTCAACAAACTGCGGAACCTTGGCAAAAAATTGTACCTGGTATATATGTATTTATATCACACACAAACACATACAGGTGTGGCCCAACTATATCTAACAAGGAAGATTGTATAAGATATAAAATATTGTTCTAAAGTATAATGTATATTTATGAAGGGTTTCCCTCCATAAAAAGACTAGCATGTGCTAATATTAACTCCTATTGTTGGGTGAATGTTTGCCTTTAAAGGTGAGAAAACATTGTAATCACGTATATAGTTGTGAGCATGCGTGCCGTTGCTAACGCTGCGAAGCGAGGGCCGCAGGTTGCTGGCATGGAGCGCCGAAGGCGCTCCATGCCAGCAACTGCGCACCTTGCAAAATTTACAGAGTTACGAAACAAAAATACGAGACTCGTCATGACCCATTACGAACTTGCAAAAAACGCCAGAAACCAGCGCACATGAAAACATGCAAAACACAATAAATACACACAACAAATACATAAAACGCTTACCTACAGCAAGGGGGGTGGGGGGGGGGGGGGCACCCAGAACCTTGAAAACTGAAGTTACACCTCAATTTAACTCCAAACAAAAGAGTTTAGACACCCGAAAATCCCCTAAGCGAGAGAAAAAAATGGCCGCCGAAAAAAAAAACGGAAAACGAGGCTACAGCACTCTAAAGACGCAAAACACCACCAAACACTTACGGATTTTCCGAAAAAGACGTACGAGATCAGAAAACAAAGACGCAATCCGTGCGGACCCCAAAAACATTAGAAAGACAATAAATACACACAACAAACAGATAAAAAGCTTACCCACAGCAAGGGAGGCACCCAGGACCTCTGCAAGTGAAGTTACCTCGATTTAAGTCCAAATTACAGAGTTTAGACACCCGAAAATCACCTAAGGGAGAGAAAAAATGGCCGCCAAACAAAACGAAAGCAAGGCTAAAGGACCCTAAACACGCAAAACACCACCAGCTACGGATTTTCCGAAAAAGTCAGATGACATCTGAAAACAAGGACGCTAAATCATCCACAGCCGCATACTACACATTAGGCGCCATTTTAGAACACTAACTTATACAATCCGGAAGTACACAGCTACCCTAACGCATTTGCCTGCCGCACGCACACTATTACACTGCACACATTCATGACGCTTACACAGCAGCTCCACAGCACTGATGATGCAGCAAACTGAAAACAGATTGCCAGCTCTTCAACACAATGCTTCCTGCATATATTACTTCACAATAGGTAAAGTATATTAATTTCTTATTTTATTAATTATTCATTGCCATACCGAAAAAAAAGACCAACGCTGCTCATAGCACACAAACAACCAAGAGCCTCGCAATGAGAGCCAAAGGATCTTAAAACAGCAACAAAATTAATTTTGCATGCAAACAACATTACCTGCCTTACAATCTTATTGCCGTCATTTTTTGACGGGCAAGTCGCTAGTAACTTTATAATCTCAAGTTCGTTGATGTAAATCATCATGCACATATTGCTTTAAATAATGTTACAGTTAATTACTATAAATTAACATTCACTTGCCATTACAGATGAGATGATACTTTACTAATCGTTTTACCTTCTAATATATTAAACACATTTCTAAATTCAATCCACAAAATAAGAGGTATATAGGAATAACAAGTGTTTTTACTTCCACATTGGAAGTTGCAACATCACATATATAGTTGTGAGCGTACGAGTTGTTGCTAACGCTGCGGGCTCGCTACGCGAGTCGTGGCCCTCGCAAAGCGAGGGCACTGGGCGAGGGTCTCAGTTGCTGGCATGGAGCGCCTTCTGCCAGCAACTGCGACCCTCGCAAAGTTCACGTCGCAACCCAAAGAGCACGACACACACATTACGACACTCGCAAACAACATACGACACACGTTCACACACATTACGGCCTTGCAACACTCGGACGCAACTCGCGAACATTACAAAATGTAAAACACAATACATACACACAGCACATACATAAAACCTTACCTACACCAAGAGGGAGCACCCAGGACCTCAAAAATGCAACTTAGACCTTCATTTTACTCGAAATAAAAGAGTTTAGAGACTAAAAAAAACTGTAAGCGAGAGAAAAAATGGCCGCCGAACAAAACGAAAACGAGGCTACAGCACTGTAAACTCGCAAAACACCACAAGAAACTCGCAAAATGCCACAAACGACCTACGGATATTCATACCACACAGTGCACACATTCATCACGCTTACACAGCAGCTCCACACCACTAATGCTCCAGCAACATCCAAACAGATTGCCAGCTCCTCAACACAATGCTTCAAAATAGGTAAAGTATATTCATTTAGTAATGTATTACATATTTCATTATTATATACCAAACAGCATTAGCTACCTTACAATTTCATTGCCGTCATTTTTTGACGGGCAATTCGCTAGTATGGTGATAATAGGCAAAGTACTACTTTATAATACAGTAGTGAATTACTGACACAGTCTTCCAGTGCATGTGATAGGGTAAAATATATTTATGGAATTTAAGGCTTGCATGGCATAAGACTATCTTCAGGCTAAATTTACTCAAATTGATAGCCATTTTGCTTCTTATCTGCACTGAAATCTATTTTTCTATGTTAAACAAAATATACACATTCATTAAGCAGCAGTTGCCACCAGTCATTTTTTTGTTGAAAAATAAACAAACAGATCAGCATTTATTTGCAATTTTAATTAAACAACACATTTCATGTGTATAACAATGCATATTACTTCATACATACATTGACAAAATTCCCTACATTGATACTTTCTTTAATAAGGCTGCAATTTGTTACTTTGTTACTTAATTCTATAATCTCAATGTTCAGCTTTTAACATTACAAAAACAACATTATTATGGAACGCATTTAAAAAAATAATAATTTGTACTTGCACAGTTTTAGGCTTCAAAAAGACCTTTTGGTATAAACACACTATCTAGCTCTGTCTACAGTCATTTTGAAAATGTAAACTTTTAACAAATAAAACCAATTGAAACATTATATTATTATATTATTTTACATAACATAGTACAAAAGGTTTATAAATAAAATCATGCAAAAGAAACATGTTTTGCTCATATTTATCTTTATAAGAAGCCCTTTTTGTGATATCATCTATAGTTATCCCAGTGTAAGCATGTCTGCTTTTCAGCTATGCTTGCAGGCACCCCCCTTATAATTTGCAGGTCTTGTGTTGATCAAAACAACTGTGTGTATGAGAGAACATTTTTATGTATTTCTACATTTAATTTTGCTATTCTTGGTAGCCAATGATACTTAAAAGGGTATAGAGGGGAGAGAAGCGCAACACCATATCCTAGTGCAGATAAACACAAATGTATTGACTGGAGATAAAATATACAAATCAATCCACTCACATTTGTTTACCCTGTGAACAGAGGTAAGTTATTATCACTCTTAGATATCCACTTGCATGGTAGTCCACGTCACATGTACAGATGAATGTCAAGCACAAATTTCAAAAACAATCTTGTTAACTACAACATGTTGTATGATATGTACAGATCGTGTATGGGTTCGGGTACCTTAAAACATGTTCAGGTACAAGAACCCATACACACTCTGTACTTAATATTAAAGTGAAAGTGATGTTAGGTATTAGAATTAATAGCACAACATTCTCAAGCTTGCCAATCCACATTATAAAATACTTGTTTTAATGTGTAAATTCTGCGTTGTTTCGATCCCGGCAATCAATGTGTTAATACATATAATGGACTTCGTATGGACTAGAATATAATATTTACTGATTTATTAATATTGCATTATTTCTGGAATGGGGGTCTGATCGTAACTCGTAATTGAAACCTGTAAGGGGTGATGTAATGATGACAATCTCTTTTTTTCATTGGCTCCGTCTACGAGTTTGACTAATTGATCATGCTCAGGGCCGCGCATGCAACATGCACAAGAATGATTTACGGGCTTGCGTCTCTGGCCCGTTGGTTGCGGCATGGTTGAATGTAATAGCTCTGTAACGCAGCAGAATTTCAAGCCTGCAGGCTTTGCGGGTGTCCTGTAGCGGTTACGAGCTTTGAATTTAATATGGCTATATATGTCGTTATTTTGGCAATTTATACATAACTTGTTTTCTGATAATCTCTGGCTTCTTAAGTTTAATTTTCTCTTAAGTATTTATTTTCAAGCGATATATTAAGAATATTCTGCAGGTATAGCGCTGTGTCAGGACTTGCCACCAAGCGTTTGGAGGTAAATTCCTGTTATATAATAGCCAATGACTTACTACGCATAAATAACTTGATTTTGTAAAAAAAAAGGAAATGCATTGTTGTAATATGTATGGAGTCATCTGTCTTTTACAAATCTTATAGGACCTTCATGTCATGCTTATATGTTGATATGTCAGTTGTTTAGGAAATGTAAAAATTGTTTAATATTTTCTTTTGACTTCAAATAATATAATAATACATTTATACCTTTTTAAGGTTTCAAAATTTCCAGATGAAGCTGATTATTTAAATATATATGGCTACAAATATTTTTCTTAAAGTCATCGTACAATTGTTAACATTGTATGTCAATAAATGTGTTTTTCTAAAACCCATACATTAAAGTTGCACACTTCTTAACTTTATAGCTAATACCCTTTCATCAAAGAATCATATATATATATATATATATATATATATATATATATATATATATATATATATATATATATATATATATGTATAGAGATGTAAAATTGTGTTCCATATGGAACATACTTTTAGTTCATTCTCGGTTGTGGTGGTGGCAAAACTTATTCTCAAACCCCACCAGCCAGGCCAAGATTAAGGTTTAATACTGTGTCAGTATAAGTGAGACTATTAATATTCAACAGGCTGATTGTCCTGTGTAATTTGTATCAACACAGTGTGAAACCTAACTTATGTGGGCATCGAGGAAAGGGTTGTGAATTACTGTTCTATAATTAGAAGGTTAACAGCATGTATATATTTTTTTTACATTTTATGAGATACAACTGAACATTCTTTCAACTTTTTATCGTTGGTTATGGATAGCTTATGAGTTGAGCATTATATATTTTTTTAGTAAATATGATTTAATTTAGTACAGATAATACATTTTAATGTCTCAAACAGTTAGCCATTATTATGTAAAAACCCAATCAAATTGATTTTTATTATTATAATTATTGTTAATATTATTGTAACATGAAAACATATTCCACAGCGCTAAACATGGGTTAAGTTTAAGGCAAAAACAATAATACAACAAACACATTGCAAAGAATGGAGGGCCCTGTCTGTGAGGTTAGAACCTACAGCCTTATTAAATTGCAATTCGGTAAATTTAAAAGGGCTCTAATTAAGCACACAGCATATTTTTTTTACAGAAGTTTTTAGTTAGTGAACTTCTATCCAAAAGCAAGGTCTTCACTAACTAAAAACTCCTGTAAATAAAATATGCTGTGCGCTTAAAAAGAGCCCTTTTAAATTTACTGAATTGCAATTTAATAAGGCTGCTAGTGTGCCTAGAGCTTTCCCTAAAGCACAGTGCAAGATTGGCTAACACAGTACCAGACCAGTCAAAAAACTATTATATGTATTTTTTTTTTCACTCTTGTACATCATCACAAGTTTCAAATATCAGTGTCATCAATGTCAGCAATATCATGGATGATGTCATTTTTCATATCATATATGATGTCCTTATTGATTTCATATGTGATTTTATGCATGATGCTACCTAATGGTAGAGATAATTTCATGAAGGATGCTGTCATAAAAACCTTTGCAGGGGGAGGGGGATGATAACCTTGCGGGATACCTTAACTTTCTAATTTCCTGCGTTTTTTCCAGCCTTAAGTTGCCACATCCTGCATTGCAACCTTAACTATACTTTATTTCAGTTTTAGCCAATATATATATACTAGAGACTTGCCCGTCAAAAAATGACGGTCAATAAAAGAAAGTGTTGAAATGCTGTTTGTCACACAATGTGAGTGTACTGTGTGCCTCAACTTACTAAATTCATTAAAAAGCAGAAATCTACATTACATAAAATAAAAAATAAAAAAATCACCAAAAATAAAAAATGTACATTACAGAACAACAAAAAAACCTAAGTCACAAAAAATAAAAAAAAGGAAGATTAGAGAAAATTAAAAAATACATTACAACCCCCCCCCCCCCCCCCTCACTACATTTAAAAAAAAATACACACCTGAAAAGGAAATACATATAATACAATAGAATACAATTAAATAGAATACAATACAATTAAATACAATACAATACACCACTATGTAATATACATCCCACTATGTAATATACATCCCACTATGTAATGTAATATACATCCCACTATCTAATATACAATACTATTTAATAATACATTCCCCTATCTATCTAATATACTGTACAATACATGCTTTCTATATATAGCTACCCTAATTCTAAGCTACAATAAAATAATTAAGACCACTTACCTTTGAGATGTTTCTTCAGATCACCAACCTAAGGTAAAAAAGATTTAAAAAATTAATACAACACGTTTACATGAAATAACTAAACATTGTAAACTTTCTAAATATTCTAAATATTATACTCACTTTCCAAGATAGCCCGTTACAGCATGTCACGTCCCAGCATGTCACGTCCTCCATGTTCCATCCTTCATCTTTGCGTCTTCTCCGGCGCTGCTCCTGTTAAAAAAAAACATTACATTAGTAAACATACATAAACCTAAAACAAAGTGAAATAAACACAATCTACATTATGAGGAACATCATGGCACTTATGTGGTTAATGTAGTGTTGTAACAGGCCCATAATGGTGTTAATATACCCTTATGGGACTGATGGGGTTAAATAGAGACTTATGAGGGTCTGTATGGACCCCCATGTGTGAGGGGGTTAATGAAGTGCTTATGGGGGTTTGTATTGACCCCCATGAGTGACAGGCTTAATGAAGGGCTTATGGGGGTCTGTATTGACCCCCATGAGTGACAGGGTTAATGAAGGGCTTATGGGGGTCTCTATTGACCCCCATGAGTGACAGGGTTAATTAGGGGTTTATGGGGGTCTGTATTGACCCCCATGATTGACAGGGTGATAGTGTATATTTGTTTTATTTTATAACGGGTCCTTTAAGGACCTTTACGGTCCTTTAAGGACCTGTAACGTGGGAATTTAGAATTTTCATTGCAGTGGGGGTCCCTGATCGCGTGCAATCGGGACCCCGACTGCAATGGTTAATGTGGGGTTAATGCAGGTCTCCGAGCTTATCTCGGATCCCCTGGGGTTAATGCGGGTTTCCGAGCTTATCTCAGATCCCTTCTTGGGTAAGTTGTACGTGGCTGGGCTGTAAGCCTCGTTTTCATTTTTTTTTGGCAGCTATTTTTTCTCTCGCTTCGGGGATTTTCGTGTGTCTGATCTCGGGAATTTGGACTTAAATGGAGGTATAACTTCACTTTCAGAGGTCCTGAGTGCCCCCCTTGCTATGGGTAAGCTTTTTATGTAGTTTTTGTGAGGATTTGTTGTGTTTTGACTGTTTTTTAGGGGGGGGGGCGGTTCCGACATTTTTCGTGCGTGTGGGTGTTTGTTACGTTAAGGTTGGTTCTGAGGTTAATGCAGGTTTCCGAGGTGAGCCTCGTTTTCGTTTTTTTCGGCGGCCATTTTTTCTTTCGCTTAGGGGATTTTCGTGTGTCTGAACTCGGGAATTTGGACTTAAATGGAGGTGTAACTTCACTTTCAGAGGTCCTGGGTGCACTCCCCCCCTTGCTATGGGTAAGCTTTTTATGTCGTTTTTGTAAATATTTGGTGTGTTTTGACTGTTTTTAGGTGCGCGTGGTTCGGCCGTTAATGCCGTATATTTAGTGCGTGTGGGTGTTTGTTACGTTAAGGTTGGTTCCGAAGTGTTTTTTTTTTTCTAAGTCGTGTGTACATACGACATTGGAGACTTCACCTTTCGCAAATGCGGCCCCTCGCTATGCGAGGGTCTGCATTTGCGGACAAAACTGCATCCCTCGCTTTGCGAGGGATGCAGTTCTTGCGAGCTCGCTTTGCGAGCTCGCAAAGAGTGACGACATCTCATAGTTTGACAACTATTATATGTGATATATATATATACATATATATATATATATATATATAGTGTATTGTGTAGGACATAATAAAGAAATAAGTTAGCTCTGAAAATCATGTCTATTAAAATATTGTTAGGTCATTAAAAATATATATATTATATTTTGCAATATGTATATGTAATATGACAGGTGGGTTCAAGGACGGAATCAGTGGTAAGTGAGCATTTTGGGCTTCCAAACTAAAGTCTGCCATAGGTAGTTATGAGGGTGGATTAGTATGTCTTTAACCATTTAAATTTGGCCCTGGTGACATCATGTAACATGCAACAATAAAGTCCCCAAATGCAGATTGATTTGTTGCTCTCAGAACATGGAAGTCATGCTTTTATAAAGCTCTTTTCTTCAAAGAGGTGTCTTTCGACACATTTTTGAAAGTAGATAACCCTCATGTGAGAGGTTATATTCCCTTCTAATAAAATTGTAATTCACTGGTTGGCATAGGGCAAAAGAGTCCCATGGATCTTGATAATTCAAAGGAAAAAAGGCAAATCCAGCAACTTTTTGTTGAGACACTAGACCCATCACCCACTTTATTCACCAATGGAGCATAGCCGGATTACCCATTAGGCCAACTTGACAGGTGTCTAGGGGTGCCTCCCTGTGAGCGGTGACCATTTTTTGACCTAAAGAACCATAAAAATTGATTCTAACATAAACAAATGAAATTGTGTAGTTCACAGACTGGAACTGGAGCTACATCCAGGAACAGGAAGCTGTCAGACTGTCACATCTGGGAGTGGTGACCTGCTCCCTGCACAGAGCCTACACATGGAGCTGCCTGAAGGTGACAGGGGCAGGAGATGGGGATACAACGTGTCACCTGTGTATAGTGATCGTACTGACATAGTTATGATGTGTGTATGTAATGAGTGAGGCCCTGCACATAATACTGACTAAAGTAATAATCATAGAGTGAGAGAGGCCAGAGAAGAGATCTAAATATCCATCAACAACAGCCCAATGATCATTGTAGATGTGTATTGATCTTCTATTAGAGATATGAATTGCATAGGAAGATTGGCAATACTGTGTGGGATTGTGATAAGAGAGCATAGTAAGGAGAACAAGCTCACACACCAGTTGTTATAATACAGAAAGATATAAGATGGGCACAGGATATACCCTCTTAAACAGATGTAATTAGGTTTATTCCTGCTGACACTTTACCCTCTGACCCTGTGCCTGTGCATTTACAGTAAATACACTAATCTGTTCTGCAGCTTTCACATCCTCTGGGTCACTCTCTGTATACTGGTCTACCTTATCCTAATAAGGGTAAATATGTAAAGAGAGCTAAAGATTATGTATGTTTGGTCTTTCACATTTCAGCAGGTAGAGATTATTGGAAGCAGTAATGCTCATGGTAACACATACAGCCTTATTAAATTGTGATTTGGTCAATTGAATAGGGCTCTATATAAGCACATAGCATAATTTTTTACAGAAGTTTTTAGTTAGTGAAGACCTTGCTTTTGGATAGAAGTTCACTTGATAATGACTGCAAGTTCATGTTAAAAGTAGAAAGCCTTGAAAGGTGCTGCACAGAGCTTATCTCACACCTGATAAAATTAACACACAAACATCTTCAAATTGCTATAGACTATGTCAAACAATAGGTACATTTTTCCACACTTGGTGGGAATGCCCAATAGTTCAGAACATTTGGACCAAAGTCATGGAATTGGCATCTACCATTTTGACGACGACATTACACCCATCGATAGACATTTGCCTATTGGGAGACTATACAATTCCTACTTATGGCCACAAAAAGCCACATTGCAAAAAAGAAAAATGGAGGATGCAACAACTTCATCTCCAAGAAATAATACATAAACTAAATTTCATAAATGAATATGGGATGTATGGATTAACTCCCCATACTCAATCACAGTCATATAAAAATTACAAATCTCATAAAACAAACATTGAAACATGATATTTAAACTGGCTGAATTAATGACCCCTCGGAGTGCAAAACAGAAGCTGGACGGGTACGGATTCAATGACAACTTTATGGATAAAATGAAAATCTGGAGTTCAAACCCGTTAGGGATAAAATAAAGAAACTAAATCAAATGTGACTGACTCAAGTGTATTCCCCCCCTCATCTGAATGTTAGGATTAGTTCAGTGTAATTTAATATGTTTTAGTTACCGTAATATGTTTTACTGAATCTACAGCTACAATCAAACAGAGAAAAGAAAAAAGGAAAAAACTGGAGGTCACAGTTAAACAAAAATATTTATACAAAGATTGTCACATTTTTTTTTTTTATTATTAAACGCTGTTTTGTTTAAAATTACAATTATGAAAATTTTTATGACATATGATATATGAAAATAAAGATTAATGACTATAAAAGTAGAAAGCCTTATAGGGTGCTGAAATCTCAAGGAAACACAGGATAACAACATATAACATACACATAGAGAATATGTGATAACCCTCACAGCTAACATGGAAGGAAAGCAAATGAAGGAACACACAATCACAATAAAGAATAATTGTATAGAACAGTTATTCCTTTATTATTATTATTATTATTATTATTATTATTATTATTACTATTAAGGTCATTTACTTTATTATTTTTGGGGGATTTTGCACATTATTATTTTTTTTAAACCTTGTACTCTAATATCACACTTCTACAACCCTTTTACCAATTCTACTCATGCAGTAACACCTTTAAAACATGAGTAATGGTGCTGGACACCTATTGAATGTGTTTTTTATGCCATCCTTACTATGCACTGTGACCATTCATACCTTATTTACAATTCTGTGGTGCATATATTTGTTTTAGTAAAATAAAAGAGGCACAAGCAGGGTTAAAGGCCCAATGACTTCAGTTTGGTTTTGTATACAACATTTATCTATTTATTGACAAAGTAAAAATAGGTTTATGATACTTGCTTCAGGAAATGCAACCATATCTCTCCAGAAATGTAAACATCCCAATCACACCTGCAAACTTCTACCTATGTATCATGGACTCGCTCAGGGACTAGCAGAGGCATCAACATTTATTTATTCTAATTAAAAACTAATTGTATGACTTTTTTCCCTGATTACTTATGCTCTTGGTTATGCTAATGTTTTTCAAGCAATATCTGTTTTCATTGTGAAGTGACCCTTTAACTCTCATTATTATTCAGTTTTATGTGTGAAACAAGGGATCATGATATGTGTTTGTGTAACACTCGCTGCCCTCCCATAGAAAATATAAATAATATTGCCCACCATAAAATGCATTTAATAAACAAGTAATAGCTCAACGTTTGTATGAGTAGCTATGTCAAAATGGTTGTTTTGGGAAAATATCTGCGATTTGCTCACACAGCAAGAGAGATATATAAACGCACACAAAAAGGGGAAAAATTGGTGCGTGCATACTCGCATGAACTCGCAGGGGCTCCTCCACTTTACTGCCCAGGGGCTCCAAAAAGGTAGATCCGGCACTGCAATTAAGGGAAGGTTGGCTCTAATACAACCCACATCTCACCTTCTACAAAGAAAATAAATGAGAACTATCAGTCATCTCTTCAATTGAGCAGTTCAATGATTGTCACATGAGTCAAATGATCACCTACCCCGCATTATACCACCTGTCAGGCTCTTCCCCACCTGCAACAAACCTATTTGCAAACAGCGCTTTAGGAGCTTCTTTTTAGACTACAACAAACTTACTTGCAAAAACAATAGTGTTTGCCAAAATCAGAACTTCGACCAAGCTAAGCCTTTTATCTTTCAAGCCCGTAAATGTTACAATCACAAACCGCTATTAAATTGCTACAAGGCCTCAAGCCCGCAATTGTTTTCACACCTGTAAATAATGCAAATGTAGCCAAAAATCCTACAGGTACTAAAGAGGACCTGCAAGGGGGTTAAACTCCTGTCTGTAGCACAGTAAAAGAAAATATAAACATACACTACTGTTTTTTTAAATTACAGGGAAAGCGATAAAAGGTATTCAAATTAATAGCACAAAATTCTAAAATCTGCAATACATTTTTTTTTTTCATGTTTAATTTCTGTGTTATATCGATCCACACAATCAATGTGTTAATACATATGATAGAACTCGCATGGACTAGAATATTATTTTTATCAATTTTCATATTGCATTATTTCTGGAATGCTTTTACTATTGGCTCCGTCTAAACCTATAACTATGAGTTTGAATAATTTATCATGTTCAAGCCCGGAAATGCTATGTGATGAAGCATGGTTTATGTATTTGGATACCGGCCATGTCTTTGCACCCTTTTCTAATTTAATCTCTCTGTAACTCCAGCAAATTTGCAGGAGTTACAGATTAAATTAGAAAAGGAATTTAATAGGGCCCTATATCTCCAAAAGCATATTAATAAATTATAAACATTTCAAAGAGGGTTACTAAAATGCTCCATGGTATAAAACACAAATTCTAAAAGGAAAATGATATGATTGTAAAAAGGAAAGATGACAGATAGAGATGTCGCGAATAGTTCGCCGGCGGACTGTTCCCGGCGAACATAGCATGTTCGCGTTTGCGGCGAACTGCGACCATATGCGAGATTCGACCCGCCCCCAATACTTTATCATTGAGCAAACTTTGACCCTGCATGTCACAGTCAGCAGTCTTACTGAGAGGAGGTAGAGTGTAGTTGATACTGCATCAATAGGGAAAACCATAGCTAGGCAAGTTTATTCAGTGTCCAGTGCAGTGCTGAAGGACTCTTGTGCATTATTATTATTATTATTACTACTATATAATGTGTAGATGTACCAGCTGGGCATGCATTATTATTATTATTATTATTATTATTATAATGTGTAGATGTACCAGCTGGGCATGCATTATTATTATTATTATTATTATTATTATTATTATATAATGTGTAGATGTACCAGCTGGGCATGCTCTTGTGCATTATTATTATTATTATTATTGGTAAAATACTACTACTAATAATAATAATAATGCACAAGAGCATGCCCAGCTGGTACATCTACACATTATATACTAATAATAATAATAATAATAACAATAATAATAATAATGCTCAAGAGCATGCCCAGCCGGTACATCTACACATTATATAGTAATAATAATAATAATAATAATAATATAGAAGAGCATGCCCAGCCGGTACATCTACACATTATATAGTAATAATAATAATAATAATAATAATAATAAAGCACAAGAGCATGCCCAGCAGGTACATCTACACATTATATAGTAATAATAATAAGAATAATAATAAAGCAGAAGACCTCCCCTGTGTCTCCCCCCCCCCCACTCCTTCCCATGTGTCTCTCTCCCCCCCTCTCCCCTGTGTCTCCCCCCCCACTCCCTCCCATGTGTCTCTCTCCCCCCCCCTCCCCTGTGTCTCTCCCACCCTTGCCTGTGTCTCTTCCCCCTCTCCCTTCCCCAGTGTTTCTTTCCCCCCCTCTCCTGTGTCTTTTCCCCCTTCCCTCTTCCCTGTGTCACTCCCCCCCTCCCCTGTGTCTCTACCCCCCCTCTCCCTTCCCGTGTTTCTTTCCCCCCCTCCCCTGTGTCTTTCCCCCCTTCCCTCTCCCCTGTGTCTCTCCCCCCTCATCTGTGTCTCTTCCCCCTTCTCCCCTGTGTCTCTACCCCCTCTACCCTGTGTCTCTACCCCCCTCTCCCTTCCCCTGTGTTTCTTCCCCCCTCGTCTGTGTCTTTACCCCCTTTCCTCTCCCCGGTGTCTCCTCACCACTCCCTCCCATTAGTCTCTTCCCCCCCTCTCCCCTGTGTCTCTACCCCCCCACTCTCTCCTGTGTCTCTCCCCCCCCTCCCATGTGTCTCTTCCCCTCACCTCTCCCTTACCCTGTTTCTCTTCCCCCCCCTCTGCCCTGTGTCTTCCTCCCCCCTCTCCACTGTGTCTTCCTCCCCCCTCTCCCCTCTCCTGTGTCTTTTGCCCCTTCCCTCTTCCCTGTGTCACTCCCCCCTCCCCTGTGTCTCTACCCCCCTCTCCCTTCCCGTGTTTCTTTCCCCCCCTCCCCTGTGTCTTTCCCCCCTACCCTCTCCCCTGCGTCTCTCCCCCCTCATGTGTGTCTCTTCCCCCTTCTCCCCTGTGTCTCTACCCCCTCTCCCCTGTGTCTCTACCCCCCTCTCCCTTCCCCTGTGTTTCTTTCCCCCTCCTCTGTGTCTTTACCCCCTTTCCTCTCCCCTGTGTCTCCTCACCACTCCCTCCCATTAGTCTCTTCCCCCCCTCTCCCCTGTGTCTCTACCCACCACTCTCTCCTGTGTCTCTCCCCCCCTCCCATGTGTCTCTTCCCCTCACCTCTCCCTTACCCTGTTTCTCTTCCCCCCTCTGCCCTGTGTCTTCCTCCCCCTCTCCACTGTGTCTTCCTCCCCCTCTCCCCTCTCCTGTGTCTTTTCCCTCTTCCCTGTGTCACTTCCTCCTCCCCTGTGTCACTACCCCCTCTCCCTTCCCGTGTTTCTTTCCCCCCCTCCCCTGTCTTTCCCCCCTTCCCTCTCCCTGTGTCTCTCCCCCCTCATCTGTGTCTCTTCCCCCTTCTCCCCTGTGTCTCTACCCCCTCTCCCCTGTGTCTCTACTCCCTCTCCCTTCCCCTGTGTTTCTTCCCCCCTCCTCTGTGTCTTTACCCCCTTTCCTCTCCCCGGTGTCTCCTCACCACTCCCTCCCATTAGTCTCTTCCCCCCTCTCCCCTGTGTCTCTACCCCCCACTCTCTCCTGTGTCTCTCCCCCCTCCCATGTGTCTCTTCCCCTCACCTCTCCCTTACCCTGTTTCTCTTCCCCCCTCTGCCCTGTGTCTTCCTCCCCCTCTCCACTGTGTCTTCCTCCCCCTCTCCCCTCTCCTGTGTCTTCCTCTCCCTCTCCCCTGTGTTTCCTCCCCCTCTCCCCTCCCCCGTATACGCATACATACATACGATAAGAAATCTGGGGGGGGGGGGGGGGGGGTGATGCTTTTTGTGTGATGCTTTTTGTACTCTGAGGACCTTCGGCGCTCATTGTGAGCCTCTTCCCTCGTATGATGCTTTTTGTACTCTGAGGACCTTCGGCGCTCATTGTGAGCCTCTTCCCTCGTGTCCTTCATGTTTCGTGCTTTGCAACGATCAATCTTCGGCGCTCATCGCAGAGACAGATATATAAGTACAGTGTTAAATATATAATTTTTTTTGTGCAGTGTAAATTAAAAAATGTATTCAGGTCTCAGAGCATAATAAAGTGATTTAGATTTGTAACTGCTTTGAGAGTGCTATCGCTGGCAGCCAATGAGCAGTAATCCAGATATATAACTGTAGAGTAAAAAGTAAAACATTTTAGTGTAGTGTAAAGTCTACATTTTTATTTTCCATTACTAATTAATACTTATTAAATGAATGCACGATAATAACTATTGTGAATGAACAAATGTATTAGGAAGTGCGAAGCGTTAATTTATGTAAAGTAACGGCAGTGTAAAATATGCTATTAAGCGTTTTTTATTTATATATATTTTTTTTTAATAATAATTAATTAATTAATTACTAAAATACTTTACCTATTTGTAATTAATATATCCAGTGATCAATATCCTGAAGAGCTAACTAAAAAAGATTTTCCTAAAAAGCCGTACGAGGTAAAGATACACTATTAACAAGGACGCTAAATCATCCACACCCGCTTACCACATACACATTCCCCACCATTTTACAACACTAACTTACACAATGCGGAAGTACACAGCTACCCTAACGGCTTCCACTCGCGCACGCAGCCTATTTACACTACACACTGCACACATTGCTGACACTTACACAGCAGCTCCACAGCACTGAAAACCTACATTGTATGCTGCAGGAACATGAAAACAGATTGTCAGCTCTTCAGCACAATGCTTCCTGCATATATTACTTACAAATAGGTAAAGTATATTCATTTAGTAATTATTTAATTATCATACAAAAATACATATACACAAAAAAAACATTATCACATTAAACATAAAAGCCATTCACTGCGCGCCTCACAACGAGCGCCAACGCTGCTCAAAGCACACAAAGCCTTGCAATAAGCGCAAAAAAACACATCACCGCCGACCAAAGAATAACAGCAAAAGCGCCTATCAGAAAAAAAAATACAACCAACAGCCTCGCAATGAGCGCCGAAGGATATCCGACCGCCAACAAAATGAATGTCTCGTCCAAACCATTACCTGCCTTACAATCTTATTGCCGACATTTTTGGACGGGCAAGTCGCTAGTAAATATATAAAGATCAAGATAATAAAAGTATCAGGAAATGTAACACAAAGATGCACGTGCGTCTGAATAATACGACGAATACGGATTTTTGTCATAAATGATATGATCGCAGTATTGGGTCATAAACCCTAAACACTGGAATTTGTTACATACAATTTACTGATGATGTCATTAATGGGCTTCAAGGGGGGGGATCTCTTTTCATACTTTTTGAGCGGTGCAAATCCAACATACGCAGAGCGGAAACGCCACATCTGTGGGACACACACAAAGGGGTTCACTTTGGGAGAAAAAAACAAACAAATATGAAATATTTAATAATCATATTTTGATGTTACCAACAGATAAGGAAACGAAACTGAGGTTATTATATCTAATAGTAGCAAGCCTGGGAGTACTGGGAGTAATAATACTGCAGCAGGAGGTCAGGACTAATGTCATCTATAGACCCCCAGACAGATAAAGGTCAGTACTAATGTCCCTCTATAGACCCCCAGTCAGATAAAGGTCAGTACTAATGTCCCTCTTTAGACCCCCAGTCAGATAAAGGTCATTACTAATGTCCCTCTATAGACACCCAGTCAGATAAAGGTCAGTACTAATGTCACCTATAGACCCCCAGTCTGATAAAGGTCAGTACTAATGTCACTCTATAGACACCCAGTCTGATAAAGGTCAGTACTAATGTCCCTCTATAGACACCCAGTCAGATAAAGGTCAGTACTAATGTCCCTCTATAGACCCCCAGTCAGATAAAGGTCAGTACTAATGTCACTCTATAGACCCCCAGTCAGATAAAGGTCATTACTAATGTCCCTCTATAGACACCCAGTCAGATAAAGGTCAGTACTAATGTCACTCTATAGACTCCCAGTCACATAAAGGTCAGTACTAATGTCCCTCTATAGACACCCAGTCAGATAAAGGTCATTACTAATGTCTCTCTATAGACCCCCAGTCAGATAAAGGTCAGTACTAATGTCCCTCTATAGACACCCAGTCAGATAAAGGTCATTACTAATGTCCCTCTATAGACACCCAGTCAGATAAAGGTCAGTACTAATGTCACTCTATAGACCCCCAGTCACATAAAGGTCAGTACTAATGTCCCTCTATAGACACCCAGTCAGATAAAGGTCATTACTAATGTCTCTCTATAGACCCCCAGTCATATAAAGGTCAGTACTATTGCCCCTATAGACGCCCAGTCATATAAAGGTCAGTACTAATGTCACTCTATAGACCCCCAGTCACATAAAGGTCAGTACTAATGTCACCTATAGACCCCCCAGTCATATAAAGGTCAGTACTAATGTCACTCTATAGACACCCAGTCAGATAAAGGTCAGTACTAATGTCCCTCTATAGACACCCAGTCAGATAAAGGTCAGTACTAATGTCACCTATAGACCCCCAGTCATATAAAGGTCAGTACTAATGTCACTCTATAGACCCCCAGTCAGATAAAGGTCAGTACTAATGTCCCTCTATAGACCCCCAGTCATATAAAGGTCAGTACTAATGTCACTCTATAGACCCCCAGTCACATAAAGGTCAGTACTAATGTCCCTCTATAGACACCCAGTCAGATAAAGGTCATTACTAATGTCCCTCTATAGACACCCAGTCAGATAAAGGTCATTACTAATGTCTCTCTATAGACCCCCAGTCAGATAAAGGTTAGTACTAATGTCCCTCTATAGACCCCCAGTCATATAAAGGTCAGTACTAATGTCACTCTATAGACCCCCAGTCATATAAAGGTCAGTACTAATGTCACTCTATAGACCCTCAGTCACATAAAGGTCAGTACTAATGTCCCTCTATAGACACCCAGTCAGATAAAGGTCATTACTATTGTCTCTCTATAGACCCCCAGTCAGATAAAGGTCAGTACTAATGTCCCTCTATAGACACCCAGTCAGATAAAGGTCATTACTAATGTCCCTCTATAGACACCCAGTCAGATAAAGGTCAGTACTAATGTCACTCTATAGACCCCCAGTCACATAAAGGTCAGTACTAATGTCCCTCTATAGACACCCAGTCAGATAAAGGTCATTACTAATGTCTCTCTATAGACCCCCAGTCAGATAAAGGTCAGTACTAATGTCCCTCTATAGACCCCCCAGTCATATAAAGGTCAGTACTAATGTCACTCTATAGACCCCCAGTCATATAAAGGTCAGTACTAATGTCACTCTATAGACCCTCAGTCACATAAAGGTCAGTACTAATGTCCCTCTATAGACACCCAGTCAGATAAAGGTCATTACTAATGTCCCTCTATAGACCCCCAGTCATATAAAGGTCAGTACTAATGTCACTCTATAGACACCCAGTCAAATAAAGGTCAGCACTAATGTCCCTCTATAGACACCCAGTCAGATAAAGGTCATTACTAATGTCTCTCTATAGACCCCCAGTCAGATAAAGGTCAGTACTAATGTCCCTCTATAGACCCCAGTCCGATAAAGGTCAGTACTAATGTCACCTATAGACCCCCCAGTCACATAAAGGTCAGTACTAATGTCCCTCTATAGACACCCAGTCAGATAAAGGTCATTACTAATGTCTCTCTATAGACCCCCAGTCATATAAAGGTCAGTACTAATGTCCCTCTATAGACGCCCAGTCATATAAAGGTCAGTACTAATGTCACTCTATAGACCCCCAGTCACATAAAGGTCAGTACTAATGTCACCTATAGACCCCCAGTCATATAAAGGTCAGTACTAATGTCACTCTATAGACACCCAGTCAGATAAAGGTCAGTACTAATGTCCCTCTATAGACACCCAGTCAGATAAAGGTCAGTACAAATGTCACCTATAGACCCCCAGTCATATAAAGGTCAGTACTAATGTCACTCTATAGACACCCAGTCAGATAAAGGTCAGTACTAATGTCCCTCTATAGACACCCAGTCAGATAAAGGTCATTACTAATGTCTCTCTATAGACCCCCAGTCAGATAAAGGTCAGTACTAATGTCCCTCTATAGACCCCAGTCCGATAAAGGTCAGTATTAATGTCACCTATAGACACCCAGTCATATAAAGGTCAGTTCTAATGTCACTCTATAGACACCCAGTCAGATAAAGGTCAGTACTAATGTCCCTCTATAGACCCCCAGTCATATAAAGGTCAGTACTACAGGGAGTGCAGAATTATTAGGCAAGTTGTATTTTTGAGGATTAATTTTATTATTGAACAACAACCATGTTCTCAATGAACCCAAAAAACTCATTAATATCAAAGCTGAATATTTTTGGAAGTAGGTTTTAGTTTGTTTTTAGTTTTAGCTATTTTAGGGGGATATCTGTGTGTGCAGGTGACTATTGCTGTGCATAATTATTAGGCAACTTAACAAAAAACAAATATATACCCATTTCAATTATTTATTTTTACCAGTGAAACCAATATAACATCTCAACATTCACAAATATACATTTCTGACATTCAAAAACAAAACAAAAACAAATCAGTGACCAATATAGCCACCTTTCTTTGCAAGGACACTCAAAAGCCTGCCATCCATGGATTCTGTCAGTGTTTTGATCTGTTCACCATCAACATTGCGTGCAGCAGCAACCACAGCCTCCCAGACACTGTTCAGAGAGGTGTACTGTTTTCCCTCCTTGTAAATCTCACATTTGATGATGGACCACAGGTTCTCAATGGGGTTCAGATCAGGTGAACAAGGAGGCCATGTCATTAGATTTTCTTCTTTTATACCCTTTCTTGCCAGCCACGCTGTGGAGTACTTGGACGCGTGTTATGGAGCATTGTCCTGCATGAAAATCATGTTTTTCTTGAAGGATGCAGACTTCTTCCTGTACCACTGCTTGAAGAAGGTGTCTTCCAGGAACTGGCAGTAGGACTGGGAGTTGAGCTTGACTCCATCCTCAATCTGAAAAGGCCCCACAAGCTCATCTTTGATGATACCAGTCCAAACCAGTACTCCACCTCCACCTTGCTGGCGTCTGAGTCGGACTCAAGCTCTCTGCCCTTTACCAATCCAGCCACGGGCCCATCCATCTGGCCCATCAAGACTCACTCTCATTTCATCAGTCCATAAAACCTTAGAAAAATCAGTCTTGAGATATTTCTTGGCCCAGTCTTGACGTTTCAGCTTGTGTGTCTTGTTCAGTGGTGGTCGTCTTTCAGCCTTTCTTACCTTGGCCATGTCTCTGAGTATTGCACACCTTGTGCTTTTGGGCACTCCAGTGATGTTGCAGCTCTGAAATATGGCCAAACTGGTGGCAAGTGGCATCGTGGCAGCTGCACGCTTGACTTTTCTCAGTTCATGGGCAGTTATTTTGCGCCTTGGTTTTTCCACACGCTTTTTGCGACCTTGTTGACTATTTTGAATGAAACGCTTGATTGTTCAATGATCACGCTTCAGAAGCTTTGCAATTTTAAGAGTGCTGCATCCCTCTGCAAGATATCTCACTATTTTTCACTTTTCTGAGCCTGTCAAGTCCTTCTTTTGACCCATTTTGCCAAAGTAAAGGAAGTTGCCTAATAATTATGCACACCTGATATAGGCTGTTGATGTCATTAGACCACACCCCTTCTCATTACAGAGATGCACATCACCTAATATGCTTAATTGGTAGTAGGCTTTCGAGCCTATACAGCTTGGAGTAAGACAACATGCATAAAGAGGATGATGTGGTCAAAATACTCATTTGCCTAATAATTCTGCACTCCCTGTAATGTCACTCTATAGACCCCCAGTCACATAAAGGTCAGTACTAATGTCCCTCTATAGACACCCAGTCAGATAAAGGTCATTACTAATGTCCCTCTATAGACACCCAGTCAGATAAAGGTCAGTACTTATGTCACTCTATAGACCCCCAGTCACATAAAGGTCAGTACTAATGTCCCTCTATAGACACCCAGTCAGATAAAGGTCATTACTAATGTCTCTCTATAGACCCCCAGTCAGATAAAGGTCAGTACTAATGTCCCTCTATAGACACCCAGTCAGATAAAGGTCATTACTAATGTCCCTCTATAGACACCCAGTCAGATAAAGGTCAGTACTAATGTCACTCTATAGACCCCCAGTCACATAAAGGTCAGTACTAATGTCCCTCTATAGACACCCAGTCAGATAAAGGTCATTACTAATGTCTCTCTATAGACCCCCAGTCAGATAAAGGTCAGTACTAATGTCCCTCTATAGACCCCCAGTCATATAAAGGTCAGTACTAATGTCACTCTATAGACCCCCAGTCATATAAAGGTCAGTACTAATGTCACTCTATAGACCCTCAGTCACATAAAGGTCAGTACTAATGTCCCTCTATAGACACCCAGTCAGATAAAGGTCATTACTAATGTCCCTCTATAGACCCCCAGTCATATAAAGGTCAGTACTAATGTCACTCTATAGACACCCAGTCAGATAAAGGTCAGCACTAATGTCCCTCTATAGACACCCAGTCAGATAAAGGTCATTGCTAATGTCTCTCTATAGACCCCCAGTCAGATAAAGGTCAGTACTAATGTCCCTCTATAGACCCCAGTCCGATAAAGGTCAGTACTAATGTCACCTATAGACCCCCAGTCACATAAAGGTCAGTACTAATGTCACTCTATAGACACCCAGTCAGATAAAGGTCAGTACTAATGTCCCTCTATAGACCCCCAGTCATATAAAGGTCAGTACTAATGTCACTCTATAGACCCCCAGTCACATAAAGGTCAGTACTAATGTCCCTCTATAGACCCCCAGTCATATAAAGGTCAGTACTAATGTCCCTCTATAGACCCCCAGTCAGATAAAGTTTTGAAATGTTTCTTGGATAGCATTGGGGCTAAAGGAGGTTTGGCCATCAGGTAGTCTAAAGATACCGTATATTATGTCCTCTCTTGGGGGGTAAAGACACTAATAATTCCTCCAATAAAATTCTGTTTTTTTTATGTGGGCAAGGTCCCTGGTTAGCCCATTGGGTTATCTGTTAAAAAGAGTGGTGCAGAGACTGTGGGGGCTGTTAGCCTCCTTGTCCCCGTGTGGCCGTTTAGAATCCCTGCTGCTGCATGTTTCAGCTTTATTAAGGTGTAATTGTACAGCGTTTGACTCAAGTAGCTGCCTGTGCTGGGTCAGTTTGGCTTAATTGCTGGGCCCTTTTCCTGCCAAGATGGCGACCGTCAGTCCATGGGCCTCTATGTCCCCTTCACTACCTTTGTCCCCGCTTGTGTGCTTATTTGGGATGGCCCCCCTTTATATCTCCGACCCGTGGCCTTCTCAGGTCCCCGCCTCAGTCTCTGAGTGTGGGTATGCGGGCTGGGGCGTTGAATCAGGCCTACCTTCTTCTCTGCTCGCTGCAAGATCAACAATACCTAATTTTTCAGGCATGTGGTGCTGCACTGTGCCTTCAACAACAAAACCCCAAAAAAAGGCACATAACAGGGATTAAACTGATAGGAGTAGTACTACTTAACACACCACTCATATCTGGTGTAACAGTAGTGTACATTTAAAACAAAAAACATTTTTTCTACTGTAATAGATTGCATAGCAGTTAGTTGTGTGCAAGCGTGTGTGTCAGATCTACAGCGTCTACTCTGCCAACTTCTGCAAGTGCACAGTGCCACTCATATCTGTTGTCACAGTGGCTTGGACGCATAGTACCAATCTGTCAAAACCGGTAATGATGAATGAGGTCTAGAGTAGCCTGGTTCCCTTATCCTCTACAGGTTGAGACCTAATGTTTGGGTGTCTCCAGACCAACACATGAGTACAAGCAGCACACAAACTCAAAGCCGCCATCCTCCTCCTGGTCCAGCATCATCAGCCACATCAACCACTGCTGTCCTCCTTGCCCCCTCTCAACCATCCGCCACTGCGTCTCTCGCCTTGAGCAGTTCCTGCTCATTTGCCCATAGTCAGGTGCCTGTAAAGGACATGTTTGAGCGTAAGAAGCTAATGTCTCAAAGTGCCCCAAAATTGAAGTGATACGACCAACAAAGCATCTTTTTCCATCTCCCGGTTCTAAAAATCCAGGCCTTATACACGCCCCCTGATATGTGCTGTAACAGGTTTTAAACTGATAAGAGTAGTACTACTTAACACACCTTATAATAATGCAGAGAGAGGCAATGCAGTGAGAGGAGTCTGAAGTAGAGGAGTCAGAGGAGGAAGGTGGCTTTGAGGAGGTGGAAGACCAAACACAGCAGGCGTCCCAGGGGGCTTGTTGTCACCTTTCGGGGACCCTTGGTGTTGTACGTGGCTGGGTGGAGGAAGAGACCTTCAATGACATAAGTGAGGACATGGAACGGGACATGGCTAGCTTGGTATCCAACCTTGTGCAAATGGGGAGTTTGCGGTTGTGCAAATGGACTGTTTGCGGTTGTTTACGGTGCGTTAAACGGGGAGTTTGGCCTGTCACTGTGAAGCGGGTGTAACCCTTACACTACCTGATCGATACAACATCATACCTGATGTTTTAAAGCACGTTATTCCAAACAATTTAGGAATGTTAGGTAATTTATGCCCTTTATGGCTTAAAACCAGACTCTGTATCAACTATGTAATTTTCCGTGGGAGTTTTGCCATGGATCCCCCTCCGGCATGCCACAGTCCAGTTGTTAGACCCCTTGAAACAACTTTCCCATCACTATTGTGGCCAGAAAGAGTCCCTGTGGGTTTTAAAATTCGCCTGCCCATTGAAGTCTATGGCGGTTCGCCAATGTTCGCCGGTTCGCGAACATTTGCGGTGGTTCGCGTTCGCGGTTTGCGAACCGAAAACTTTAGGTTCGCGACATCACTAATGACAGACGGTAACGAGGTAATATGATAGAATGCTTCAAATATATTGAAATATATCTTAATATTTATGAAAGTTTAGAAAGTAGGTGTATTCCAAAAAGAGCAATCAAAGACTTGGTGAAAGATTTAGGAGCAATGTGTGAAAGCACTACTTTACAGAACTTTAGTAGACAGGTTGGACAACCTTCCTGCAAAAGTCATAGGCATAGATACAGTAAAGGAATTAAAGATGTCTAGGATCAGCATAAGACCATCCTGAAGATTAATTAATCTGCATGTTTTAGGTAGATGGTTCATATCTATGTTTCTATTTATCAGTTCTACGTCATTGGTTGATATACTTTTCCTTGGAATATTTATATATACATATTTTTTTATAACACAATAAATTAAGAATAATATTTAAAAAAAGTTATAAAATACACAAGGATATTATAAAATTCTGCCAGTTATAGGTATGCTGTGAAAAGCCAAATCCTTTTACAAAATAAGCTACATATTGTATGCATAGGCTATCATACAGCAAGGCTACAGATTTCAAAATCAAAAACACCACTAATATACAGTAAGATAGAGAGTATGTGGGTAATACATAGAAACTCCAAATAATTGCATAACTAGGTTGCTCATTTAGAGCAAAGTGATAGATATGAGAGTAAGAGTCATAAAGTCCACATATCTACTATATAAAATAATTCAGATTCCATAATTACAATATAAAAGTGGAGGGCCCTGACTTTGAATTTTTAGTCTTACGTACATGGTGCTTTTTTCCAAAGCACCTTACAAGATTGAAAACCCTCAAATTTACAGTCTAAAGGGAGTTAGATAGGCAGATACCTGGGCAAGAATAACAGATATGAATTTGGACGGATCAAGAAGATCGAGAAAGTTGAGAGTGATAGAGAGTGAAAGAGAAGAGAAGGCAATTCTGTTGCTGTAAACCAAACATTGAAATGACCTGGGTAGAAGATGTACAACATTGGGAAGAAGTCTGTATTTGGTTTATATATGATTTAAACAGCAGGCCTGCTTCTCTAATATGCAACAAAACAAGAAATAAAGGATAACCCAAAAGACAGGTTAACATACATACAATACGCATATACAGTATGTACAGTAGGCAATGGAGATCGTGCTGACAATGGAGATGCTGTTGCCAATGCAAATGCTGTTTCCAGTGGAGATGGTGCTGGCAATGGAGATGCTGTTGCCCATAGGTATGCTATTGGCCCCATCTGTTAGGGCAACAACGGCTGTGACATCAACAGCTGGGACAACTGCTGAGGCAAGAATGGCTGTGACATTATTATTTTATTATTATTAGCAATTATTTGTAACGCGCCAGTATATTCCGTAGCGCTATACATAAGTTAAGTTACAGGCAATGACAAGTTCAAGATTCACACGTTGCAATGAATGGAGGGCCCCTTTCTTTGAACTTGGAATCTGGTGTCCATAGCGCTTTCCCAGAAGCACCTCGCAGGATTGAAACTTGCAGACTTACAATCTAAAGGACATCAACTGCTGGGACAACCACTGCTGTGGCAACATCTGTTGTGTCCCGGTCAGGAGTGGGAGAGGATTGGGGTCCGGCAAACGTATTGCTTGAATGTCACAAGTTGGCAGTAGTTTGCCTGTTGAGAGTGGTCCCAATGAGCATGAGATCCCTGAAGGTGGTTGCTGGCTCAATGAACTTCCAGTTTCCCACAATGTTCTTGCTGCTGATGGCCCAGCCTCCTGTGATGGGCCCAGCCCTCGGCTTCCTCCACCACCACCTGTGTTGGTGATAGTGGTTCATCTGGTGGAGCCACCACCTGTGTCATTGCCGGCGGGGTATGCCTCCCGGGTACTGAAATGAGAGGACAATGGTATTGGAGTATTGATTCTCTGAAAAATAGTTTGCTTTGTGTTTCCATTTCCCTGACATCATGGTCCCTTGTAATTGACTGTGGTTATTGTTTATCGCAGATAAACATTGAGCTGTATCATGATCATTGTGGATCATGACTTAATCATCATTATCAATATATATATATAGCTGGTGCGGTGTGCCATCTGCAGTTCATTAGGACACGTGCTCATCTGAATCTGCTGTGCAGTGTGTGAGACTGGCCAATCTGTGACCAATTCTCACCAATGGGTGTTAACATGCCTCTGAGACATGGTCCAGGTTAGGCTAGTACATGACATGCACATGCAGTCCTTCAGAGTCTGTATCCGCATATGCTGCAGTGTGCACACCCATACATGTACTCTCTTTTAGATGTAAACTCATTGTGGATCTACAGCTATACCTTGTTTAATGCTGGGGATAGCTTCCAAGCAGTTGGAGTGTTAAGTGACACCTTTTTTAATGGTGCAGTGTAACATGGGGAGAATAGGGATAGGGTACACAAAATACACAAATGCAATTGATATTTAAACTGTTTTTGTTAAATGAACATTGAACAGCACACAACACTAATACAAACTACATTGGCAACTGCTATTTATAATCCATTTTAAATACAGGTATTGGACAGACATTTCATTGATAACAATTATGATGATAATATGATAATAATATAATATATAATAACTAGCGACTTATCCGTAAAAAATGACGGCATGATAGAGTTTTATAAATTGTGTGTTCCCCCTCCACCGTGTCTATTCCCCCTCTCCTTCCCTTGTGTCTCTCCTCCCCTCTCCTTCCCTCCCTCTCCTTCCACTGTGTCTATCCCCCCTCTGTCTCTTCCCCCCCTCCCACCCCTGTGTCTCTCCCACCATACCTCCCCTTTGTATCTTTTCACCCCCTCTCCCTCTCCTGTGTCTACTCTCCCCTCTCCCTCCCATGTGTCTCTTCCCCCTCTCCCTCCCCTATGTCTCTTCCCCCTCTCCCTCCCCTGTATCTCTTCCCCCTCTCCCTCTCCTGTGTCTCTTCCCACTCCTCTTCCCCCTGTGTCTCTTCCCCATCCCTCCCCTGTGTCTCTTCTCTCGCCACTTCCCCCTGTGTCTCTTCCCTTCTCCCTCCCGTGTCCCCCCCCTATTTGCCACGTGTCTCTTACCCCTCTACTTCCCTTGTGTCTCTCCCCTCTCTTCTGTGTCTCTTCCCCCTCCCTCCCCTGTGTTTCTTCCCCTCTCTCCCTCGCCTGTGTATCTTCCCCCTCCTCTCCCCTTGTGTCTCTTCCCACCTCTCCTTCCCCTGTGTCTCTTCACCCACTGTACCTCTCCTGTGTCTCCTTCCCCCTCCCCTGTATTTCCTTTCCCCCTCTCCTGTGACTCTTCCCCCTCTCCCTCCCCTGTGTCTCTTCCCCCTCCCTCCCCTGTGTCTCTTTCTCCCCTCCCTCTCCTGTGTCTCTTCCCTCTCCTCTCCCCCTGTGTCTCTTCCTCATCCCTCCCCTGTGTCTATTCCCCCTCCTCTCCCCCCTGTGTCTCTTCCCCCTTCTCCCTCTCCTGTGTCTCTTCCCCTCCCCCCTGTGTCTCTCTCCCTCTGCATCACTTGTGTCTCCTTCCCTCCTCGCCTGTATCTCCTTCCCCCTCTCCTGTGACTCTTTAACCTCTCTCCCTCCCCTGTGTCTTTTCCCCCTCTCCCTCCCTTCGTCTCTTTCCCCCTCTCCCTCTCCTGTGTCTCTTCCTCCTCCCTCTCCTGTGTTTCTTCCCCTCTCACGCTCCCCTGTGTATATTCCCCCTCCTCTCCCCCCTGTGTCTCTTCCCCCCTCTCCTTCCCCTGTGTCTCTTCACCCACTCTACCTCCCATGTGTCTCTTCCCCCTCTCCCTCCCACCCCCTCTCCCTCCCATCTCTTTTCCCCCTTTCCATTCCCTGTGTATCTTTCCCCCTCTCCCTCCCATGTGTCTCCTTTCCCCCTCCCCTGTATCTCCTTGCCCCCTCTCCCTCTCCTGTGACTCTTTCCTCCCTGTGTCTTTTTCCAACCCTGTTTCTCTTTCCCCACCTCTCTTTCCCCTGTGTCTTTTCCCCCTCCCTCTCTCCTGTGTCTCTTCCACCCCTCTCCTGTGTGTCTTCCCCCTCTCTCTTCTCGTGTCTCTTGCCCCTCTCTCCCTCCTCTGTGTCTCTTCTCTCTCCCATGTGCCTCCTTTGCCCCTCTCCCTCTCCTATGCCTTCTTTCCATCTCTCCCTCTCCTTTCCCCCCCCTTTCCCTCCCCTGTGTCTCCCCCCTCCCTCCCCTGTGTACATATGAGGGTGTGATGGTGCATATGATACTCACTTTGCAGGGTTTCCTGCCCAGCTGTCCTTGAAGGCCCACTACTGCTGCTGGTTCTATCAACTCCTTGATAGTCCGCTCCACAGTAGGTTATGTTGAGTGGTGGGCCATCACCAGTCCCACAGGCTGCTCTGGCCCCTGCTGCCATTTTCTTCTTCACCTTCATCCGGCAGTCATCATATCAGCGTTTAACTGACTTGACATCACGGTTTGCAACCCCTAATGATGCAACTGCAGTCACCTCATTCCAGGCTCGTGTTTTATCGGCAGGCCTCACATCCCTCCCACCATGGAGGATGCTACAGCAGGCTTGAACTTCACTGAGTGTAGTTTCTGTCTCCTCTGGGCTAAAATTGGGCTAAAATTAGTTCCTGGCCTCCCTGTTCTTTCCCCGGGGCCTGCCACTCATCCCCACTACTTCCCCCCCCCCCCCCCCCCCCCAGGGATGAGGCCCCTCTGCTCCAACCTTGTGTGCCTACATCTGGGGGCACATCCCTCCCACCATCCTGCTCTCCTCCACCTGTACCTCCCATCCCTGACCAGTTTACTCCTCTCCCTCTCTCCAAACCCTTATCTCTCCTCCTCTCTCTACTCTCCTCCTCCGGTGTTCCCCTCTCTCTCCTCACTCTCCACGTCTCCTCACACTCCTCCTCCTTCGGTCTTTCTCTCTCTAACACTCTCTATCTCTCTGTCTAACACTCTCTATTTCTCTCTCTAGCAGTTCAAATCGCTCTCTCTAACACTCTCTATCTCTCTCTAGCACTCTCTATCTCTCTCTATCTCTCTCAAAAACACACCAACGCCTAGACCTGCGTGTTGACTTTCTCAGCTACAGCACAGTCAAAGAATTATGGTTTTCACAGTCTTTTAAACTGGTTGCGCTGTGTTGATCGGCATTCTCCGATTCCTATTGGTTAATTGACCTGTGACAAGTTTGCAACTTATGGCCCTTATTGATTTTGGCGCGCTTCATCGGATCAGATACAGGTGAAACTAGGCTTTACGGGCTTGAGGCTTCGGCCCGTAACTTGCACCCTTGCTCAATTGAATAGCTCCGGATTCGGAGATGAACTGGAGCCTGCAGCACACCTGCAAACATACGGCCTACATCCTGCAAGATATGGGCCTGCAATTGAATTGGGCTCCTTGTGTTTGCAGATCAGCAAGTGTCACAGCTTGCCACACAGTCCTGCACATACATTAAAGGAGTACTGCTCCCCATAACACCATTTAGAGAACTGATCATCTGAGCACTTAGCTGCTGATTAGGTTCTGAATTGCCTCACCTGCGGCTTCCTGTTGGAGTTATTTAAGGCCGCCAGAACCAGGTCTCAGCACTCAGCTGTTTTGCTGTGTGATTCAACCGTGTGTTCCTGTTTACTCCTGGATTGGTTCTGCTATCCAGCTCTCTGAACTTGTATTTTTTAGACCTGGTCTTCTGTTCTTATCTTGCCATAAACATTGAAAAATGCATATTCATCTGCCTCAGCTCTTTGATACATTTCCGACTGGACTCAATCCCTATCCTACTACTGCTCCCTCTTCTGTGCTTTTGGCCTAACTGTAACAGTGCTAACTGCCAATCAGATTGCAAAGACAAGTAAAATGTTAGCATGCATTAGGGAGGGTATAGAAGCAAATATAATTCTGCCACTATATCAATCTCTAGTACTTCCTCATTTAGAATAAGGAGTAACATTTTGGGCCTCACGGAAAAAGGTACAGAGAAGGGCAATAAAATAATAAGGGGAAAGAAGCTATGAAGAAAGACTAACCACATTAAATGTATTTTCTCTAGAAAAAAAGCACATTAGGATCACCTTATATAAATACATCCAGAATCTATATAAGGCTTTGTCAAGAGAACTTTTGTTCTAAGAAAGTCTCAGCTGAAAAGAGGACATCCCTTGAAGTTCAAAGAAAAAGATTCCACCTTAAAGAAAGAAAAGGGTTCTTCACAGTAAGGGCAGTGAGAATGTAACTCTCTACCAAAGGAAGTGGTGACAGCAAACTTTAAAAAGGGGTTTGATATATTTTTGAATAAAAAGTGCAGGATAAGAAAGATTTTTTTACAATTCTGAGGAGATTTCAAAATGTTAAACTTGAAGGACTAAAGTGTTATTCAACCTCATTTACTTTGTTACTATGTAATAAAATAACATTTAGGCTGATCTCTTCTAGGACACAGGATAGCGTGAGCAGCTGACCCTAGCCCTTTAGTGGCTAATTGGTGTTTATTATTATGGTGGATGTTAGAGACCTTGCACTCCCCCACCTTCCATTTGAGGATGCCACGCAGATGCTCAATAGGGTTTAGGTCTGGTGACATGCTTGGCCAGTCCATCACCTTTACCTTCAGCTTCTTTAGCAAGGCAGTGGTGATCTTGGATGTGTGTTTGGGGTCATTATCATGTTGGAATACTGCCCTGCGGCCCAGTCTCTGAAGGCAGGGGATCATGCTCTGCTTCAGTATGTCATAGTACATGTTGCATTCATGGTTCCCTCAATGAACTGTAGCTCTCCAGTGCCCAGTGTGTATATATGTTTTCTATTATATGCTGTGTTGATTACCCCTATATGCATTTACCTGATGATGTCTGCCTCCACTCTCTCTGCATCACTGTTTACGTTTAAACTGAGGGTTTCATCTCATATCAGTGTTTTTGTGTTCTTTGTGCATCCGTTTATCTGTCATTTAGGGATTATTTCAACTACCTTTCCTCAGTATAGATGTATACTTTTATTGGTGGGAGTGTCATGTTCTGTGCCTGCATGAGTGCTGCCGGCACTGGGGAGCTACAGTACATTGAGGGAACTAAAAAAATATACCGTATATACTCGAGTATAAGCTGACCCGAGTTTAAGCCGAGGTACCCATTTTACCACAAAATACTGGGTAAAATGAGTCACTCGAGTATAAGCCGAGGGTGGGAAATGTGCTGCCCCCTGTGTCCCTCTTGTGTTCTCTGTGCCCCCTCTCTCTCTGTGTCTCTTCTCCCCTCTCCCTTCCCTGTGTCTCTTCTCCCCTTTCCCTTCCCTGTGTCTCTTCTCCCCTCTCCCTTCCCTGTGTCTCTTCCAACCTCTCCCTTCCCTGTGTCTCTCCCCTCCTCCCTTATCACCCTCCTCAACCTCCCTCCTCATACTCAACCTCCCTCCTCATCCTCATCCTCCCTCCTCATCCTCAACCCCCTCCTCATCCTCAACCCCCTCCTCAACCTCCCTCCTCAACCCCCCCATCCTCAATCCCCCTCCTCAACCCCCCCATCCTCATCCTCTCTCCTCAACCCCCCATCCTCAACCCCCCATCCTCAATCCCCCTCCTCAATCCCCCTCCTCAACCCCCCCATCCTCATCCTCTTTCCTCAACCCCCCCTCCTCAACCCCCCTCCTCAACATCAACCCCCCTCCTCAACCCCAACCCCCCTCCTCAACCCCTCCTCCTCATCCTCAACCTCCCTCCTCATCCTCAACCTCCCTCTTCAACCCCTTCCTCATCCTCTCTCCTCAACCCCCCATCCTCAATCCCCCTCCTCAATCCCCCCCATCCTCATCCTCTCTCCTCAACCCCCCATCGTCAACCCCCCTCCTCAACCCCCCTCCTCAACCCCTCCTCCTCATCCTCAACCTCCCTCCTCATCCTCAACCTCCCTCCTCACCCTCCCTCCTCAACCCCCTCCTCAACCCCCTCCTCAGCCTCAACCCTCCTCAACCTTAACCCCCCCTCCTCAACCTCCCTCCTCATCCTCAAACTCCCTCCTCATCCTCAACCTCCCTCCTCATCCTCAAGCTCCCCCCTCAACCTGCCTCAACCCCAACCCCCCTCCTCAACCCCCCTCCTCAGCATAAACCCCCCTCAACCCCCCTCCTCCACCTAAACCCCCCTAAATACCTCCCCCTCTCCCCTCACTTACCTGCTTGTGCTCCGGCCTATGCTCCTTGACCCGGCGCCAACACGCATGTGACGTCACATGAGCGCCGCGTCATTAGCATATACCGGGCTGTATATGCGGGTTTAGGTTGAGGAGGGGGGAGGGAAAGAGACACAGGGGGGTAGAGAGACACACAGGGGGGGTTAGAGACACACGGGGGGGTTAGAGGCACACGGGGGGGGGGGTAGAGAGACACGGGGGGGCTTCGAGAGACACGGGGGGGGTGGGGAGAGAGTGACTTGAGTATAAGCCGAGGGGGCCCTTTTTTGCCTTAAAAAAAGGGCTGAAAAACTCGGCTTATACTCGAGTATATACGGTAATAAAATATTTACAAAAATGTGACGGGTGTACTCACTTCTGTGAGATATTGTATGTTAAGGATCAAGAAAGACAAACAGTGATGCAGAGACTAATAGGGTTATAATGGAATATACAGAGAGAAAGACAGGGATGTAGAGACAGGGGGCTGATAATGAGATATACTAGGATGAAAGAGAGCCTGAGAGATAAAAGTAGAAACAAAGAAGAAATTTAAAAAGCATGAGAGAAAATATGAGTCGCTGTTTCTGTAATATTCCACTTCACATTCACGACTTGTGCTCTGACAGAACAGGAAGCTCAGAGATAACCAGCACCATCAAGGTTAGAACAGAGTGATTGTGTTAGATAAAAGAGGTATAAATAGAGCACCACATTTCAGGATGACTGAACCCGTAGGAGGATATATTAAATAAATTAAAAATAGTTTTAAAAAGACACCGAAACCACAGTTTCAATCATATATTTCATAGAAAATGTTTGACCCTTATGAAAGTTCAGAGTAGTAGGAATGTCTTAAAATTAGTGATCTGAAGTTGGAAAAAAATTACTCTCTGTGTAAATGTAGCTTTTGAGAATCTTAGGAAGTCCTTTAATTTACTCAAGTGATAATTACACTTACAGACCCAACCTGACTTAAAGACTATCCTAGTAAACTGTTTGGGGCAAATGTTTGAAAAGGATATTGATGATTTTTTTTTTGTACAATATGAACAGAATCTATACTTTGGGACACTGGGTGAGAGAAAATAATCTGGGTATATTTACAATTTGGCCAACAAGTTTATTAATTCCAGGATAACAACGACGAAATTAAAAAATGGAATGTTAAAAACACTTTCAAAACAATGGAGAAAAGAAAAGACTCCTCTGAGAAGTAATGATATACTTCACTTATAAACAGTGTATAGAGATGTTGTACTTTCTCGTTACTCATCAAGGAGAATTTATAATCTTCCACTAAAGATAACTCTATACCAAAGATACAACGTCTGCTATATACACCTTCCAATAGGAATTTTTTAAGCAGACATCTCTATGATGGAATTGTAAAAAATAGTATGGTTGAAAATAGGCACTATTTAAGTACTATTTAAAAAGTCAATAGGCTGCCACAAGATATAGGAGATGGAATATTGAAATGACTCCTATATGACAAATATAGGATTGAAATATCACAATCCTAAATTCAGAACATTTATTGTCCACCTACTAGTCTGTGTGAAGTCTTAACACTTCTATTAGTATATAGGTGGAATAGACCCTATTATGGGCTATAATTCCTTTAATGGTCCTCTAATTTTCTGTGAGGATATTCAGTCATGGGTCACATAACTTGTGCTGACTTCCTATTGCTTCTGAAGGCCTAAAGATTGGTCTTAGATACTTCTAAGGGAACCATACTCTGTGGTATATGAGTTATCTAACCAGTACCATGCTGCTTGCTCAGAACGCTAATGCTGCATGGTTGTTACTTCCTGGTTTGCGTGGACAGCGTCGTGCGTGATGACGCACGCGTACGTGTATACGCCTATGCCTGACGCGTTTCAACGTGCTGTGACGTGAGAGATACAAACCACAAGCTCAGAAAGTCCAACACAAATCCCACATATTGTCAGCAGTTACACAGCTTGATGGATGGCTGGAAGTTCTTGTCAGTGGTCATTCAAGTTCTCACTGTCTCCAACTGCATCAGCTTTCTCTTATTAGTGTACTGGACCCCCATGCTGTTTGGAAGAATAAATGATGTGCAGTTAGTATGTTTCAGATTCGACTCCATTTCGGTAGTGTTTTGGATCCAGTGACAAACAGCTCTTTTTGGAGATGGCATGTACATTTTTGAAGGTATCTGGAGTCTGCTAGCAACCTATCATGTTTAGTGCAGAGTTCAGTGAAGAGTTAACAACAACATAGAAGAGGTCAAGGGAAAAGACTGTATATGGGACTGGAGTAAACCCCTGAATCACAGCAGTACTTTCAAAAAGTTTGAAAAGAATAGAGGAAATCCTCATGACAACCTCCAGACCTCTCAGTGACATGAGGGAGTGGGAAATTAGGATGGGGAAATTGTGGTAGAAGAGCATAACAAAATGAGAAATGGGGAAGGGAAAGAATGATGAGACAGTGTCAGGGGGAAAAAAAGCATGGTGAAGGGAGTGGAGATAGACTTAAGAAGGATGAGAGAAGGATGAAGATAATAGACGGGAGAAGGGGAAGGGAGAGATATTTGAAAGAGAAAAAAGGGGGATGGAAGAGGAAAAATGGAGGAGAATGTTAAAAGAGAAGGAAAAGGGGAAGAGGGAAGGTGAGAGAGTGAAAGGAGTGAGATGAAAAGCAAGGGGGAGTGAAAGAAGTGGAGAGATAGGAGGGAGACAGTAGAAAAGAGAAGGTGGACGGACGGAGTGGGAAAAAAATTAGCAGAGTGAGGGGGCTGGGACAAACATTAAAATGTTGCAAGGAGGTGGTCACAGGTTAAAGGAGGATAGAAGGTGCCATTATGATAAGGAAGAGGCCGTCGAGGAACCAAGAGCAAGGAGAGGGTTTGGGGGTCACAGAAAGCCAATGGGTGCTAAAGCAGCAAAGAGAGGCATGAGGAAAGGGACATAGAAAGGGCATCAGGGCACAGAGAGGGGTATGGGGCATAAGGGGGCCAAGGGCAGGAAGGGAGCAGCAGGTTACAAGATGGCACTTACCTTATTATATTATATTGTTATAAACATTAAAAGGAATTAAACATTATAACAAAACAATATTTTACCAAAAAAATATACAAAATATCACTACACTACAGAAAATTAAAAACTAAAACCCACTAAACTACAGAAAAAAGAAATCTATAATAAAAAATAAATACAAATATTTTAGTTTACAGAGAGGTAGCAGGGCCCTCTAGAGGTCAGGGTTCCAGTAAAATGCACCGCCTGCACCGATGGTAGCTCTGCCCCTGTGAGATCTACTATACTGATTAAAAAGAGTATCAACATTTTAGTGACACTTGTGAGACATGGGCAATGTTGACAATCGGGCAATTCCTAAATCTTGTATTGTGGAATATGAGGAAGTGAAATGTTGGCTATTTACTTAATATGCCATCCCATCAGCATGATCTGTAATAGACAAAGATACTTTTTGGACAGCAGGTATAGAAGTTCTATCATGCCAGAGCTAATAAAAGGGCTGTGCTGTGCATATTTTGGAAACTGATTCAGTGTCTGATAGCATTTTAACATGTTTACCAGTATTGCATCATAGACGTTTTGGAATTGTGCTAGAGGTGTGTGAGTAAACGTTGTGTATGTGGTGGTGGTGGGGGGGGGGGGGGGGGGGGACACAACCCTGAGTGTGAGAGATCTTCTTTAAAGGTATATTTAAGTGAGCTGGATTATGAATGCATCTGATAGAGGAGAATTAGTAGTATATGAAAACATGTGTTATATAGAAAAGTTCAGTTTCCTTCAAAGTTATTTGCACAAAAGTCACATGAAGCTGTTCACACCCCCAGGATGCTTACATAAGCAGGGTATACAGGAAATACAGCAGTGTACCCACAGGAAATACAGCAAGATACATATTTTGACCTTTCTGGTACAGAGCACAGGAAGTAACTGTTGCAGTTCTTGTACTGAGTACATGCCAGAAGCAACTGAGGTGAAGAATGATACAATGTATTAGCCGGAGTTTAAATTTGAGTGTTATGCTAATTTAGGCGAGGTTTTCTAGGGGCGTACACAATCAAATGCAAATGCCAAAAAACATAGGAAATTTTGCTAACTTCAAGGAAAGCTAATTAATGTTTATTTTGGGATATTTCCATGCAAAACATTTTTTTTCATAAATTACTAATTCTCATCTATCAGATGCCTTCATAATCCAGCTCACTTACATATCCCTTTAACAACAAAACCTCTTGCCTTCAGTTACAGGAATACACTGCTGTATTGTAAGGATTTTATTTTTTCGGTACCCAGCATGTAAATCCGGACAACCATCCGGAAACCAGGGACACAGAATCACAGGATCAGCCTAGCCATTACAATCTCCTCTTCTACTCTTCCGTGGGCTTGACAAGACTAATCCTACCCATAGATGTAATAATCTGGCTTTCAATCCCTTTCCTCTTAGGATCCAGCAGAAATTCAGGATATCAAGGGTTACTGGTTTCTTAAAAATAATAAAATCCTTCCTCCAACTCTTTTGTTTTTAAGACAGACCATTTCCCTCAGAATGTGTAATCATTTCCATTTTCCTTATGTGTAATCAAACAGAGTCACACTTTATTGTCCTCACACATATTTAAACAATACATTATTCAATCACATTAACCATCCTCCTTGGGCAAGGAATCTGTGGCCATTCAAACTGCTTGTTTGATTGTACCCTACACGATTTTGATTGACTGGCTTGTGTTAATGGCTGTCATGTGTCTCACTGTTTCCAGATAACTAAGAGCCTGGTGAGGTTATTTCTTTAAAATATCTTTGTTCATCTGATCTTCTTAAGGTAGGGGTGACAAATAGCTCTGTGTACCAGAACAACTAGTAGTAGTAAATAAGTAGTAAATAATACATTTGCCATGAGAAATACAAAATGGAAGTGTCATGGCCTACTAATACAAAGATGGCAGCAACATGAAAATATAGATGTCTTTTCCTCATCCCAAATTCTTGTTTCTAAGGAGACACAATGTATTTGGACTAGCTTCCTTTATAATAGCCTTGTTGCTCCACAAGGCAGTAATTACTACTATTATTAAACATTATAAAATTACTAAATAAGTCATTATTATTATATCCAGTTCTTAAATGTAATTGCTTTCTCTACAAGTACATGCAGCAGGGTTATATCACTTCACTAAATAGGTTGGTACTATCTGAAAAGGCTTGATATAATAGTGTCATATAATAGAGCATATTCTGATCACAACATAATGCTTTAAATATTATAACAAGTCTGAGGCTTTTAGGCCCAAATACTCACAGAAAAAGCTCTTGCACTTCTAGGATACATAACCATTGCATGAGGCCCAACATGATATCACATATAAATGTAAAAAGGTGTCATAGTCCCTTAATCCATCTCATGGCCATTGTAAAAGCTCTTGATTTGGGTAATTATATGGCCTAGTGTCCGTAAAAACAAAGTCCATGAGCCCAGGGGGCTCTGATAGTATGGATCTGGGCTATAAAGGGCCCATTCTTATGGGGTTCATGGGAGTTCAACCCTGGACCCCCAAAAGAGGATTGTGACAGGGAGCAGAGAGGTCAGGGAAATTGTGGTGCACTGGAAAAAGGAACTAACAAACCCACTCCAGAATCATATAACGATCCTGGCGTGTTGCGGTCCATAGGGTAACAGAGAGCCGGGCATAACTGAATGACAACAACAGCAATACTATATAGCATTTGGAACAACATTTGTCAAGAGCTGGGATAGGAATTCAGAGGAAGTTTGAAAGTCATCCCTCAGACCTTAGTAGGCAGGTCCTGTATATTTAACCTATAACCTTATATAATGCAGGAGTTATTTTAGAATTTTTTTTTCTGAATTGCAAGGCAATACAAAGACTCATTATGGATATATGCTATGCAATGCCTATTTAGATATGTGCCCCACTCAAATATTATATTTGCGCAATCTCACAGATTATTTCCTGTAAAACAAGCCAAGAAACAAAACAGAATAGAGTAGAAGACAATCTTAAATTTAATCAATAATTTATTCTACAAATGTAATATAAAACATATTACTAACAAAATACATAGTCAGCACATCAGTAAGCACACATATCTAAAAGGAGGGTATATGCAGACGACATAACGTTAATACATAACATTAATATATGACGGCATAACATTAATACATGTCTGTAATGTACTTCATATCCATCTACCTATCTACCCATCTCTACGTACAGTCAGGACCTAAAACCATTATAGTTATGAATTAGTGAAGTACATCAAGTAGATGGGTATTTGTTTTCCTATGACTGACAATATAGGGCAATGTTGTAAGCTGTTTATCTGCCAACAAATCTAAATTTATTTTTTATTCAGAATTCTAAACCATATAAAAATCTAACAATACTTTATTTTTCTGCGTATGTAAACTTTCTTTACAATTAAAATAATAATTTTAACATTAAAGGTACACATCATATCTAGAAAATCAAACATTCAGTGTCTCCTTCTTTGGCTCCTCTTCCTTGCCTCACCCTCTGACTGTTGGTGTACCTCAAGATTCTGTCCTAGGTCCCCTTGGTAACCTAATTAATTATTTTGCATTTCAGTATCATCTATATGCAGATGACATCCAAATCTACCTCTCTGAACTAGAACGATCCCCTTCTCTTCCAGCTCAAGTTGCCAAATGCATCACTAGCATATTATTCTCCTGGATGTCCACCCGTCAACTCAATCTCAACATGTCAAAGACTGAGCTCTTAATCTACCCACCCTCCTCCACTCCTCACATATCTCTCTAAGTTGACAATGTCATCGCCACTCCCACTTCCCAGGCCCATTGTCTTGGGATTCTACTGGATCCTGCACTATCTTTCATTCCTCACATCCTCACATACAATCACTAAATCTTATAATTTTCACCTAAAAACATAAGTCACGTTCTCACACAAGACACAACAAAAATTCTAATTTACTCTCTCACCTAGACTACTGTAACTCTCTCCTTGCTGGCCTCCAAATCACCCCCCATCACCCATTTCACCCAGACTCATCTACCATACTCAATGCTCAGTGTCTGCAACACCTCTGTTAGACACTCCATTCGATTCCCATAGTCTCCAGAATAAAATGTGGAATTATGAAACTAACGTATAAAGCCCTCAACAATGATGCACCCTCTAATATCTCTGCACTTGTCTCAAAATACTCTCCCAACCATCCTCTTTGCTCTGCTAATGACCTTCTTCTTTCCTCCTCTTTTATCACCTCCTCTCACTCCTGACTTAAGGACTTTTCTCGTGCTGTCCCTGTTCTTTGGAACTGCTTGCCTTGCTCCACCAGACTATCCTCCTGCCTCAAATCCTTCAAAACCTTAAACTAAACATGAATCTGTTTAAAGAATCTTATCACGTTCAGCCTTAATATGCATAATGCATTGAACCTCACCCTTCTATACCTCACCCATACCTTCTAGACAGTAAGTTTGCAAGTTTTGAGTCTTGTTGGGTGCTTTACGAAAGCACTTTGTATGCTTCATTTTAAGCTCAAAACAGGGCCCTCCATTATTTTGTAATTTGTTAAAATAGTTTTCGACTTGTATTTACCCTGTAAAGCGCTACATAATATGTTGGCGTGTTACAAATAATAATAATAATAATAATAATAATAATAATAATAATAATAATAATAAAATCAGAAGAAGCTATATATACAGTATATAACAACCTTATGCTGATGTGAATTTATAAGTGTGTGTCACAGTAAATATGTAATGATTCAGGAACACACTTCCAAAAGAACTACTGAAATACATTGTAAAGGGGGAAGAAACAAAGCCAAGAGCAAAAGGTATGAAAAGATACAAAATGTTGCCAAAAGAAGAGTGGAGAGAGACGGCCATGGGAAAAGAGAGAGAGAAAAAAGTGATAGGAAAGGATAGGCTGCCAAAGGGAGATACAAGAGAGGCACAATGTGTACGCGTGTCAGCTTATGGATTATGACTATGACATAGTGTGGTGTTGTTTTGTGTCACGGTGTATTTCAGTGTGCTATGTGTGATAGTGCAGTAGGTCTGGATATGTGTCACGTCCTCTGATCTTTATCACAAAGAGGACATAGCTTTTGCTTTGCTTTTTCTAATTTCATCTGCCACTTCCAGACAAATCATAATTACTTTATATCTCTAACTTGCAGTAACAGGACTGTGTGCTGGCTCTCGACCCTGTTACAGGCAATATGTTTGAGGATGGATCAGTCTGCTGTATGTGACACACTGCATGTCTGAGAACCTACCCTAAATCCAATTATATGCATTGTGTATGTGAGACACTGCATGTTAGCCTCTAACACCATAGCACACACAACCTCCACAGCAGCAAAATAAAAGTGGGCACACATTTAAAATAAACTATTCTGAAGAACTACATTTCTAGAACTAAATAATAATATATTACTTTTTGTATGTAGTTGTGCTGCTGCAGAATCTACCATTTTGGTTTCTGCTTAACAACCTCCTGAGGTGGGATTGCACAGGCCATTTCTATCTGCACAATGGGAATGTAGCATCATGAAAAGCTAATTAATTTTCAAGGAAACACTCATGAGAAAGTAATACGGTAGATAATCACCTGACGAATAGAAGAATAATTTAATATAAAAGATACAAATGTAAATGTGTGTATTATTTATATTTTGTTAATTTTTGTCCATTATCAAATTTAGGTATTTAAAAGATCAAATACAAATTACAATTTTTTTTTAGTATTTTAGATTTCAGCATATATGTTTCTCTTCACTTACTAGTCCAGGAGATGAGAGATGGTCTGCCCAGAGTCCTTTATCTGTTTTCCTGATAACACTGCAGGCAAAATAGCAGGTAAACCTACACCAGTTTGAAAAAAATAAGGACAGCTTTTTGGACATATTTAACTCAGGATACAGAGGAGCAAACCTGATGAAAGTTACAATGCTGAGTTTAAATGTATTATTTAAAAACATATGGTACTTTGAATTTATTTTGTTTAAAGACTGATTTTATTGCTAATTAGTAACTAATTAAACAAATTAAACCTTATTGTTTTGCCACGACAAAGGTCCTTTAATTGGTATTGTTCATCTACCCATGTTAGTAACCCCAAAAAGGTATGCATCTTTCTTGGGTACAATTTATATGACAGGAAGGCTCCATATTAAATAATTATTGTGTTACAAAAAAAAAAAAGTGAGGTTATAGTTTTTGATGTTATAATTTTTTTATAAAAAAAAAAAAACATCCTATCTAAAATACATGACCAAAAATATGGGTTGTGATGTCCAGGAGGGCCCACAAGACTTTTGGGGCTATGTACTAGTTTGTGTAGCCTGGTACCAGAACACAGCTCCTTCCCTTTCCCACCAAGAACTATGGTTGCTATGTTGGCCCAAGATGGATAATGTTACTGCAGATGTTTGTGTGGGGCACCATATTGTGTTACTGCAACGCCCAGGGAAAACATGGATTAGCTGAGCGGCCTCTTTCCTCAGGAAAATATCTCCCAAACCTGGATACTTGGACTGGGACAGCCATATTGTTATTATGTACCATGTTTAACTGTCTTCCCTCTTGGTTATGGTAAGCCATGTCATGAAATTTTGTTTTACTGTGTTATGTTCATTTCTTGATGTATGGATGATACCCAGTCATGTTTGGTCTCTAAATGCTGCATTTTCCCCAGGGAGTTTAATAAAATGTATTACTGGGTCCTTGCATAAAGAGGGGTCCAGATACGGGGTCACCTGGTTGGAGGTAGAATGTTTTCAGCAGTCTAAGGGAAACGGACTGGCCCTATACAGACACTTTGAGCCTCATTCAATTAGTATATTTTCCATGCAAACCTTGTAGCTACGCACAGACAGATACATAAGTAAGTGTGCTGCAGTCCATAGGGTCACAGAGTCGGACACAACTGAGGGACTGAACAACCAAATCTAAAATCTTCCCCTGATACTTGATATATGTGATGTGTCGGTGTAATTTGGCAACTATTTGTTTTCTCAATGTAGAGGTGATGAGTGAGATGTATATTAGATTATCTTTGCATTTTTAGGGTCCACATTAGAGCCTGTGTGAGTGAGAAAGGGTTAATAGGGCAGTCATTTTCAGGTATTTGTATTGCAATTTAAGCAGGTAGTGTCTCTTTAATTGCTTTTAGCATCTTGCAGCATGACTTTTCATATTGGCATATGCATGACCATTCCAACATATGAAAAAAATATATATATTTTGTTGAAGCTATTTGATAATTGGGAACTGTTGTGTAAGTAATTCTAATGTCTTCCATTGCTTTGCCTTTATTTTAAAGTCCATTGGTGGGGTTTTATTTTCTTTTGCAGTGTTATAAACTAGTCTGTAAACCCTTTGCGAGTTCTATTTGGAACCCATAAGATTTGGGCCGACATTTGCAGTTTGCGGCCTTGAGGGATTTTAGCAATTGAATAGCGATTTGCGATTATAGCGAGCGTAACTCTTGTGAAAGATCAAAGGCTTTAATGGGCTGTACGTTCCGGCATAAACAACAGCAAGGCCCATAACAGGTAGCACGTAACACGTAGGCCGTTTGCGGCTTGCAAAAAAACACCACTTGAATTGCAAAAAAACTTATGGCCTAAAATACAGGCTACAGTAACTTACAATTGCTCAACTGAATGAGGTTCTATGTCTGTAAAAGAGGTTTACAATATCACTCACCCTGTGGTGAGGGCTTCCTGACAGAGGAACACTAGCTCCTGATATTATCGTGGGAATTCCACTCTTCTTAGGCAAGAGCCAGGATCAAAGGGCCAATTAGCCGGGGTAGTAAGATAGGCATCAAGACTAAGGGGGGAGATTGGAGGGTGACATCACTTGATGGACAGGCCTCACCATTTGGTCAGGGGGGGGTGTTGATGAATAAATATGCTGTACCACCATCAATAAAAAAGTTGTAAGTTTAAACATACATAAACAAGATGTATGGTTTATTCTGAGGGAATATAATCGTTCTAATAACTGAATAATTACTACAGACTCTGCCTGAAACTCTGATCCTAAACCCTTGGGAGTAACATTGCTGAATGTGTTCCGGGCAATCTTTTTCTATATCCTGATACCTGGAAAAGGCACCCGGGCAGTGGCGGCTAGTGGCGGCTGGTGAACTTTCAAGTTGGACGGGCGCCAGGGCGAAACGTAGCCCCTCCCCCTTTTCAAACCACACCTATTTTTATAACTACTCCCCCTGATGTCATAATGACCTTTATAAGCCCTGCCCAATGACCTTATACTTGCAACGCCCATTGAAATACATGATCAGCAATGCAGCAATGTCAAGAAGTAAAGTAACAATGTGTTAAATTCATTGGTATACAATATAGATTGAAAAAACTCATGTGACAAGACTACAGCAATATCATAATTGCACCTATACGGATTAACAGAAAAATTAAAGCAGTGACACTTACCATTAGTCGGCTCTTCTTCTCAGAGTATTCACGTTCAGTAAGTTGACCAACGAGTACAAACAAATCTGCTGCCACAGAGGGTTTGCACGTGGGGTTGAAAGAAAACAAGCAAATCAATCAGACCATTCAAGAACGAAGCCATACTTTAAATACCTTAAAAGACCAAGTGGAACCATATAGGCCCCAACCGCACCTTAAAAACCTTAAATAACCAAGTGTGACCAAATAGGCCCCAACCGGACCTTAAAAACCTTAAATAACAAAGTGTGACCATATAGGCCCCAACTGTACCTTAAAAACATTAAATAACCAAGTGTGACCATATAGGCCCCAACCACACCTTAAAAACCTTAAAAGACCAAGTGTGACCATATAGACCCCAACCGCACCTTAAAAACATTAAATAACCAAGTGTGACCATATAGGCCCCAACCACACCTTAAAAACCTTAAAAGACCAAGTGTGACCATATAGGCCCCAACCACACCTTAAAAACCTTAAATAACCAAGTGTGACCATATAGGCCCCAACCGCACCTTAAAAACATTAAATAACCAAGTGTGACCATATAGGCCCCAACCGCACCTTAAAAACCTTAAAAGATCAAGTGTGACCAAATAGGCCCCAACCGCACCTTAAAAACCTTAAATAACCAAGTGTGACCATATAGGCCCCAACCGCACCTTAAAAACCTTAAATAACCAAGTGTGACCATATATGCCCCAACCGCACCTTAAAAACCTTAAATAACCAAGTGGGACCATATAGGCCCCAACCACACATTAAAAACCTTAAAAGACCAAGTGTGACTAGCCCCACCGCACCTTAAAAACCTTAAATAACCAAGTGTGACCATATAGGCCCCAACCGCACCTTAAAAACATTAAATAACCAAGTGTGACCATATAGGCCCCAACCACACCTTAAAAATCTTAAAAGACCAAGTGTGACCAAATAGGCCCCAACCGCACCTTAAAAACCTTAAATAACCAAGTGCGACCATATAGGACCCAACCACACCTTAAAAACCTTAAAAGACCAAGTGTGACCATATAGGCCCCAACCGCACCTTAAAAACATGAAATAACCGTGTGACCATATAGGTCCCAACCGCACCTTAAAAACCTTAAAAGACCAAGTGTGACCAAATAGGCACCAACCGCACCTTAAAAACCTTAAAAGACCAAGTGTGACCATATAGGCCCCAACCGCACCTTAAAAACATTAAATAACCAAGTGTGACCATATAGGCCCCAACCGCACCTTAAAAACCTTAAAAGACCAAGTGTGACCATATAGGCCCCAACCGCACCTTAAAAACCTTAAATAACCAATAAAAAATACAAAAAAATAATAATATATATATATATATCAATATATATATATATATATATATATATATATATATCAATCAATTTATCTATCAATCAATATATCTATCAATCAATATATAAATCAATCAATATATATATCAATCAATATATAAATATTATCCTGTAACATGTATATCACATAAACAGCCCTGTAATATGTATAATACATACAGGGTCACACAAACCTTTTTTGCCCTTACAGGCTTCCATACCTGCTTTGCTAATTTTTTAAAGACTCTGATTGGTTGAAATCAATGTCAATCAAAATTTCAGCCAATCAGAGTCCTTCAAAAATAGAATGAAAGGAGGAGCGTGGGAAAAAAATCAATTAGTCGCCGGGGGAGCTCCTTGTAGGAGGAGCTTCATTAGATTGTTGTTTTTTTTTAGAGCGTTAGGTTTTTTAGGTGGAGGCCTCTTGCAATGGGCCAGAATGGATGGACAATGGCTTCAATCAAGATGAGGACAAGGGCTTCTATCAAGATTGAAGGACATGGGCTTCAATCAAAATTGATTGGAATGCCCGACTATCCAGGGCAGAAGGCCACCGCTGGAGGGGTCAATTTGACAAGTATGTGCTGTTGTTTACTTTATTATTGTTTTTTTTTCCCCCTTCCCTTATTTTTATTTTATCTGTAAAAGTGACAGGCAATATATCCTTTTTTTTTTTTTAACTGCAATGTTAAAGATACATTGCCTGTTACTTTGAAAAATGGAATAAAAATAGGGGGGGGGGGGGGGTTGTGTTGTGTTTTTAATTGATTTGTAGGTGGCTTGGTAGTTGGGGTCACTTAGTCAGGGTGGTAGGTAGGTGGCTTGGTAGTTGGGTCAGGGTGGGGTCACTGGGTCAGGGTGGTAGGTAGGTGGCTTGGCTTGGTACTACCAAGCCACCTACCTACCACCCTAAACCAAGGATTCCACCCTGACCCAACTACCAAGTTGGTAGTTGGATCAGGGTAGGGTCACTGGGTCAGGGTGGTAGGTAGGTGGCTTGGTACTAGTTAGGTAGGTTAAGGTGCCAAGGTGGGGGTGATCGGGGGGTGGCACAGGCCTCATTGGGGGTGATCGGGGGGGGGGGTTCACAGGCATTGTTGGCCTAGGTGGGTGGGTGGGTGACAGGTAGGCATAGTGGGGTAACTGGGGGGCCCTTTTTTTATTAGGGGGACTAGGGGCTTTGGCTGGGCAAGGCAGGGCACTGAGGGCAGTATTTCTACTTACTTGTAGATGGGTTCTTTAGCACCAGGAGCGGGAAACAGAGGGGGCTGGCTTAGGGGGTCAGATTTTTATAGCAGGGCTGCCAGGGCACCTGTCAGTCAAACACTAACTCGGGTCTCTATTTGTTAGTGTGCGCCCTGGGCTAACGCTCTGGGTGGCCTTATGTGGGGATCATGGAAACTAGACAACCTCTCAGCATTGATTGGATGATGCTGAAAGGCTGTCAGTCATTGAAATTGATACATTTTCACTGCCCATGCATAGCTTTTCCCTGGTGGCTGGGCGGCATTCATTAACGGTCATGACTCTTACAGTGTCAGGTTAGTGTAATATGATCACACAGTGCAGGGAAGCTAGTTACACAGCAGTTAAGGCATACAAGGGGTTATCTTAAAGTGACAGTGTCCCAGGGAATATTTTGAATGAAAGCATACTTAAGAAAGAACACTTAAATGCTAATTTAAAGATTATATTTTATTGTTTTATGATTATTTCTAATAATTATTTGTCTTTTTTTATTGCTGGGTCACTGAAAACTTTTGGGGGGGTGCGCTTGCCCCGACGCCCCTATGGACGAGCCGCTACTGCACCCGGGTGCTGAGATTGCTAAAAACCCTGCCAACTCTTTACACACATTAAAAAGGAGATGTCATAATTAACCGATGCATTTCCAGTTCGCTGCTTTGAACGAACATTATCAGCTAAGCAGCAACACATTACTCAAAATAATGTATCTATCACCTGGATAAGTGAGAAGAGGAAAGCATTTAATCTAAACAAAGGAAAAATGGAAGTTTGTTCAAAAGAAAGCAGCAGCAGAACACATTCTCAGTGGCTCAATTTTTCTGACTATTGTATTACTACCAGAGCTTTCAGGGAAGGCCTGTGTCACAGACCCGGAGCGGCTTGCAACAGGAACTCTTAACCAGTTATCATCACTAAATATTTGACTATGCTAAAGTTCCCTCTGGGCTATGTTTGAATTGCCCCCTAATCAGGTAGAGCTAGGATAGATGGGGAATGTAATAGACCAAATATTATGGAGGAATCTCTATATGCGGTGTAGACCATGATAGATCATGTAGCTTGGTTTTGATATTACTCAGTCTGGGTGACTCAAGGGATTAGGAACTTATAGACTGCCCCTGGAGTCTTACAGCCCTACTAAATTCCAAGCCCGTAAGTGCAACGTGAGACACGTAATGGCTGCAGGCTTGAAATTTGGCTGAGTTACAGAGCTATTAAATTAAACCAGGCCACGAGTTATGTGCCAGAGACGTAAACCCGTAAACCATTTGTCGAATGTTGGATAAGTGGCTGTGAACATGATCAATTACTCAAACCCGTTGTTACAGGTTTTGATGGAGCCAATGGCAACAAAGATCGTCATCATTACATCACTGAAAAATGGAGGTTGGATTTCAAAGTCTTACGGGCTTCAATTTCGAGTTTCGCTCGGACCCACATTCCAGAATTAATGCAATATTGATAAAAGCGTAAAAATGATATTCTAGTCCATGCGAGTTCCATTATATGTATTAACACATTAATTGCCGGGAAATAAAGTATTTTATATTGCAGATTTGCGAGCTTGAGAATGTTGTGCTATTAATTTCAATACCTAACATCACTTTCCCTTTTATTATATGTACAGTAGTGTGTGTATGTTTGCATTTACAGTGCTACGGATTGGGCTTTAACCCACTAGCAGGTCCTCTCTGGTACCCGTTGGCCCTTTGGCTCCATTTGTGGGTTACGTGCTTGAATGCCAGTGAATTGGTTACAATTTAATAGAACGTTACAGTTACTGGCTTGACAGATCAAGGGAGATGCAGGTACGTAGGTCGAATTTTAACGTACCGTAGGTTTTTCTCTCTCTTCCCCTGCAGATCGCCAGCGGGTTTCTTTACCGGGCCAGTTTAATAGCCGTAAGTCTTACAGGCTACTTTACAGGCTACGGTTTTCAACGTTGAGGAAATTTAATAGGGCTGTTAGTTTGGAAACCCTGCTCTGAAATTTGTTGTGGCTAGCCCAATTACCCCCCACCCTAACCTACCCGTCTTTTCCCCTGTGGGGTGTGTTATACACAATTTTTTCTTCACTAGTGGTGGTTTGCCTACATAGGTTGCAGTTTACCTAAGAAAATGGATGAAAGAGGTAGCAGTTACAGCACTTAACCTCTGTAATTTCCCACAATAATCACTCAGTTGGAAAACTAGACTTTTAAAATAGTTCCAACACTAATTTAGACTGATTGACATTGCTGTTCTGTGGGAGCTTGCTCTAGAACGACAGTGACACTAGGCAGTCAGAGACTTACTAGGGGAGATGAGTGGGTAGCCTACTCAATGCAAGTGGGCCTAGGGCCAGCATCTTAGAGCCATGCAACCCCAAGAGAACCTCTTACTACACAACATACAATATAATACATGGGAAATAGAAACATAACATGATTATAGCTCTTTACAGCAATATATAGTCTCTGACAGACGAAATCTCTAACCAGGTTGGAACATGGGTCCCATGGGTACATGACAACCACTCCTCCCTTTTGTGTGACAACATCTAGGAGTTGAACCTGTACCAGTGGCCTCTTACATTATACTGTTACCGGTCCTTCTGTTGAGAGAGTAAATTGGCATTTTGATGAGCTTTCCCCATTCTATACTTTATGTGATAATTAAAAGTCTTCAAGGCCAAACTCCACTGGAGCAGTCTCACATTGTCCCCAGCTATCCTGTTAGGGCAGCATAGGGGGTTGTGGTCAGTTATCTCTATGAATTAATTTCCATAGAGATGCAGTTTCTTTGTAGCCCAACCAACAGATAAGAATTCCTTCTATATAGCTACATAATATAATTACCAGTCAATGAGCTTTCTGTTGAGGTATGTCACTGGATGCTTGACCCCTTGCTCAGCTACATGACTCAACACAGCCCTCATTTAGTAAGTAGATGCATCAGATTGGAGCAGGAAGCATCAGCGGTAGTCTGGGGTGGCCAAAATAGGGTGGGAGATTAATGTGGCTTAGAGGTCCTAGAAGCCTACATTACAGTGATGCTTTTATCATTCAATTTACAGTTATCCACACAGAAAAGTGTGGACCCATCCTTTTTAGGCACCAGCATTTTAAGAGAAGCCCAATACCTGCTGGAAGGTTTGATGATCCCTAACTGCCGCATATAAGATACGCCCCTCTTTATAGTATTTTTAGTTAGTTGCCTCAAGTATTCAATAAGAGTGTACTACCAGTGCCACATGCTAGCCCAGGGAGACAGACGGAGCTTAGTGAGGTTTATGCGTGGCTAAAAAAGTGGTGCAGGACAGAGGGTTTAGGTTTTTTCGGGGGAACTGGGCAGACTTCTCACTTGGGTACAATCTCTATAGCAGTGACGGATCGCACCTTAATGACGAGGAAGCTGCTGTGCTAGGGGAAAGGATGGTAGAACGGCTGGGGGAGTTTTTAAACTAGTAGGTGGGGGGAGGGACTACATAGAAGTATTGAGGTAGAAATGGTAGAGGGGGAAGCAATGAATTATTATTAGGGGAGGAGAAGGGGGGGTTACAATAGACAGTAGGAGGTATTACTAGGTGATTCAAATATAGTGGCAAGCACTTCACAAGGGCAGAGCAATAGCAACATCTTGCTAATGCAAGAAGTTTGCCTGGGAAAATGGTTAGCTAGAATTATTAGCGGTACAAGAAAAATGCGACTTAATAGGCATTACTGAAACATGGTGGGATGAATCTCATGACTGGACAGTTAATTTGGATGGTTATAACTTATCTAGGAAAGATAGGGGTAATGGTAGAAGATGAGGAGGGATTTATTTGTATGTTAAGCCAGGTTTTAAACCTGTAGCCAGAGAAGATATTTACTGTGGAACTAGCTACAACACTGAATCTTTGTGGGTTGAGTTAAATAGTGGAGGAGCTAATTCTAAATGCATATTGGTGGAAGTATGCTTTAAACCCCCAAGTATAATTGAAAGTAAAAAAATGCAATTATTGTTACAGGTTGGAAATGCATGGGCATGGTCTAATAATGCAGCCAGCGTTGCCGTTACAGGGTACCTGGTTGCTGCCAGTGGGGGGTCGCGATGAGCGCTGGAGGCGCTCATTGCAAAGCCCCCCGGCTTGAAACCCCTTTTATCTGGTTCCTGACAGTGATGTGTCTCCTCCCTCCTTCCCCTTCATCCTTCCCCTCCTCCTCCCTTTCCCTCCTCCTCTGCCGTCTTCTGGCTGTGTCCCAACCGTCATTAGCATATGCCATGCTGCAGGGAGGAGAGAGCAGCAGGAAAGGTGAGGTGTAGTAAGGTGAGAGGGGAAAGGGGGAAACGAGAAGAAGAAGGGAGAAGGAAGGAGGAGGAGAATGAGGGGAAGGGAGGAGGAGGGCTAGGAGGAGGATGAGGGGGAAGGAGGGAGGATGAGGAGAAGGAAGGCAGAGGATGGGAAGGAGGCAGGAGGATAAGGGGAAGGAGAAAGGAGGAGGATAAGGGGGGAAAGAGGGGGAGGAAGAGGAGGGTTAAGAGACACAGGAGAGGGAGAGGGGGGGAAGAGACACAGGAGAGGGAGAGGGGGGAAGAGACACAGGGAGAGGGGGAAGGAGCCGGAGGGGGGAGAGTAACAGAGGAAGTGAGAGGGGGAGGGAGACACAGGGGTGGGAGTGGGGTAAACAGAGACAAAGTTGAGAGGGGGGAAAGAGAGTCATGGGAGGGGTAAAAAAGGCACGGGAGAGGGGGGGGAAGACACAGGGGAGGGGAAAGAGACACAGGGGAGGGAGAGGGGGAAAAGATACACAGGAGAGGTGGGAAGAGACACAGGGCAGGGAGAGGGGGAAAGACACAGGGGAGTGACAGGAAGCAAAAGACACAGAGGAGGGGGGAACAGACAAAGGGGAGGGAGAGGGTGGGAAAAGACACAGAGAAGGGAGAGTGGGGGAAGAGACACAGGGGAGGGGTGGAGATACACAGGGGAGGGGGGAAGAGACACAGGAGGAGAGGGGGGAAGAGACACAGAAGAGGGAGGGGGGAAGAGACACAGGGGATAGGGCTGAAAAGTCGGAGGGGGAAGAGACACTGGGGGGAAACATGGGGGGAGAGGGGGGAAGAGACACAGGAGAGGGAGAGGGGGGAAAGAGATGCAGGGTAGGGTGAAAGAGACACAGGAGAGGGAGAGGGGGGTAAAAACACACTGGAGGGGGAAAGGAGACAAAAGGGAGGGAGAAGATGGGGGAAATGAGACACAAGGGAGGAAGTAGACAGGGGGAGAGACTCGCAATGAGCGCCGAAGGCTCATCATGAGCCATGCAATGAATACTGAAGGCGCTCAGAGCGGGGCTCGCGATGAGTGGCGAAGGTGCCCACATTGGGTGGCAAACAGCATTGCCAGCCTTAACATTTTATTCCCGTCATTTTTGATGGGCAAGTAGCTAGTCACTAAATAATTGGTTAACGCAGATAGAAAGCCAAATGAGGTTGAAGAAAATAAATGTTAATAAAGCCCCAGGTCCTGATGGAATACATCCAAGGGTACTGAGGGAACTGAGTTGTGTAATAGCCAAATCATTATATATAATTTTTCAAGACTTACTCACCACAGGGTTGCTACCAGATGACTGGTGAAAAGCAGAGGTGATAACTATACTTAAGAAGGGAGCAAGAGCAAATCCAGGGAATTATAGACCAGTAAGCTTCACATCTGTAGTTGGGAAGCTTTTAGAAGGGTTAATAAAGGACAGTATACAAGAATATGTCTATTTGAACAAGATCATAAGTAGCAGTCAACATGGATTTATGAAGAATACGTCATAGGAGGTAAGTAGGAACTTGGATCAGGGCAACTCAGTTGATGTAGTCTTTTTGGATTTTAAAAGGCTTTTGATACAGTGCCACATGGGAGACTTTTGAGCAAACTAATGGATATAGTAATCACAGTAAATATCTGCCCATGGATCCAGAGCTGGCTAAAAGACAGGAAGCAAAGGGTTGTTGTAAATGGAACATACTCCAATTGGACTAATGTTGTAAGTGGGGTTCCTTAAGGTTCAGTATTAGGTCCTCTCCTTTTTAACATATCTATTAATGACGTCGAAGTAGGACTCGAAAGTAGTGTCTCCATTTTTGATGATGACACTAAGTTGTGCAAGGTAATTAAATCAGATATTGATGTACTTTCCCTCCAAAGGGATCTACATAAATTAGAGAAAAAGGTGGCTAAATGGCAGATGAGATTTAGTACAAACAAATAAAAAAGGTTATGCATTTGGAAAGGAAAAATAGCCATGCAATTTATAATCTTAATGGAGCAAATCTAGTCGGTATCTGATATTGAAAGGGATTTGGGAGTACTTGCGGACAACCACCTAGGTAGCAGTGCTCAATGCAAAAGGCAAATAAAATATTAGCATGTATTAAGAAGGGTATAGAAGCCTGGAAAGCAGATATAATTCCATCACTTTGCACATACGAGCTTTGAATTTAATGTGGCTTGTATAGTAGGTAAAAAAAACTACTTGGTCTGGGTGGATGATCTGAGTCAGTATTAGTTGAGTCTATTAAATTTGAGATAATGTTAAGGTTCATATTTAGAAGTGATATGGGTCTATAGTTTTCTCTTTTCTGTGGGTCACAACCTTCTTTACTTATTAAGCCTATATTTGCTTTCAATATTTCTAATGGGGATATTTTCTTCTTGTAATAAAGCACATATAAAGTATAACATGTAGGGTTTAAGTGTTGTGGAAAATATTCTAAAATAGCCATTTGGAAAGCCACCAGGCCCTGGTGCCTTTGATGATTTTAATGCTTCTAAAACTTTGGATATTTTGTTGAAAGTGAAGGGTAATAGTAAAGATAGGTTTTGTGAATTTAAAATTTGAATGAAATTTGGTCTTAAGATATTCTTAGAATTGTGTGTAGTAATTTAGGATTGTCTTTGGTTTTGGGAGTGTGATTATATAACATTGTGTAGCATTCTCTGAAAGTGTGTTCAATTTTGTCTTGGTCTAGTATGACCATGTTTTTCCCATTATGAATAGAAGTCATTTTTCATTAAGCATTTTGATTCTTTCATTTATTCATTTAATCTTTAATTATATTTATGTTTGGTTTATTTCATGGCAAATTCTGTTTTCTATTGATGTATTTGCTTTAGTGTGCTATGTGTAGCTGTGATTTGTAAAAGAGTTTCTTGTGATGGGGTGTGTTTTTTTTTTTGTTTCCAGTTTCAGAAGTTTAGTGTATGAGTTTTGAATATCTTGAGTCGTAGATTTTTTGACATGTTCAGCCAGTCTGCCTCTGCTTTATGTACATCCCAAAGAGTGGTGATAGAAATATTGTTTGTATCATTAATATGGAGATAGTCATTGACATGACCACTACTTCAATTGGGCTTACCCAGAACCTGGTTCTGACCCACCCAGAGGTACATGAAGGTAGTTGTTATTCCTGATAGCAGAGATGGAACCAGGCTGGTATTGAACCCTCAGGACGAATACCGGAGCAAAGGAACCATCAGCTAGATTAGCAGAGTTACTGGCTGTAACTCTTTTTTAAGCAGAGGAAGCAGTAATAATCCCAATGATCAGGATTACCCTTTCCCTCAAGAATAAGCGCACACGTAATTATATATGATCACAGTGAGAGCTCTTTATTTGTCACAAATCCATCATTTTTATCTATGTCAGTGACCTATCACCAACAGGTCACTCCCCTTACCCAACCTTCCCTTTAGCCAAACCTCATGCCCTGTTCACCTAGCCACGAGTCCCACCTGGCAATCAAGTGACGTCAGCCTTTCTAACAACCCCCCAGGTACCTTGGAGCCTGGAACAGTAATTAACAAATCGCTCCTTTGTTTTGACCACACTTGTGGTTAGAGATTTCAAGCCTATGTGCCAAGCTCCCAAAGTGGCAAAGACCATATGTCACAACAGAACAACACTGATTATTAGATCTTCTAATTAGATCCTTTCCCATCTTACCTAAATGTCCTGATCTCCTATAAATCTGAACCACTGAAGTCTTCCCAAACTCCCTCAAACTGTTACCCCATAAATATCACCCTAATCCCTGAGGATTCAGGCAATATGCTTTGTTATATTCTTCAGGGAAAAGCTGTCATTTGGATACCAAACATGATATGGGGATACTTATACTTAACAGAACATATAAAAGTCATCTAGGTTACAGTCATACCACTGGCAATATTAACCAACTCATGCCTACAGGGCAAAACAAGTCCATGTATATTCAGGAGGTAACACAACCTCTTGCCCTCCTCATGCCACACACCTCACACCCTTATCCTGTATAATTAAAGTGGTGTAAAATACCACCGGAGAAGAGACTTATAAGACTGTTATTTAAAATAGAACATAAGGATTCAACCAACCTAAGGCACCGTTGGTTTGCAGGACTGAGAGTTTGCAAGCTTACAGGATAAAGGATCAATGAAACAAATGGTGAAGAAATTAAAAGGGTAAAACCAGGTGAAACATTTACCCAGCACCACAATTACTGGATATAATATAAAATAAAAAAAAATAAAAAAAAACAGAGCCGCTCAGTCTAAGAAAAACAATACCTAAGTAGGTTTGCTCTACAAGTCTGGTTACCTACTCAAAGAGCAGCCCATTTAAGCTAACTTATGCCTTTCACAGTAAAAAATATCTTGTAGTATATTAGTCTGGTTTCACCCAGTAGAGTCATCCAGGCCGAAATACCAGACAATTCTACCCTGAACAGGAAAAACAGCAACTCCAGGTGTATATTTCAGCCTTGATTGGGCCTAGTCAGTGAGGTGTAGCTGAAATTCCTAAAGCACAGTAAGCAAGTCAAATTCTCACGTCCCGTAGGGTTTTCCCGCTCCTACCCCGCAAGTCATCTGCGGGCTGGTTTAAGAGGCCAATTTAATAAAAATATATATAGGCTAAATAGTGGTTTTGTGCACAGTAATAATTGAAGAATTCTAAAAGCGACACCGTTCTGCATGATGGGATTTTGATTACCCCTCCAATAGGAGTTTAAAATAATTATTCTAAATATCAAGGAGGTAATCCTTTTCCATACACTTTTACCTTATTTATATATTTTTTTGTTTTCAATCCTGAAATTTTTACCAGTTTTTATTATCGCCGTTGTGATCTATAGTATTATTAAAGTTTAACTATTTTTAATTGATTCCCTGTTGGTAACAATTGACTTTATTATAGGTGGTAGACACCTTGGGACATTAGCAATCCTTGATATACTGACCAATTGAATAGTCATAAGTCTTGTGAGCTACGTTACGAGCTACAATTTTACACGTTAGGGGAATTTAATGTGGCTGCTAGACTGTGTTGTGAAAGAGGATGAAGAAGATGGTAAATATAGACATTCGCCCAAACACAGAACCAGCATCACAAGACACTTTGGCCTTTGATGTATTTGTAGCCTCAATTAATAAATTGGGAATTTTAGAAAGCAAGAAGTGTGAACTTTATTTTTACACTTAGAATCATTATTATTATATTCATAAGCAATATTAATAATATAGTAAATAAATGTACAAACTATACATTTGTAACACAAGGGCTTTCAAGTAATGTGAACGAGAGTAGAGGGTTAATTAGTTATTAAGTATGTGTGTAGCAACTGTGAAAAATGGCGGTGCTAATACAGAAACCTGCACTATAAAGTAACATATTTTACATGGGTGGGTGTGGTCAGGTTAGATGAAGGGCATGTTAAATTAGTTCAGATGCAGAAGAGTGTTTGTGTGTGAGACTCTGGGTCTGGAGGAAAATAAACTAAGGTGAATGGAACTGGAAAGATGACAGTTGGTGAGTGCTTCCGCCCAGTGCCGGGATATGTAATTATGTCATATTTGTTTTAGGTATTTAAAGCTGTGGAATAGGATCTAGGAAGAATAATCACTCCATATACATATAGGTCTGAGTGGAGGAAAAAAAAAAGTTAAAAGGGATACTGACAAGATATTGTTCAACCCGCCAGACTGCATTTCCATAAAAGAGGAAATGCCTACTAAGATCCATATTTCACATCCATTGTCTAAATATATTTAACACTAAATTCTAGAGAAGTTGTCTGTACTGCATTTTTTGTATTTAATGTTTTGGCTGTTTAATATATCTTATTTTTTTACTTTTTCTGCATAGATTCAGTTTTTAAAAATAGAAAAAGCTATTGTGCAAATTGTGCATAAAGGCGTTATCAGTTCCTCTGTTTTGAAATACTAAATTGTAAATTACCTGCAGTACAAAACAAAGCCTCAAACAAAAGGACTTTAGTTATGTAATAAGGATATGATTACTGGGTAAATAGTAGTGCCACTGTTTAAAAATGCTTCATTTTTATATTCCTTTGTGCTCAAACTTAACTTGTGCTCTGCCACTAAGCAAAGAAACGACAAAAAAAATGCTATATCTGTTTTTATAGATTTATGACAGGAAGAGTTATAGTGTGATGCTATTTACAGGAATAAGATGAGTTTGGATACATTTAGTAGCTGCTAAAAGAATGTCTACTAAAAAAGAGATTTCTTTTAGATGAACCTGGTTATACATTTATTTAAGCCAATGCCATCTGTACTCAGAAGCATCAACGCACAATGAAGCATCTGATTTATTCGCCATATCTGATATGTGAACATCATTTTCTTTACTAATGAGTCTTTAAATACTTCATATTTTTTTTATCTTGCAACACACAATGACAAACTCTATACAGGGCTCAAGTGCCCTAAGCAAAAACGTATGTATTTTAATATTAAAGTTAGCAATAATTAGATCAGAAACGTGTGATGAAATGTATTTATAAATAGGATCATGTTTATATATACAGGAAAACTCCGCTTAACGCTGTAGATAGGTTCCAACCGCCATGAGTGTTAAGCGAAACATCGCTAAACGCAGTTTAACATGGGGAAGATAGGGATAGGGAAACGACTTTGAAAAAAAGACCCAACACCAATAGAATTTTAAAACTCTTTTACTTGCTGTCAAGTGCACACAGCAGCATAAATAAAAAGCAAAATAAACCAAGGGTTTTGCACCCAATAAATTAAAGAAACAGTACCAAATTAAAGGACCAGCCCCCCCAAAAAGTCCGCTTTAACTGGTGGATGGGGAGGCTCCAGGTTCACCCTCCTGCCTTGGTTTTTGGCCACAAATTGGTCATGGGTAGTGATGTCCTGAACAGTTCGCCCGCGGACTATTAGCGGCGATTTTGGCATGTTCGCGTTCGCAGCGAACGGCGAACACATGCGCTTTTCGGTCCGCCCCCTATTCTTTATCATTGAGGAAACTTTGACCCTGCACCTCACAGTCAGCAGACACATTCCAGCCAATCAGCAGCATACACTCCCTTCAAGAGCCTTCCATCTGAAGGACAGCATCCATTTTAGAATCATTCTGAAGCTACATTCGTTGAGAGAGGACATATATTGTAGCTGCTGCTGATTTAATAGGGAAATAGATAGCCAGGCTGTGTATTTAGCTTTCACTACAGACCTGAAGGACTCATCTGATATCTGCTGCAAGGACAGCAACCCAAAAAGCCCTTTTTAGGGCTAGAACATCATTTATTTTATTTTATTATATTTTTCTGTGTAATCTAATTGCATATGCCTGCCTGCCCGTGTGTGTGTCTGACAGGCTAACACCTAACAGCTTCTATTGTGCTCAGTGAAATAAAACAACACTTTTTTGACTGTAATAGATTGAATAGCAATTGCCTGCCTACAGGCGTGTGTGTGAAGACTATTGCATCTACTCTGCCAACTTTTGCCAGTGCACAGTGACACTCATATCTGGTGCAACCTAGTGTACAGTGGCATTTAAGAACCCTTTTTTTACTGTAATTGATTGAATATCAGTTGCCTGCCTACAGGCATGTGTGTGAGGCCTACAGCGCCTACTCTGCCAACTTTTGCCAGTGCACAGTGACACTCATATCTGGTGCAACCGTAGTGTACAGTGACATAAAACAACACTTTTTTGACTGTAATCGATTGAACATCAGTTGCCTGCCTACAGGTGTGTGTGAGAGGCCTACAGCGCCTACTCTGCCAACTTTTGCCAGTGCACAGTGACACTCATATCTGGTGCAACCGTAGTGTACAGTGACATAAAACAACACTTTTTTGACTGTAATCGATTGAATAACAGTTGCCTGCATGTGTGTGAGGCCTACAGCGCCTACTCTGCCAACTTTTGCCAGTGCACAGTGATACTCATATCTGGTGTCACAGTAGCTTGCACGCATAGTACCACTAATCGGAAAAAAAATGACAGACAGAGGCAGGCCACCCCGCAGGGGCCGTCGTGGTCGTGGTGCTGTGATTCCCTTTGGCCCTAGAATAATGCCCAGTTTTCAGAGGCAATGTACCCTGAACTTGAAAAGTTCTGAGGACATGGTTGACTTCTACAGCTTCCGCTCGGAACATAGACGCACCATCCTCCTCCAGCTTAGCTTCGGGCACCTCTCCAGTTATCACTCGCCCGCCTGCCGCCACCACCAACACTAGCACCACAGCCGCTTCACTTGATCCGTCAGCAGAGTTATTTACACATCCGTTGGAAGAAATGAGTGATGCACAAACATTAGTGCCAGAGGATGTAGATAACAGGGATATGTCCCAGTCAGGTAGCATTACACACATGGACGTACGGTCTGATGATGATGATGATGTTGTACCTGGTGCTGCTTCCTTTGTTGAGTTGTCAGATACAAGTGAAGCGGTTGATGATGACGATGCGTCCGGGGATGTCACGTGGGTGCCCGCTATAAGAGAAGAAGAACAGGAGGAAAGTTCAGATGGGGAGACAGAGAGGAGGAGGAGACGAGTTGGAAGCAGGGGGAGGTTGTCGAAAGTAGCTAGTGGCACAGTCAGACAGCATGCATCGGCACCTGGGGTCAGCCAGACAGCACGCCAGTCAACGCATGCTGTTGCCACCACCAGAATGCCGTCATTGCAGAGCTCAGCAGTGTGGCAATTTTTTCATGTGTCTGCCTGTGACAACAGTGATGCCATTTGCAACCTGTGCAAAAAGAAACGAAGTCCAACACCCACCTACAGTAGGTACAACTTCTTTGCGAAGGCACATGATGTCACATCACAAACGCCTATGGGATCGACACATGAGTACAAGCAGCACACAAAGTCAAAGCCGCCATCCTCCTCCTGGTCCAGCATCTTCAGCCACGTCAACCACTGCTGCCCTGCTTGCCCCCTCTCAACCATCCGCCACTCCGTGTCTCGCCCTGAGCAGTCCCTGCTCATCTGCTCTCAGTCAGTTGTCTGTCAAGGACATGTTTGAGCGTAAGAAGCCAATGTCACAAAGTCACCCCCTTGCCCGGCAACTGACAGCTGGCTTGTCTGAACTCTTAGCCCGCCAGCTTTTACCATACAAGCTGGTGGAGTCTTAGCGTTCAAAATTTTTTTAGCTATTGGGACCCCGCAGTGGAAGGTACCCGGCCGAAATTTCTTTGCACAAAAGGCAATCCCCAACCTGTACTCGATTGTGCAAAAGGAAGTAATGGCATCTCTGGCACACATTGTTGGGGCAAGGGTCCATCTGACCACTGATACCTGGTCTGCAAAGCATGGTCAGGGCAGGTATATCACCTACACTGCGCATTGGGTAAACCTGGTGACGGCTGCCAAGCATGGAATACGTGGCTCTGCAGAGGAGTTGACTGGTGGATCAGTGGCTGACTCCGCACCAACTGGAGATCGGCAAAGTGGTTTGTGACGACGGAAGAAATTTGTTGGCGGCATTGAATTTGGGCAAGTTGACACATGTGCCGTGCATGGCACATGTGTGTAATTTGATTGTACAACGCTTTGTGCATAAGCACCCAGGCTTAGAGGACGTCCTGAAGCAGGCCAGGAAGGTGTGTGGCCATTTCAGGCGTTCATACACGGCCATGGTGCACTTTACAGATATTCAGTGGCGAAACAACATGCCAGCGAGGCGCTTGATTTTAGACAGCCCGACACGTTGGAATTCAACACTCCTAATGTTCGACCGGCAGCTCCAACAAGAAAAGGCCGTTAACGAGTATTTGTGCGACCGGGGTGCTAGGACAGCCTCTGCGGAGCTGGGGATTTTTTTGCCACGTTAATGGACGCTCATGCGCAATGCCTGTAGGCTTATGCGTCCTTTTGAGGAGGTGACAAATCTGGTCAGTCGTACCCAGGACACCATCAGCGACATCATATCATTTGTTTTCTTCCTGGAGCGTGCCCTGCGAAGAGTGCTGGATCAGGCCGTAGATGAGCGTGAAGAGGAAGAGGAAGAGTTGTGGTCACCATCACAACCAGAAACAGCCTTATCAGCATTGCTTGCTGGACCTGCGGCAACGCTGGAAGAGGATTGTGAGGAAGAGGAGTCAGAGGAGGAATGTGGCTTTGAGGAGGAGGAGGAAGACCAACCACAACAGGCATCCCAGGGTGCTCGTTGTCACCTATCTGGTACCCGTGGTGTTGTACGTGGCTGGGGGGAAGAACATACCTTCAGTGAGATCACTGAGGATGAGGAACGGGACATGACTAGCTCGGCATCCAACCTTGTGCAAATGGGTTCTTTCATGCTGTCGTGCCTGTTGAGGGACCCTCGTATAAAAAGGATGAAGGAGAACGACCTGTACTGGGTGTCCACGCTACTAGACCCCCGGTATAAGCAGAAAGTGCCTGAAATTTTACCGAATTACCACAAGTCGGAAAGGATGCAGCACTTCTAAAATAAATTAAAAAGTATGCTTTACACAGCGTTTAAGGGTGATGTCACAGCACAACGGCAATCTAACAGCGGAAGAGGTGAACATAATCCTCCTCCTCCCACGACCACGCCGGCAAGGAGAGGAAGCTTTACAGACGTGTTGTTGATGGAGGACAGGCAGAGCTTTTTAAGTCCTATGCATCGCCACAGCCCTTCGGGGTCCACCCTCAGAGAACGACTCGACCGTCAGGTAACAGACTACCTCGCCATAACTACAGATATCGACACTATGAGGAGCGATGAACCCCTTGACTACTGGGTGTGCACGCTTGCCCTGTGGCCTGAGCTATCCCAATTTGCCATAGAACTTCTGTCCTGCCCCGCTTCAAATGTCCTATCAGAAAGGACCTTCAGTGCAGCAGGAGGTTTTGTCACTGATAAGAGAAGTCGCCTAGGTCAAAAAAGTCTAGATTACCTCACCTTTATTAAGATAAATGAGGGATGGATCCCGAAGGGACTGACAGTGGGCGATACATTCGATTGAAAAAGGCCTGATAGATGAGCTGCCTGGAGCTAATAATGGTCCACACGCTGCTGTATTATATCCCTGAATGCCGGATGACTTGCGTGACTTATCCGCCATCAACTAGGGTTCAAGACGCAATGTTTTAGGGCGCTTTCTGCCTGGCAAACTAACATCAATTTTTCTGGTCGCTGCAACAATACCTAATTTTGGCATTTAAATTCTTTTATTGTCAGAAGGCGTACAGCATGTAATGAAAAATAAAGCATTTTTGAACAGTCTTGCATAACAGTTGTGCAAAAATACATATTTACAATAAAGACATTTTGTGAAAGTTAGCTGACTATTCCTTCTTATTTTTACTTTTTAGGTTAATAATTTTTCTTATTTTTTACTGTGATTGCAATTTAAGAGATACCTAAAACATGGTAAAACAGACAATAGTAAAGAGTATATCTGCAGGAAACACCAAAGTCCTATTAGCTATCATCCCTCCAGCAGTATTAGCTTATTATTTACAATATCTAACCTGGGCAATCACCCTTGGGTTACCCTAGGGCAGGCTTCAGTAAACGACCTCTCCTTTCATGGGATGATTTTGCCGCCGGTTGCTTCTGAAGGGTCTCCAGGGCTCCCCCACTGCGGTCCTTCCCCAAGTGTCGCTTCAACCAGTAACAAATGTTTTATATTTGTAAAGCAACCCAATGAACCCCCTTGATAGAGGTTTATCTTTACAAATTTTGGAGAACCAATTTAAGACCGGTGTCCCCTGTTTCTGGGTCAGGGAGTGTGTGAAATGCTTCAGCCTACAGTAATTGTAATGTTCTGACAGTGGTAGCTCATGCTTGTCCCTCAGTTCCTCATAGGTGAGCATCTGGCCCTTTACTAACCAGTCTCCCAATCTATCTAGTTTCCTTGACCTCCACCAGTGTTGTGATGTTGTGCTCAAGAATTGGGGTCATTTGGGTGGATCTAGGGAACAAACCTGTGTGTTTCTTGGCCCATTTCCAGTATGATAGTGAGTGTCTGATTAGGGGGTTTGGCGAGTTTTTAAGGCTCTGAGGCAATTCTGATAGCCAAGCCACCTTGTCCCAGGTTAAGGGCCTTAAAGTGTGGTTCTCTAAATACACCCAGGCCGGTTGATGACATATAGAATGTGCTATTGGGAGGAAAGATAGGTGACGTAACAGGTATTAAACTGATAGGAATAAATAGTACAACTGAACACACCACTCCTATCTGGTGTCACCTTAGATTGCACGCGCAGTGCCCCAAATTTGAAGTGGGGGGACCGACCAAGCATCTTTTTCTATCTCCCTGTTCCAAAAATCCATGCCATATACACATCCCCTGATAGGTGACATAACAGGTATTAAACTGATAGGAATAAATAGTACAACTGAACACACCACTCCTATCTGGTAGCACCTTAGATTGCACGCGCAGTGCCTCAAATTTGAAGTGGGAGGACCGACCAAGCATCTTTTTCCATCTCCCTGTTCCAAAAATCCATGCCATATACACGTCCCCTGATAGGTGACGTAACAGGTATTAAACTGATAAGAATAAATAGTACAACTGAACACACCACTACTATCTGGTGGCACCTTAGATTGCACGTGCAGTGCCCCAAATTCGAAGTGGGAGGTCCGACCAAGCATCTTTTTCCATCTCCCTGTTCCAAAAATCAATGCCATATACACGTCCCCTAATAGTGGACGTAACAGGGATTAAACCGATAGGAATGGTACTACTTAACAGTACACACCTTATAATAACGCAGACAGAGGCAACGCAGAGAGAGGAGTCTGAAGAAGAGGAGTCAGAGGAGGAAGGTGGCTTTGAGGAGGTGGAAGACCAAACACAGCAGGTGTCCCAGGGGGCTTGTTGTCACCTTTCAGGACCCTTGGTGGCTGGGTGGAGGAAGAGACCTTCAATGACATCAGTGAGGACAAGGGACATGGCTAGCTTGGTATCCAACCTTGTGCAAATGGGGAGTTTGAGGTTGTGCAAAGGACTGTTTGCGGTTGTTTGCGGTGCGTTAAACAGGGAGATTGGTCTGTTACTGTGAAGCGGGTGTAACCCTTACACTACCTGATCGATACAACATCACACCTGATGTTTTAAAGCATGTTATTCCAAACAATTTAGGAATGTTAGGTGATTTATGCCCTTTATGGCTTAAAACCAGACTCTGCATCAACTATGTAATTTTCCGTGGGAGTTTTGCCATGGATCCCCCTCCGGCATGCCACCGTCCAGGTGTTAGTCCCCTTGAAACAACTTTCCCATCACTATTGTGGCCAGAAAGAGTCCCTGTGGGTTTTTAAATTTGCCTGCCCATTGAAGTCTATGGCGGTACACCGATGTGTACCGCTTCAATGACATCAGTGAGGACAAGGGACATGGCTAGCTTGGTATCCAACCTTGTGCAAATGGGGAGTTTGAGGTTGTGCAAAGGACTGTTTGCGGTTGTTTGCGGTGCGTTAAACAGGGAGATTGGTCTGTTACTGTGAAGCGGGTGTAACCCTTACACTACCTGATCGATACAACATCACACCTGATGTTTTAAAGCATGTTATTCCAAACAATTTAGGAATGTTAGGTGATTTATGCCCTTTATGGCTTTAAAACCAGACTCTGCATCAACTATGTAATTTTCCGTGGGAGTTTTGCCATGGATCCCCCTCCGGCATGCCACCGTCCAGGTGTTAGTCCCCTTGAAACAACTTTCCCATCACTATTGTGGCCAGAAAGAGTCCCTGTGGGTTTTTAAATTTGCCTGCCCATTGAAGTCTATGGCGGTACACCGATGTTCGTCCGTTGGCGAACATTTGATTAAATTTGCGTCCGCGGTTCGCGAACCGAAAATTTTATGTTCGCGACATCACTAGTCAAGGGTCATTTGTCAATGTTTCTTGCAGCAATCCAGCAGATGCTGGTAGCAAGACAACCCTCCCAACACAATGCGCCTTGCATTCCTGCTCCTAGTTGCATCAGGATCATTGACTACCAGCTCATCCATTATGTCATTGACCTGATGCAATGCCCAGTTTAGGAGATCTGAGGAAAGTTCTTTTGCAGGTTCAGTTTCCGAGTTGCTGGTGTCCTGAGGTTCCTGTGTGCCCTGTTCGTCCAGTTCTTCAAGGTCCTCATTGGTGAGGCTCTCACCTGAAGCCTGGACTAAATGCTCGATGTCCTGAGTATCACGACCCACTCTCTGGCTGGGGTCTGTTGACCGGATTTGGGTGACTCTGGACCTAGGTAGCTTTGATTACAGGAACATCATGTCTCAGCCTTGGGTTAGACTGAGCAATATTGACAGTAAGTCTGATGAATCTTACTGCAAGCATATGTCCCCGGGTAAATAATACATCTACACGCCACGTCTTGATGAAAATTATAGGGGGAGCGGCTATTCTTAGCCAGCCCCAAATAACCTCTGGCCAATCATGCAGGGTCCCTACGTGGGAACCATGAGACTCCTCCCCAGGTCCACCCACTAGGTGGGGCTAACTAATTCATTTGGCTCTAGCTCCCAAGAGAGAGACATCTCCCTTCCCTCTGGACTTTGCCCTGATTCTCTGAGTGGGAATCCCTGTAGACCCCCTGGGGTTATGGTGCCTCAGTGTCTGTAAGGGACCCTATTGTTCCAGACTACTATCATTTCAAGTTTTTACCTTCAGGACCATATGGGCAAGCTCCTGGCTTATTGCTCACACATGGGGAATGGTATTTAGCCTAAGAAACATTCCTTACTCATTTTCATATATGTTCCCATCACTCACCAGCCATGCCACTCTACAATTCAATACAATATAATACTATAGAACATGTAACACCCCGTGAACCCCTGGTTGAGGCAATGCGTAAAGGCGCACCTAACATAGAACTGCTTTATGCGTAACTATACTTTATTAACGGTTATGCTAGGTGACACCTCTCTTACATGGCCTACCAACAGTTTTCATCCCCTAAATCACATAACATAATATAACAATAACAAGTGGGTCTCCTAGGCCCAGAACTGTTACTCCCCTGGACATCATTGGCTGGGAAGTATATCAGTCTCAGAAAGGCACTTGGTGCGCCTTCAATATGCCACAGATCAACTTGGTCCAAGTCCATGGCAAGATGACTGCTACTGCAATCCAGTCCCTCCTGGTAGGCACAACTAGTGGCCAACTTGAGTTATGACACTGAGCATCTGTGCCTCCCAGTCCAGCCGTGGTCATGAGGTCTACTATCTCCGCTATGATGGGCTCTGGCGGCTGCACATCCTCACACAGCTCTTGCCAGATCTTTTTCCACACAGCCTTGAGGCACTGCTGTGTCACCTCCTTCCAGGAAAGTTAAATGTTGGAGACAGTCTTCATGATGTGGTACTGCTTTCAGAAGTCCAACATTGATTGCTTGTCCTGGCAGTCCGTGTGTTCAATCAGCTGGCGGAATGTACGGCGGAGATAGTAGGCCTTGAAGGTGGCAATCACCCCCTGGTCCATAGGCTGAATGAGCGACTTTGTGTTGGGCAGCAGGGAGAGGATCTCCACAGGAATGCAGGTGGGCAGCTCAGTCAAGTTAGTTGGGTGGCTTTGCGCATTGTCCATGATGAGCAGAGCTTTCTCCTCCAGTCTATTGCGCTGACAATAACGCTGCACAGAAGGGCAGAAATGGTTAGTGAACCACTCACTAAAAATATCCCGGGTGATCCATGCCTTCCTGTTTGCCTTCCAAATGACTTATAAGCTGGACTTGCTAATGACCCTCATTGCCCTTCGGTGTCTGGGAATGGTACACCAGCAATGGCTTTATCCTGAAGTCACCGCCGGCGTTCCCACCCACAAGAAGGGTCAGCCTGTCTTTCGCCACTTTAAAGCCTGGTGCTCTCTTCTGCTCCCTGGAGATGAATGTGCAGCTTGGCATCTGCTTCCAGAAGAGCCCGGTCTCATCCACATTGAAGACAAGCTCCGGTGGATAGCTCCCTCTTTCCACCACGTGTTTTGAAGAGTCTGGAAAGGCTGCAGCAGCCTTGGTGTCCGCACTTGCCACTTCACCAGTGACTTTAATATTGTAGAGGTTGTACCTTTTCCTAAAGCGGTCAAACCAATCTCTACTTCTTCAAAACTCTCCGTCACATCTGGATCTTGAGTCTGGATGTGGGAGTAAATGCTCTTAGCTCTAAGAAGCAGTGCTGGTCGTCGCTGAAGTGCGGGTCTTATCCTTGTTCTTGAGGATAGTGCGGATGGTGGAGGTAGGCCTGCCCCGATATCCTCCTGGCGCTCTCCTTTCTCCATGCGGTCCAGCACTTGCATCTTGACATCCAGAGGAATACTCTGGCGTTTGCCCATAGTCTGCTCCTCTTTGCACTCAGACATCTGTAAAACAGTACAAAAAATACAAAAATGTAGATTGTATTGGAAAGTTTACCATTAACACTTAACAATCACATTATGTAAAACAATGGAACAATGACAATACAGTATTCTGCACCGTACCTTACCGCTGGATGTAGTCTCCAGGATATGGGGGTCCCTGCTGGCAATGGCTCTCTCCAACACGACTTTCTCTCCCTTACAAAAAAACACAATGAATGTAGATTGTATTAGAAAGTTAACAATTAACACTTAACAATCACAATGACAATACATTATTCTGTACTGTACCTTGCCAGAGGATGTTCTCTGCAGGATTTGGGGGTCCCTAATAGCAATCACTCTCTCCAGATGTGACTCTATCTGCATTACCCCCCCCCCACCCAAAATAAAAAAATATTAGACAACAAACAATTATAAATGAATTAACAATCACATTATAAAAACAAGGGGACAAATAAAGTATTCTGTACCTTGCCAATGGATCTTCCAAGCTGGATTTTGCTGTCTCTCTCTTTTTCGGGCTCTTTCTGGCTCTCTGGCTCTCTCTGGCTGTCTCTCCCACAAAATGGTGTCCCTGTTAATACGGTCACGCTCCTCATAGTGTTAAATGGGGTCCTGCAAGGACAAAGGAGTGCTAACACGAAGCAGGGCGTTAATCGGGTTCCCACGAGGAAAAAAAAGTACATCATAGTGTTTTGACTTAAGCATCATAGCCAGTATGATGTTATCAGTAATATCATAGATGATGTAATTTGTCTTATTATTTTAACTTCCCAATTCCCTTAATTTTTCCAGACTCATCCTGCACTGCAACCTTAATTATAATTTATTGTAGTTTTTGCCAATACATTTCCAGTGTTTTTCTAAATTTTATTTTAATGAAGAATTTTTAAATATCTAACTTCTCTTTAGTTTTAATATAGGAAATGATACAACTATTTTTTTCAATGTATTATTATATTATTTAAAGTAAAATAACTTTTACATGTCCTAAACAACTGACATATCAACAAACATGCGTCCACATATAAACCAACATCTTTGGAAGTCCTACAAAGTCTGTAACAAAACAGAGATCACTCCATATATATAAAGCAATATTTGCTTTTTTTAACAAAATCAAAAGTTATTTATGCATAGTAATTATCACTGGGTATCAAGAATAGCAAAATTCAATAAATTAAGTATTCTCTCATACACAGAGTTGTTTTTGACAAAAGCAAGACCTGCAAATTGAATAAGGGGAGTCTGCAATCTCAGCACAACAGTTGACATGTTTCCTGATTGCACAGGGTCAATCATATAATCTATCACTAAAGGAGAATGAACATAAGCAAATCAAGTTACCTTTATATGATTTTATTCATAAACCTTCGGTGCACCCTTTTATATACATTTTTTGTATAACTGTTTTGGTTGTTTTTTTTTGTAAAAAGCTGACTTTTTGCAAATAGTGTTTTTCCACCAGGTCTTTTTGAAGCCTACCACAGTCAAGTAGAATTTATTTTCTGAAAATGTGTTTCATATTAATGTTATTAAAGAACTTATCTTACTATGGAAAAGGAATTGTGTCAATGTATGTATGAAGTAATATGAATTCATTATACAAGTGAAATTTGTTGTTTATTTAAACTTGTTGCAAATAAATACTGATCTGTTTTTACTCCAAGATTGATTGGTGGTGACTGCATCCTAATGAATGTGTATGTTTTGTTCAATATAGCAAAATAGATATCAATGCAGATAAGAAAGAAATGGTCTGAAGGGAAAATTATCCTGAGGACAGCCTTATGCCAGGCAGCTCTAAATGTTGTGTTTGACCCTATCGCATGCACTAGAAGGCTGTTGCAATTATGTACTACTGTTTTGTAAAGTAGCAGTTTGTCCAATAGCACCATATGTTGCAGTTTCCTTTAAAATGAAACACTGTTTAAAGCATTATGAGCATGCTGATTTACATCAATTAAATTGAGATTTGAAATATAAAGTTTGTTGATTGATTTTGGGACTCCCCTGTACCCCACAAGCAACCCTGTTATTTGGGAATCTAACACATTGGGTTGCTAATATTAAAGGCTATTAAAATGGACATGAGATGCATGTCAAGGACTGTGGTAAAGTGTCTTTCATCTGTGTATAGTGTTTAAAGAATTTGTGTGTTAGAATGTTAGAATTTGCTCTGGGCTAGTGAACCTTTGTTTTTTTTTACTGGCACTAGAAAGCGGGATTTGCCAAACATCTGGCCTCTAACCTCAGATTGTGATTAAGTGAAGTTATTACATGATTCTGATGTATTTGGTCTGGAAATACAATTCCCAGCACTGCCTTAACCCTCATGGGCCAGGAGTTCACCAGAGCTTCACCAGTTGCCACTGGATTCTTTTTCCACTCCTCCATGATGACATCACGGAGCTGATGGATGTTAGAGACCTTGGACTCCCCCACCTTCCGTTTGAGGGTGCCCCACAGATGCTCAATAGGGTTTAGGTCTGGAGACATGCTTGGCCAGTCCTTCACCTTTACCTTCAGCTTCTTGAGCAAGGCAGTGGTCATCTTGGAGTTGTGTTTGGGGTCGGTAGCATGTTTGAACACTGCTCTGTGGCCCAGTATCCGAAGGGAGCAGATCATGCTCTGCTTCAGTATGTCACGGTACATGTTGGCATTCATGGTTCCCTCAATGAACTGTAGCTCCCCAGTGCCGGCAGCACTCATGCAGGCCCAGACCATGACACTCCCACCACCATGCTCGATTGTAGGCAAGACACATTTGTCTTTGTACTCCTCACCTGGTTGCCGCCACAAATGCTTGACACCATCTGAACCAATTAAGTTTATCTTGGTCTCATCGGACCACAGGACATGGTTCCAGTAATACATGTTCTTAGTCTGCTTGTCTTCAGCAAAGTGTTTGCAGGCTTTCTTGTGCATCATCTTTAGAAGAGGCTTCCTTCTTGGATGGCAGCCATACAGACCAATTTGATGCAAAATGAGGCGTATGGTCTGGGTACTGACAGGCTGACCCCCCACCCCTTCAACCTCTGCAGCATAGCTGGCAGCACTCATTCATATATTTCCCAAAGACAACCTCTGCATATGACTCTGAGCATATGCACTCAACTTCTTTGGTCGGCCATGGCGAGGCCTGTTCTGAGTGGAATCTGTGAAACCCCTGTATGGTCTTGCCCACCGTGCTGCAGCTCAGTTTCAGGGTCTTGGAAATCTTATTATAGTCTAGGCCATCTTTATGTAGAGCAACAAATCTTTTTTTCAGATCTTCAGAGAGTTCTTTGCCATGAGGTGCCATGTTGAACTTCCAGTGACCAGTATGACAGAGTGTGAGAGCGATAACAGCAAATTTAACACACCTGCTCCCCATTCCCACCTTGTAACACTAACGAGTCACATGACACCAGGGAGGGAAAATGGCTAGATGGGCCCAATGGTGGCCAAATATGGGGGATGTGTATTGCCTGTGGAAAGAGATGTGTTTATATATTTCTGCATAACAAAATATAGACAGTATTCTTTGACTCCCAATTGAGTGTCGTCCAATATGGGTGGTCTGGGCTTCTGAGACTGCGCAGTGCTTCTATATGGATAATTAACGGTATACCAGCGGAGATATTGGACTTCGTGTTCCAACTCCGTTACAGTCACTATAAACAACATTTAAGAGAAGATGTTATCTAAGTTTTTCTGTGATAACATAAACAAAATGTTCCACTAACAAAACTCTCATATCCCTCCTGATTCCACTAATTAAATAGTACTAAGTTTATGATTTATGAGGGATAGGTCATGTCAAACAAATCAAATTATTTTCTATGAGGAGGTTAGTAGGAACGTGGATCAAGGAAACTCAGTATATGTAGTCTTTTTGAATTTTGCAAAGGCTTTTGATACAGTGCCACATGAAAGACTATTGTGCAAACTGAGGGATACAGGAATTGCAGCAAATATCTGCTCATGGATTGAAACCTGGCTAAAAGACAGGAAGTAAAGGGTTGTTATAAATGGAATATATTCAGATTTGACTAACGGGGCAAGTGTGGTTCCTCAGGATTCACTAAGAGGGCCTCTCCTTTGACTTAGAAGTAGGACTGGAAAGTATAATCTCCATTTTTGTGGATGGCACTAAGATGTGCAAGGCAATTACATCAGAAAATGATTTACTTTCCCTCCAAAGAGGTTTGCATAAATTAGAGAATGTGTATCTAAATGGCAGATGAGATTTAATAAAAAGAATTGGAATTTTATGCATTTAGGAAGGAAAAATCGCTATGCAATTTATAATTTCATCTGAGCAAAGGGGTATCAGAAGTTGAAAGGGATTTAGGAGTGCTTGTGGACAACCACCTACGTAACAGTTCTAAATGCCAAGCAGCATCTGCAAAGGGAAGTAAAATATTAGCATGTTTTAAGAAGGGTATAGAAGCAAGGGAAGTAAAAATACTTCTGCCACTATACAAATCCCTAGTCCGCCCTCATTTGGAATATAGAGTAAAACTTTAGGCACCACTTCATAAAAAGGACATTTTAGAACCAGAAAATGTACAGAAAAGGCAACAAAACTAATGAGCGGAATGGAAGGCTAAGCTATGAAGGAAGACTTACCAAATTAAGCATATTTTCTCTAGAAAAAAGGTGTCTATGAGGGGATATGATTACCCAATATAAAAATATGCAGGGCTTTGTCAAGTGAACTTTGTGTGCCACAAGGTTTTCAACTGACAAGAGAACATCCCTTGAGGTTAGAACACAGTAAGGGTGGTTTAACTGTGGAATTATCTACCACAGAAGGTGGTGACATAGATCTATTTAAAAAGGTATTGGATGTATTTTTGAATAAAAAGGGCATTCAGGGTTACCGTGGATAACTAGAGAAGGAGTATTGGTCCAGGGAGGAATCTGATTGCCAGTATCTGGGGTAAGGAAGGAATTTAATTTTTTCCCCCTTTTGAGACATTTGTCAAGATTTCAATTGGGTCTCTTGTCTGTTTGCCTTCCTCTGGATCCATTTTTGATTAACAATTACCGTATATACTCGAGTATAAGCTGACCTGAGTATAAGCCGAGGCACCCAATTTACCACAAAATACTGGGTAAATGAGTGACTCGAGTATAAGCCGAGGGTGGGAAATGTGCTGCCCCCGTGTCCCTCTTGTGCCCTCTGTGTCCCCCTCTCTCTCCATGTCTCTTCTCCCCTCTCCCTTCCCTGTGTCTCTTCTCCCCTCTCCCTTCCCTCTGTCTCTTCCAACCTCTCCCTTCCCTGTGTCTCTTCCCCCCTCCCTTATCACCCTCCTCAACCACAATCCTCAACCTCCCTCCTCATCCATAACCTCCCTCCTCATCCTCAACCTCCCTCCTCATCCTCAACCTCCCTCCTCATCCTAAACCTCCCTCCTAAACCTCCCTCCTAAACCTCCCTCCTCATTCTCAACCTCCCTCCTCATCCTCAACCTCCCTCCTCATTCTCAACCTCCCTCCTCATCCTCAACCTCCCTCCTCTTCCTCAACCTCCCTCCTCATCCTCAACATCCCTCCTCAACCTCCCTCCTCATCCTCAACCCCTCCTCAACCTCCCTCCTCAACCCCCCCATCCTCAACTCCTTCCTCAACCTCCCTCCTCAATCCCCCCATCCTCATCCTCCCTCCTCAACCCCCCTCATCCTCAACCCCCTCCTCAACCTCAACCCTCCTCAACCTCAACCCCCCCATCCTCAACCCCCATCCTCATCCTCTCTCCTCAACCCCCCATCCTCAACCCCCCTCCTCAACCCCTCCTCCTCATCCTCAACCTCCCTCCTCATCCTCAACCTCCCTCCTCATCCTCCCTCCTCATCCTCAACCCCCTCCTCAACCTCCCTCCTCATCCTCAACCCCCTCCTCAACCTCCCTCCTCATCCTCCCTCCTCAACCCCCCCGATCCTCAACCCCTTCCTCAACCTCCCTCCTCACCCCCCCCCCATCCTCAACTCCACCGCGTCATTAGCATATACCGGGCGGTATATGCTAATGACGTGGCGCGCATGTGACGTCACATGCGTGCCGGCGCCGGGTCAAGAAGCGGAGGCCGGAGCACAAGCAGGTAAGTGAGGGGAGAGGGGGGAGGTATTTAGGGGGGTTTAAGTGGAGGAGGGGGGTTTAGGTTGAGGAGGGGGGAGGGAAAGAGACACGGGGGGGTAGAGAGACACACGGGAGGGGTTAGAGACACACAGGGGGGTTAGAGAGACACGGGGGGGTTAGAGAGACACGGAGGAGAGTGACTCGAGTATAAGCCGAGGGGGCTCTTTTTTGCTTTAAAAAAAGGGCTGAAAAACTCGGCTTATACTCGAGTATATGCGGTATACCCCCTATTATAAAGATCAGAGAAGGTCTAAAAAAGGTTGCACTTGATGGTGTTTTTTCAACCTCAATTACTATGCAACTATGCAAATTTTTGGCAAGTGAAAAACAGAAAAATAAAAATATAAACAGATTATTATATTCCCTATGCCAAGCAGTTTTTACAAGAGAGTCATCAAAGTGACCTCACGCATATTGTCATTTTGAAACAAATACAGATTTATCAGCTACCTCCATATAATGCTTTCACATATATTAGAAGCCACCCAAACTAACCAAAGTATTGGTATATTTCTATGTGATGTAAGGATTCATTTAATAAACAGGAATGAAAGAAACAGTGGATAAATAGAAAGCAAAAACAGAAGGAATGAACAATGTTCAAATGGATGAAAGGCAGTGTTTTACATGAAGAGTGAGGTAAGTGTCTGTGTGGGGACAGCAGTGTAGTCCAGACATTCATCTATCTTTCGCTTTTGTTCTACATCTCAATGGCTAGCTCTCTCATTCTCCCAGAACTATGTCCCTTTACAATTTCCTACCCTCCAATGGCTATCTTTACCATGACAAACATTTTCATTGTTCTCTTTCTCATCCTTGTCTATCCAACTCATTCACTTTGTTGGCCCTGCCTCTTCACATGTTCTATCTCTCTCTACTATATTTCATATATTTAGTTAGTTCGGCATAGGAAAGGTGTATCACTGGCCTAATACAATACCATTGTGTATTCATATCCCCATAAGTGGAACATCACAAGAACCTTGGAGCCTAGTTCGAACAAAAATCAATCTGGCTCCTAAATATTTTCTAAAAGTAAAATGTATCTTTATGAACGGAAATAATAGTACAAAAGGACTTGTTATAAGGAAAGAATATATGGTATAATGAGAATTATAGAGGTGTAGCATTCAGGGAAATATGAGGGTGAATTATTAAATAGTTGTTTTTTTTTCGTGTATACTGTGCACTGACCCAATTTTGCAGACAAAAAACCCCATACATAACTATTAGTCTCACAATGAAATCTCTCTAAACAAAGCAAACGTTAGAGTGTAATCAGGTCAATTTAAAAATAATTCTTGCTGTGTATTGACAAGTCAGAGATAACTAGCCTTGCTCTTTGTAAAAGTTTGTGCCCTAATTACTAACAATGCACTCTGAAGATCTAGTGGCATAATTGGAGTTAATTAAAAAAGTACATTACACAATTAGGAAAGGAGAAATAACCTAATATCTAGGTTAGTTGGATGTTTTTGGAAAATATAGTTTGGAACATTGCAATCTCATTGAACAGTAGAAATGTTAATTTGGCCACTAACTCTCAATAATCATATAGCTTTTTATTTATTACTTGCTAATTTATGATGAAAGAACATTAACACAATAAGTTGATCAATCTCACAGCTGCCATCCATCACAAGAATCCTGTAATTACCTATATAAGTAAAACAGAATACAAATTTGTCCCGTAAAAAGTTATTTTTCTTTCTCCCCTGGAATTCAGTCCCTAATCACCCCATTTTCCCAATTAACCCTCTACAATGCCCATCTTCTCACTAGCCTCCACTTTAGACATCTGTAATCCCCTTCCATTTCTTATATCTCTCCATTGTCTCTCATCTAATTCTTTACTATTCTCTCCATACTTCTGTCGTGTAATACCTCTAATCTTCCACTCATTTCTTCTTGCTTTCACTTCCCCAGTCTCTCCCAAGTACCGTATATACTCGAGTATAAGCCTAGTTTTTCAGCCCTTTTTTTAAGGCTAAAAAAGGCCCTTTTGGCTTATACTCAAGTCACTCTCCCCCCCGTGTCTCTCTAACCCCCCCATGTCTCTCTAATCCCCTGTGTCTCTCTAACCCCCCCCCCCCCGTGTGTCTCTCTAACCCCCGTGTCTCTCCAACCCCCCGTGTCTCTTTCCCTCCCCCCCTCCTCATCCTTAACCCCCCCCTCCTCATCCTAAACCCCCCTCCTCATTCTAAACCCCCCTCCTCCCTTTACCCCTCTAAATACCTCCCCATCTCCCTTTCCCCTCACTTACCTCCATCTGCAGCTGTTCCTCTGCTCCTCAATGCTCCTTCCTGTGTCGGGACCTGGCATATGCTAATGACGTGAAGTCACATGCGCGCCACGTCATTAGCATTGGCCGAGTCAAGACGCAGGAAGGAGCTTGGAGGAGCGGAGTAACAGCTGCAGATGTAGGTAAGTGAGGGGAGAGGGGGACGTATTTAGAGGGGTAAAGTGAGGAGGGGGTTTAGGATGAGGAGGGGTAACGTGAGGAGGGGGTTTTAGGATGAAGATTAGGATGGGGGTTTAGGATGAGGATGGGGTAGTTTAGGATGAGGATGGGGATTTAGTATGAGGATGGGGAGGGTTTAGGATGAGGATGGGGGGTTTAGGATGAGGATGGGGGGGTTGAGGATGCGGATGGGGTTTAGTATGAGGATGGGGAGGGTTTAGGATGAGGATGGGGGGTTTAGGATGAGGATGGGGGTTGAGGATGAGGATGGGGGGTTGAGGAGGGGGGTGTTGAGGATGTCGGGGTTGAGGAGGGGGGATTGAGGATGGGGGGTTGAGGATGAGGATGGGGGGTGAGGATGAGGATGGGGGGGTGAGGATGGGCGGTTGAGGTTGAGGAGGGGGTTTGAGGAGGGAGGTTGAGGAGGGGGTTTAGAATGAGGAGGGGGTTTGAGGATGGGGATTGAGGATGAGGATGAGGGGGTTGAGGTTGAGAAGGAGGGTTGAGGAGGGAGGTTGAGGAGGGGGTTGAGAAGGGAGGTTGAGGAGGGGGGTTGAGGATAAGGAGGGGGGTTGAGGAGGGAGGTTGAGGAGGGGGTTTAGAATGAGGAGGGGGTTTGAGGATGGGGATTGAAGATGAGAATGGGGGGTTGAGGTTGAGGAGGGAGGTTGAGGAGGGGGGTTGAGGATGAGGAGGGGGGTTGAGGAGGGAGATTGAGGATGAGGAGGGAGGATGAGGAGGGGGGTGAGGAGGGGGTTGAGGAGGGGGGCTGAGGAGGGTGGTTTAGGATAAGGAGGGTGGTTTAGGATGAGGATGGGGGGCTGAGGTTGAGGATGGGGGGTTGAGGATGGGGGTTGAGGATGGGGGTTGAGGATGAGGAGGGGGTTGAGGTTGAGGAGGGGGTTGAGGATGAGGAGGGGGGTTGAGGAGGGGGTTGAGGAAGAGGAGGGGGGTTGAGGAAGGAGGTTGAGGAGGGTGATAAGGGAGGGGGAAGAGACACAGGGAAGGGAGAGGGGGGAAGAGACACAGGGGAGAGAGAGGGGAGAAGAGACACAGGGGAGAGAGAGGGGGGACACAAGAAGGGGGCCACAGAGAGCACAAGAGGGACACAGGGGGCAGCACATTTCCCACCCTCGGCTTATACTCGAGTGACTCATTTCTCTCAGTATTTTGTGGTAAAATATGTGCCTCGGCTTATACTCTATAAGTATATACGGTACTTCTTGAATAATCACATTTTGAGGAGACTGATTCATAATTCATTAGTACCTTTGCCATACGTTTTAAATGATGTATATGCACACTTAGCTGACTACTAGATGTAATCTGGTCACTAGAGTTAATAAGTTAAGAAAATACACATAAAACAGGAAAATTGTTTGAAATATCAAGAACAAATCTAATTTATGTTTTTTTTGGCAAATATAGTTTAGGAAAATTGCTCACCACAGAATCTACTGATAAAGCAAGCCCTGGTAAAGCCATTTATTTGACATATGACTCATTGCTTAATTCTCTATTATATATTTAAGCATATACTTATCATATAATTCATTATGACATAAATTTAACAGATTTGACAGATTTTATATTTCGAGTGATTGCATGTCACAAGCCCTTTCCTATGCAAAGTTCAGCTGGTGTCACTCCAGGGGGAGGTACTCAGCCTTGTGCAAAGGCTGTGTACTTGTAGAGAGAAAAGGTGTCCTCTGTGACCTGGATCTGTCTACTAGATAATGATGGTGTCCCTCTTACAGACACAGAGGGCATCTGGAAAAGGACATGGAATTTCTATCAAACCAAGAGGTTTCTTTAACTGCCTCCTCTGCTCAGGTCCACTTCTTCATATGCACAGGATTCTTTACAGGATTGTGGTATGCTCTCTATCACCAGGCAAGACGTGTCTTTGGGGGATGGACTGTTTACAAAGCCCCTTCTGCATTATCCAGCAGATGGGGCTCCATCATTGGAATCCCAGAGTATCATCTACCACCTTTGTCAAGTACGAATGACCCAAGTTGGTGATCTCCTGAACTTTGAACATTTAGATTGGGTGTTGCCCAAGAAGCTTGACTGTTCATCCACTTCTACATTCAGTCACAAGGGATAATCTTTATATCATATTTATTTCACTTCTGACATACTGCAGCACCTCTTATCACTATTGAGAGTCCTCCTCCTGCAGTTGTAATTGCATTTCACCCCTTATATTTTTCTTTTTGTCCAATGTCCCAAGGCAACAAGTCTGGGGGCCACTTCCTCAACCTGATTCTAGCTATTTATAAGTCCTGGATGCAGTGTCTGGCAGGGGAGGTTTCATTGTCATGTGAGGCCATGTTCCAGGCACTTCTGGGTTCCTGTATGCAGCAGAGTACTGGGAAGATATGTAAGTTTACCTTGCAGTGTGCTATAGATGGAGTGCTCTGCTCACTATACCCCTACCAAGGTTCATTTTTTCTTATGCTCCTAATTTGATTTTAATTTGAGGTTTTTGGGCGATTTCAAGGGAGAGCCTGTGCATTTTTATGCTCCATGAAGTGCACTTCCTTGGCCTATCCCGCGATACCATCTGGACATGGTTTCTACCATCTGAAGGAGACAAGAGCAGGGGTGTAGGGACTGGGGGGGATGGGGGGTGGGGACAACCCCCCCCCCAGATTAAATGAATAGGGGACACAAAAAATAGCAACATGAAACTTAATCATGCCACTACAGGCCAGCACTATGGAGCAGTATGTCTTTCCCATGAAAGCTTTGACCCATAAATATATATACTGTACTGAGAGCAGAGTTGAATTACCCCCACCCCCCGATATCCTGATTTGATTACATGACCCAACCGGGACTTCGGTTGAAATGTACTTTACTTTAGTTATTCCAGACTGCAGGCCCTTTTGTCACTATTGAGAGACCTCCTCCTGCTATAGGGCCAGGGACCTCCACGACAACCTGTTCCTGGCATTAGCCAAGATCGCTATTTATGATTCAAGGAAGCACTGTTCGACTAGTGATATTTCACTACCATGTTCTGGGACAGAGTAGGAGTTTAATAGGAGTTTATCTCCCATTGGGCTGTAGATTAAGTATTCTGCTTGTTATCGCCTAACCATTATTCTTTTAAGCTACTCGATCTTATATTATTTTAATTTAGTTTACAGTTTGCCTTTAGTTTAATTTTTTTTTTTTTTTTTTGCGTTTGAAGTTTTTTATTTCCATAAACTCTGATATTTGATTGACTCTCTATACCAATCAGAGTTAGATCTTGCATATTTATACTGTGTCATGGTCATGGTCCTGGCACTAGTGCACTCTGGTATCCACAAGCAGAGAACTTCCTGGCTTAAAACAAAACTAAAATAAAACAGGGGAAAGATGGTGATAAAGAAAATAAAGAAGGGAAATAGTTAAATCTGCAGCTGCCACAAAACACAGGATAAATAAATTAGCACAAAACAAGCAGCAGCTTATCTCCTCCATTGGCAATATCTCTCTTCTTCACTGTTCAAACTTTTTTCCTTTTTTTTGTAATAAAATAATAAAATAGAATGGAAAATAAGGTTCCTGAGTAGCCCCAGGGGTTAAAATAGAGAATAATAATATGAAAAAAAGTGTCAGCACAGCAAAATAGGACCACAGAAAAATAACATTGAGCATAATTCAATGGAGCAATTGTATGTTACGGGTGCTCGTAATGGAGCCCGTAAGCTAATTTGCTATTCAAGTGGAGTCATTTTGCAAGCCGCAAGCGGTCTATGGGTTACGGGCATGAAACTGTTTGGTTGTGACAACCGTAACTTATGACCCATTTAAGCCTTTAATCTTTGCCGTCTGCAAGACTTACGATCGCTAAAATCGCAAATCGCTATTCAACTGCTACAATTCCGCAAACCTGTAAATGTTTTCACACTCATAAATGTCAAATGTAGAAGAAAATCGAAACTCAAGTCAGGGTTATATCGATCTCTGGAATCAATGAGTTAATACATATCAGGCAACCCACATGGACTAGAACAGTATCGGCATTCATTTTTATTATTTTGTATTTTGTGGTTTTGAGAGCTCTATCCCATATTGGACCTCTACATGCTAATTGATTGACATGTAACCTCCATGTTTTACTGACGTAATGATGGCTGTCTCATTTTCTATTGGCTGTTTCGAAATGGGTAGTTAAGGCCTTGCTTAATTGATCATGTTCCCACCCTGAACTGCTACGTATGAGGGCATGGTTTACGGTTTTGTCTTTCGGCCTGTCATTTGCGGGCGTTGTAACGGAGCTGGACCACGTATCCAATATCTCCGCTAGTATATGGTAAAATACCCAAGAAGCACTACAGTCTCACCATTCCCGACCTCCCATATTGGACGACACACAATTTGGGAGTCAAATGAATACTGACTTTATTTTGTTATTGCAGAAATATTTATACCCATCTCTTCCCACAGGCAATACATATGTCCATATTTGGCCGCACAATACCCATAAAGAGAACAATAGGGGGCTCCCTGGCAACTTTGATACAATCAGACATTGATTCAATTACACTTCTTTGTTCTTATCTGAGAATGAAAACACTGTATACAATAGACTTCCTTTATCTTATGCGGAGTCGCTGTAACAGGATTATCTCCCATGCCAAGAAGCTGCAAATGTCTGGGACAATATTCTGCAGATCATCATCCAACATACATGCAGTTTAATAGTAGGATCATATTTTAACCATAATAATCATAATACAGGGTAAAACAGTGATGGGTTCCGTTACAGGCGTGATCAATTGAATACCACCGGATTTGGAGCACACCGTGAGCCTGCAGCAGGGCCGCAGACATACGGTCTATAAACCACAAGATGTGGCCTTCGAATTGAATGAGGCTCATTGTCGGGTATAGTATCAGATGGCAGCAGATCTACTTCTGCAACTAACAGAACAGTTGATTGCAGGAGGCTTCTGCTAGTCCAAGTAGTGCCACAGCTAGGACTGCAGCATGACAAGCATATCTACTATAGGAATATCCCGTTTAGCACAATAAATGTGTTCCTGCATGCAGGAGCGCTATTCAAAAACCGCAGTAAACAGGGCATTTTAATCTCCATAATGCTAAACAGCGCTAAAGTGGAAAAAAAGCATGCTTAGTGGGTATTTAAATGCCTGCAACGCAATTTTAGCTGCTATTGCGAGATTAAGCACTTTTCGGGGACCGAAAAAAGCGATATAGCTAAACAGCGCAAAACTGGGTAGTGTAAACCAGGGTATATCTGTATTACCCCTCTGAGATATTATTAATATCAATAACATTTATTAATGTTAATTACAATTTTCATCATTTTTATTTTCCAATTTCAACTATCTGAATTCTTAATACAGACTATAAAATAAACAGAACTGTATTTCATGAAAAGATATTTATTATAATGAATAAAATTATATCAAAACAGTATCTTTCAATATAACAATGTATATGGTATAATAATTATGACAGATATTATATCAAGGTATATTTAAATGGTAAAGAATTGGTTATTAAGACATTGTCCACATAATTATATACAATACGTGCCCAATATGCCCAATACATAAGATATGGTAATAATGATATCAAAGTTGATTTGGTCATTTTTGGTATGTTTACAAATATTTATTCACTAAGAGACCATACCATGCTAAAGTTTACAAATTATAATATTTTCTAATATAAAAATTAGTTTTTTTTCCCATTACAAGTATGTACTAAATAATTCCCTGTTCTTGGCGTGTAAGTGTGTAAATTCTTTTGAAAGTGAGCTGTGAAAGTTTCTTTGTAGCTATTGGTGTATACATTTTAAATATCTGTGTTTTGGGAGTATCCCAATAGTATGTTTTAAGAGTGTGTTTATTAGTGTATCTCATAAATATGTATCTGAACGTGTGTCCTCAAAGGAGTGTATATTCTCCCTGCCATCTCCTTCTCTCTCCTCTCCTTTTTTCCCTCTGGTGTTTACTCTTGTGTGTGTTCTGCTGTTCTCTTTCAACTTGAATAGGGGCAGCCTTAAATAGTCAATTCTTATTTATAGTTTTTTTTTTTTTTCTATTTCCATACTGAGATCACTAGCTACCTTGGGAAACACACTAAATTATTTTTCCTAGTCTCTACCAAATTTTGAATACAATGGCTATGTTGACACAGCTGTACTCAGAAGGATTGTAAGATACCTGAGTGTATTTTTAGATAAATATCTGATATTTGGGGACAAGGAAATAAAATACTTGTCTCATCATTGTCTACCAATGTTTACCAACCGATGTTCATTCTGATCTAAGCCCACCTGGGTATATACAGGAAAGTTTCACCATGACTAAATGAAACTCATGACATGTTATTAGAATCAATGATCTAATTCTAAGAATGGATATATATATGTGTGTATAAATCATGTCATATAAACAGGATTATATAAAAATAAATATATTAAATAATGTATGATTACAATAGTTCTGATAGAGATCCATCAAGCTCCTGTTCATTGAATCAATAAGCTCATCTATCCATTTCCGCCTCTCCCTAAAGTCTTCTCTAGGGAATCATATCTTATCATGATATGGCCAAAATATTTGAACTTGAACCTCAGGATGAAACATTTCAGCGAACAGTTTGGCTTGCATTGCTGTAGTATAGATTGATTGGATCTTCTTGAAGTCCAAGCAACTCTTAGCAGTTTTCTCCAACACCAAAGTTGTCATGACCCAGGGTGAAAGGGACTGGGTGCACCCCATAGCCTTCCAACTTTCAGCTTGCAGGATCACCCTTGAGAGCGTGATGGATTGGAAGTCTCAGAAGCCAGCAGCCCCTCCAAGCCTTTGATCTTTCACGGCTGCAAGAGTTACGATCGCTAAAATCGCAAAAGCACTGCGGTTGTCAAAAACGTAACTCTGTCCTTTCGCCTCCTTTGATGTTTCAAGTCTGTAAATGTTACCAGTGCTAAAGACGTAAAATCCATATTTAAATACCACAATTCACCAAGCCTGCAATTGCCTATAAACTTGTAAATGGCAAATGTATCAAACAATTCTAAGAGTACTAGATAGGACTTGCAAGGAGGTTAAACACCAGTCTCAAGTTTGCAAATCTGCAATAATTAAATATTTTTTATGTTTTATTTCCGTGTTATATCGATTTCAGGAATCAAGGAGTTAATACATATCATGGAACCCGCATGGACTAGAACAGTTGATTTATTGATTTTTATTGATTACTACATTTCTGGATTGCAAGTCTGATTGCAGATTGGACTTCTAAACACTAATTGATTGTAGTTTAATCTCCATTTTTTACTGATGTCATGATGAAGGTCTCATTTACCATTTGCTCTGTCTTAATTGTAACTTAAGGGCTTGATTAATTGATCATGATCATGCCCTGAATTGCTACATACGGGTTCATGGTTTGCATGTTGGGGCTGTGAGCCTGTACTTACTGGCTTGAGTTAATTAAATACATCTTTAACTTCCTAACCTACAGACATACTGGCTTGGAAATAAATAGGGGCCATAGTGTTTTGCTAACACCCTGTTGTATTTATTTTGTTTTCTCATATATTAGGTTTTATTTTTTTATAAAAAAAAAGTTATCTATGAAAGGTTGTTTTTTAACAAAACACTATAACAAGTCCTGTGTCACCACACCATGGTTTTTAAAAAAAAGTATATAATCTTATACTCCTTCCAAGGATCCAATTCAGGGTAGTATTAAGACTTTGAATTGCCTTTACTTCCTTTCTTTTTTTCTAAATATTGTTAGCAATATTGGTTTTCTCTCAATTTGCCACATATTACCGCATACAAGCTCAACATCTAATGTGTTATACTTACCTCGTGGCATACTTGATACTTATCATACAATCCATAATTTTTTTAAATGTATGTGAAGATCCAGGTGTAGGGGCTATTACTGCCCGGGACAGCCTGCTATAGACTACAGGTTAACTACCCACAAGGACCATTTGGATTCTTGGAAATCTTGGCACTAGCACCCTGATATGTGGCTTCAGTATCAGTCAGGGTCATTCCATCAGGAATCAGCACTGCCAGGAGTCTTAGTAACCTTCCCGTGGTAGTGACTAAGACAAGTTACTTGCAGAGTGGAGAAAGGATCAGCATCGCAGCCACCAGGTGAAAATAAAAGAGAACATATGAGTTCTATATGTCTCAGCTGTCAACTGATTACTTTTTGGAAAGTCAAACAATATTTTTAGCTGTTAGATACAGAGGGGGTGTATGCAACACAACAATGGCAGGGAGTGTCAGACAAACACAGGAGACAGATTCCACAAGGGGGTCTAACAGTAGCTTCCTGAGAGCAATAGGCCTAACCTTTAATACACATCCGGCTGTGTCTAGCTGTCTAGCACATGAGAGATGTAATTAGCTTATCTGGCAGACAATGGAACAAAACAGATTACAATGCAATGGATGTGTTTGCTCCCTGCAGACCCTAACAGAGACTCAGCACACCCTGTTTTAACCCCATCATGATCACTGAGGCACAGTTTAACATAACCCAGAACACAGTATTATTACATGGGGAATTACATACAGTATACAGGATAAGGCAGGGGCATATGCCAGAAGACCACATAAAGCAGGTGGGACACTATGGCCCTATGTCTCACCCCACCACCAACCTGCCCATATTGCCCATGTGGCAATGTAATTCCCCTACCCATTTTCCAATGGGGTAGTCGGTTCTCTATGGTGGCTCACTGGACCAAAATCCAGGACCTTAATAGGGGTTCGTGACAATGTACATTAGAATTCTACTAATTTCTGACCTACTTTATTTCTTACTACAATGCCAAACTTGCCCATTATTCCAGGTACCTTTTGGTTCCGTACTTTAGCATTCCATTCTCCTATGATGATAGTAACATCTTTTCTTGGTGGTATATCTATGAGGTGTTGAATTTCCTGGTAGAGCTGGACAACTTCAGCCTCTTCAGCATCCATGATTGGAGCATAGGATTGAATCACTGTGAAGTTAAATGGCTTGTCTTGAATGTGAATTGAAATCATTCTGTTACTAATTGGGTTGTAACCGAGAACAACTATAGCCATCCTTTGATTGATTATGAGGGCTACTACATTACTTCTGCAAGAATCTTGAGAGTATAAGATCTGGTGGTATAAGATCTGGTGGTTATCTGATAGAAAATGTCCCATTTCAGTACATTTGAGGTCACTAATTCCCAGGATATCAATGTTTAATCTTGTCATCTCATTTTTGACCATATCCAGCTTGCCTTGGTTCATAGCTCTAATGTTCCAGGTTTCTATGTTGAATTGTTCTTTGCAGCAGTAGACTTTTCTTTCCTCTCAAGACATATTCACAGCAGAGTGTCCTCTCAAATTTGGCCTAACCACTTCATTAGAGCTGGTGCTGCTCTTACTCACCCTCTGCTCTTCCTCAGTAATGTGGTAGATACCTTCTAACCTGCTGGATCCACCCTATAGTACCATATCGTTATGTCTCTTGTTGTGCTTATCCATTCAATTTTCTTAGCAAAGTTATTGGAGTGGGTTGGAGAGGACTGAGATTTATCTGACATCTCTGCTATGACCTGCCCACCTTGGGTGACCCTACATGGTATAGCTTGCATCTTCACTGAAGTATGCAAGCCCCTTCACCATGATAAGGTGCAATCCATTGAGTTATACCCCCATGCTACTGGAAAAAGTAGACCCTTCATTATTAGTAGCAGCCAATCATATCTTTAATCACTTATTTCACCCTATCTCTCACTTTTTTCACCCTATCTCACACTTATCTCACTTTATATGCCACAGCACTCTCTAAGATCTGAAGGACTCTCATGGTCCCATTCCGCTTCCAGTCTTTCTACCTTCTTGAACCACTTCACTGGAATAAACTACCACTCTAAATAAGACAGTACCCTGACCTACAAACATTTCACAAATCCATGAAAATCCACTTCCTGTTTCTTTACAACCCTGATACAACTCAACTTCTACCCTACCTATTCTGATCTCCATGCTTGTCCATGACATTAATCCTGACTCTGGCCTGTTGCACTATTTAAACAACAAACCCAAATCTCATCTTATGCGTTGTGTACTATGTTTGTTCAATAAAATGTACTGTTTTATAATTATGTACGCCAGATAAAGGTGCTATATACAAATGTAAATAAATAAAAATAAATGTAAAATTGCAAAGTTGACATATTTGCACTCATGCTTGCTTCTGCTAACACTTTAATACAGGCTATCACAGTGGGGGGAATCTATGTTCCAAAAAAAACGCTGAAAGGGCTAGTCAAACTTATAATCAAACATGCCCCCCCTCCTACCAGACTAACTCCTGTGCCCCCACGTGCAAGCCCTAGAGGAAATAAAATCATCCATCACCCTTCAGAATCTTTCAAAAGGCAGATACAGTGGAAGAATAATTTTTGTATGCAAGGAGTTGGGACATATACTCACAGGACCTGCTTAAAATTCTGCCCCAGCTTCAGCACATAGCACCGCCTGCAGTACATGACTTAACCCCAAGTATCAAAGTAATGTGAGACCATTATACAGGATTAGATGTACCCTATGGTACAGACTCTGTAACCTCATGATGTTCCCATATTACAGGATCATAATACTCTCATACACACTGCTACCCAAATTCAACAGTGATTTGATGAATACCAGGATTAATTCAAACCTGGCTTCCCAAAACAAACATCTAAACATCATTAAGCTTTTATGTGAATGTCTGAATTGTAGAGTGCAAGTATTTCCACTTCATTTATCTATTGAAGAACTGGAGGCTTTTCTTGTTGAAGAAGTATTCTACTACACACTGAGGACTGAAGCCATTCTGAAGCCACAGGTTTATCCTACTTCTATTTGGTCCTTGATATTAAAGTATAGGTAGGTGTTTCTATTATTTTGCCCACTCCTCTGTAGGTGTACAGTTTTACTATCACAGAAATAATTGCACACTGTGTCGCAAATTAGAATATTGCAAGGAGCCAGTAGTGTATATCTCAAGAAAAACACAACGGTCCTATATTTATTGCCACTATCACATACAGTATATAGTTGTCAGTGTCTGGAACGCTTATGATGTTGGTCACGCTTTGTGAGCCTCGCAAAGGAAGGTGAGCCGTTGACCACACGGGACTTAGGCTGCAATGAGCACACAAGGCGCTCATTGCACTGCTCACCTCGTGAAGCGAGGCGAGCAGTTGAGGCACGCGACTGTGAGGGTCGCAACTTTGAGCCAAATGCGTAACTTTAAAATTTTTAAAAAACAAACAAAATCATTTCACAAAAATAATAAAACACTCACACACAGCACAGGGGAAGCCTTGGAGTGAGGTTGCAAGCGAATTTGAGGCCATATTTGTTTTTTTTCATCAACACAAAATTGGCTAAGCTAGGAAAAAAATGTTGGACGAAAAACAAAAATTCTGAAACTGGATGAAAACAAGGCTGAGCAAAGCCAGGCACGCGGGACTTAGAAAATACACAACGGCAAAGACACTAACACTTACACCAACAACGCCAGGCACGCAGGACTTTGAAAATAAAACCAATGGCAGTCAGCGTGTAACAAGCAAACATTCAGCAGACACACAGAGGAGAGAGACACAGGGAAGGGGGGGGGGGATTGTGTAAAGAGACACATGGCATTCCCAAGCACAAAAAATGCAGGTTAATGAAACCTGCAATGAGCGACACATGCAGTAGGCGGAAGGAAAGGGCCAAAGGCGCTCATTGCCAACCATGCGATTAGTGCCAAAGAAGCTTATGGCGGGGCTCACGATGAGCACCGTGAGTGGGAGAGGCTTGCAATGAGCAGTGCAGGGCTCGCGTTGAGCGCCAATGGTGTGAGGAGGAGCAAAAGCCTCACATTGTGTAACAAACAGCATTGCCAGCCTTATAATTTTAATCCCGTCATTTTTGACAGGCAACTTCCTAGTTAAATTATAGTTAAATGTTTCCAAATTCCACTAAAACCCAGTTACAAAAATTAGCATGATTATGTATGCAGAGATCACTAAGCAAATAAAAACATCTGAATGAAAAATATAAAAAATAAAATAAAAAAAACATTAACAAACTCACCCTGATGTCTGCTAAATCTCTTCAGTTTGCACGCAGTTGATTTTAAGAGTTAACACCCCTTGATATACCTGCTAAAATTGGCATAAAATTCATAATTTGTGTTGGACAATCACAGGCAGCTATACATTTTGTTACATTGTAGCAATCTTTGAGAGCAGTTTGTGCAGGAAGGAATCATGGTATGTGTAGTCCCTCTGTAGAAGGAAGCAGGAGGAGACAGTCACTGAAGGTTAGTAAAGTGTTTAAATCTGTACCTAAAAGCAGTGTTTGTATTTGGAGGTACCCTGCGCCTATGTAAGCAGCTCTGGGGGTGTGGAAAATAAGTCTTATTTTTAATAAAATAAATCTGTGAGTGTATATAATAACTCAATGTAATGTGTGTGTCTGATATAAGCAGCATGTGTTAGATTATATAAAGAGAAAACAGGGAAATGTAGATATACCTTTAATAAATAACTGTCTATAAGATTTATATGTGCAGGATTAATAGCAACATTTTCACTGTTAAGACAATGTATTGCTTCCTAATTTTAATAGGTAAACAGCTTGGGGCTTAAGTGCAATTAATGTTTCTTACTCTATAAATATATCTAATTTGGGCCACTATGATCTTTCAGATTTTTATAATAGAAAACAGTTTGTCTTGCTAGGGTACACAGAGAGAAATAGAACATACTAATGTGAGCTTTTGAAAACTATACACATGCAAATGAAGAGCAAAGATGTGCAAATGTTAGCAATTAGTAAATTGGGTAGATTGCAGCATACTACACACAAAAACATTTTTAAAAAGAGGCTTGGGTAAGAATGTTTTTGTCCAATGCTCGATATGAATGTTTTATTTCTTGTCATTGGAATATATGGCACTAATTTAAAAGCTGATCTGTAAATGGTTAGGAAATGGAATTAGCAGATTTAACTGTATGTCAGTATGTAAGATGATAACTCCATGTGAGAAAAAGGTGGCAATGCAATCAACCTTGTGACAAGGTAATGGGCTATTATTGTTTAATATTGCTGTATGTCCAGATCTTCCTTAAATAATATTCAGAACTTCAAAGGTCAACCATGGGAAAAGTTTACTGTATGATTTTTTCCTACTTGAAAAGTACTCAGCTATTAATTTTAAGAATGCTATTTTAAAGGACACAGAGGAGAATCTAAATATGGTAAAGATTAAAACGTATGTAATAACAAGTGCTTTATCTCTTGAATATTATAAACTTAAATTCTGCAACACACTGCATGGCCAAAAGTACGGCTATGCAATCTCCATAGACAAGCATTGGCAGTAGAATTGGTCTGACTGAAGACCTCAGTAACTTTCAACATGGCGTTGTCATATGATGCCACCTTTCTAACAAGTCAGTTTGTCACAATTCAGCAGAGCTAGAGCTGCCCTAGTTAAGAATAAATGCTAGAAAAAGCTCTGCTGTGGGAATCTTGAATGCTGAAGCTCTGACTTTGGTTGCAACACTCACTACCGAATTTGAAACTGGCCTGGAAGCAAAGTCAGAATAAAACTGTTCATTGGATCTTCGTGAAATGGGTTTCCATTGCTGAGCAGCCACACAAAAGCCTAAAATCACAATGTGCAATGCCAAGTGTCATGATCCCCTGATCACCGTGCCCCCTTTGAACTCCTATTCATGTGGTTGTGAGACTGGGCTTAGGATTGTACAGTATGTTTTATATTTGTTTAATATTATATTAAGTTGATTACCCTATGTATGTTAATTACTGTATGTTATGTAGCTTCTCTATGTGTGTTTGACTTGGGATGTTGGATTCTGTATGGTGCATGTTTGGTTCATGGATCACATTGTTGTCAAACTGCGAGACGTTGTCACGCTTTGCGATGTGCGTACAACTTAGGGAATGAGCGCCGCAGGTGCTCATTGCTGCGAGCCTCGCAAAGCAAGCCGATAAACTGTAGCACTTCGCCGATGAGCGCCGAAGGCACTTATCTCTGTGAGCCAATAACATTCCAGATACGAGACGAGAGACTTCGAAAAAAACTATACGAGATGCAAACATTTACGAGATTACAAAAACACACCCAAATAAAATTTCAAAAACATCACAGACAGCATGAGGCAACAGCCAGGACGTCTGTGAGTGAGGTGGAACGCGAATTTAACTCGATTTAGATGATTTTCGCCATTTGAAAATCGCCTAAGCGAGGAAAAAAATGGCAGCTGAAAAAAATGAAAACAAGGCTACACCAACACGGATCGCGCAAAACACTGCAAAACGCGTAGCACTTTACACATCACACTACGACCTACAAGATACACTATTACAAAAGCCGGAAAATGCTCACGAGACGCGTACCACATTAATAACATTACGACTATACAATGTCGCTTTACACAATAAACCAACAGCTTTACCTCGCACATGCAGCCTATTTATAATGCACACTTGGAACATTCATTACACTTTGGCCCTCATTCAATTGTGATTTGGCTAATTGAATAAGGCTCTAAATAAGCACATAGCATATTTTTTTTAAAGAAGTTTTTAGTTAGTGAAAACCTTGCTTTTGGATAGATGTTTACTAACTAAAAACTTCTTTAAAAACAATGTTATGTGCTTATTTAGAGACCTATTCAATTGGCCAAATTGCAATTGAATGAGGACCTTTATAAGCAGGGCACTAACACTCAAAATAGATATTCTATGCAGATGTAATACAAACAGATTGTTAGCTCTTCAGCCTATTGCTTGCTGCATATATCAATTACAAATAATTAAACTATATCAATTCAGTTAATAAATCATTAATTATTACTTAACTACATATACATAGAAATAAATACTGTATCTCTCTCAAAGGACCAAAAGTACACGACAGGAGAGGCTTGCAATGAGCGCCAAAGTGAGGTGTTAATTTTGAAAAGAGATTTTACAGAATGACATATGAGTTTACTAGCAAGAAAACTCAAACCTAGATACATTTATCAATCAGATTCCTGTAATCATCAAGGCAAGCACTCAGCTAACAGTCTCTACATGTTGCTCTGTTTATTGCTCTGAATTGCTCCATATGCTTTCTCTCTGCTTTGCTTCCCTAATAGCTATTTGGCAACATCACTCTCCTGATAGCCACATTTAATTCATCTAGGTCCTGCGCCAGCTCTTTTTAAAGCCAAGTATTGGAAAGCTAGGCCCTCATTCAATTGCAGTTTGGCCAACTGAATAGGGCTCTAAATAAGCACAACACATATTTTTTTTAAGAAGTTTTTAGTTAGTAAACATCTATCCACAAACAAGGTTTTCACTAACTAAAAACTTATTTAAAAAAAATATGTTATCTGCTTATTTAGAGCACTATTGAATTGGCCAAATCACAATTGAATGAGGGCCCTAGTGTTTTAGAGCTAGTCTTGTATTTTTTATCTTTTAATAGATAAGACCACTGCTTGTTGCCTCTGACATATTCTTCGGCTGCCAACACCCTGTCTGGCTACCGATGGTCTGGAAATCTGGAAAAGTTCTCACAATAAAAGTATCCTGCCAAAGTAGTAGGCATGCTTAAACAATTAAAGGGCCAATGAAGTGCATGAAAAAAAACCTCAAAAATATATATGCAACAAAAAATGTGCACTAAAATGTTTGCTGTTTCGTCTCACTGAAATTGTTACATACTGCATTTAAACAGTGTAAACATACTACTTACTCATGGGTAAAGTAATAAACTCCTAGGTAGATAGATGGTTGTAAAGGTGAGTGGTGAATAAAATCATAAAGTGGGCAAGTTAGAAAAAATAGCTAGACAGAGTGAAAATATGTGTTTATGATTACTAAAATTAAAGATAATAAAATATTTAATAAAAGCTAGCAGAATCACATGGCTTTACATATCAATGACATTAAAATCAGAAATATAAGATACTAGCGAATTGCCCGTCAAAAAATGACGGCAATGAAATTGTAAGTTAGCAAATGCTGTTTGGTGTGTAGTACTGAAATATATAATCCATTAATAAATGAATATACGTTACCTATTTTGAAGCATTGTGTTGAAGAGCTGCAATCTGTTTTGATGTTGCTGCAGCATTAGTGTTGTGGAGCTGCTGTGTAAGCGTGATGAATGTGTGCAGTGTAATAGTGTGCGTGCACAAGACCAAACCGTTAGCGTAGTTGTGTACTTCCGCATTGGCGTAAAATGGCGGGTAATGTGTGGTATGCGTCTTAACAGAATATCCGTAGGTGTTTTGCGAGTTTCTGGTGGTGTTTTGCGTGTTTAGAGTGCTGTGGCCTCATTTTCGTTTTGTTCGGCGGCCATTTTTTCTCTTGCTTAGCAAATTTTTTAGTGTTCAAACTCTTTTATTTTTAGTTAAATGAAGCTGTAAGTTGTTTTTTTGAGGTCCTGGATGCTTCCTCTTGCTGTAGGTAAGCTTTTTATGTATGTGGTGTGTGTATTTATTGTGCTTTGAATTTTGTATTGTTTGCGAGTTGCGTCCGATTGTGGCGAGGTCGTAATGTGTGGTAACGTGTCTCGTATGTTGTTTGCGTTGCGAGGTAAAGTTTGCGAGGGTCGTAGTTGTTGTGTTGTTTGCGTTGCGACGTAAAGTTTGTGAGGGTCGCAGTTCCTGGCAAGGAGCGTCTTCGGCGCTCCATGCCAGCAACTGAGGCCCTCGCCCGCTGCCGTCACACGAGCCCGCAAGCGTGAGCAACGGCTCTGGCTGGCTCGCCCCAGTGTCTCTCTAAACCCCCCGTGTCTCTCTAACCCCCCCCCCCCGTGTCTCTCTACCTCCCCCTCACTTACCTGCTTCTTCTACGGCCTCTGCTCCTTCCGTCTTGACCCGGCGCGCATGTGACGTCACATGAGCGCCGCGTCATTAGCATATACCGGGTGCCGGAACCCAGTATATGCTAATGACGTGATGTCACATGCCCGCCGCGTCATTAGCATATACCGGGTGACGTCAAATGCGCGGCAGGTCAAGACGGAAGGAGCAGAGGCCGGAGAAGAAGCAGGTAAGTGAGGGGAAAGGTAGATGGGGATGTATTTAGGGGGGTTTAGAATGAGGAGGGGGGTTGAGGATGGGGGTTGAGGAGGGGGGTTGAGGATCGGGGGTTGAGGAGGGGGTTGATGAGGACGAGGGAGGTTGAGGATGGGGGGTTGAGGAGGGGTGTTGAGGTTGAGAGGGTGAGGAGGGGGTTGAGGATGGGGGGTTGAGGATGAGGATGCGGGGTTGAGGATGAGGATGGGGGGTTGAGGGGGGAGGATGAGGTTGAGGGGGGTTGAGGAGGGGGTTGAGGATGGGGGGGTTGAGGAGGGAGGATGAGGAAGGGCTTGAGGATGACGAGGGAGGTTGAGGAGGGGGTTGAGGATGAGGAGGGAGGTTGAGGAGGGGGTTGAGGATGAGGAGGGAGGTTGAGGATGACTATATACGGTAAATAATATTTATTACAGTGAAAAGGTACAGTTGCTGGTGATGAAGACACAAAATATTACTCAGGATTCTATCAGAAATTGTTTGTGTAGATAATAGAACTGAGATAAAGACATATAGTAATTACTACCTTACTCTTGGTTTTGTTCCATTTTAAAGCTTCTCATCTATAATCTCTTCTGTCATGAACCAGATAATTTTCCCTACCTTAGTACAGTGAAACAAACAAAGGTTTTTGTGTTGGATGGAAAAGTAGGTTAATGCTAGTACTAGCCTTGAAGATTCCTTCCAACATTTTGGTGATTTTGGGTTCTCAGACGCTCACAAAAAGTACAGTGTTACATTTCTCAGAGATTTGGCCAGCTTTGCTGGAACTAGGAGTGGTGAGAGTGCTATAAGTTAACATCCTGGTCAGGAAATATGTACATTTAAAAAAAAAATATGCAGTAAAAACTTTGGTATTCATCCTATATTTGGATAGAAGATAAAATTCCAAATATTGATTAATATATGCCAGTTTAACAATAAAATTGGTTTATGAATAAAAAATTAATAAATTAAGATTTTAATATTTACTGTAGAAATTAGCATTGTGGATACTAACAGTTGTGGTTCTCCCAAACACATGTTAGGAGAAGATGCTCAATTACTGGACCATTTTGTTGTGGACAAGCCAACAACTCTGCAAAGAATATTTGCTCACTGCTTGAATTTGAACTCCATGTACTGGTCAGCTAACACACAATTTGTTGTTGTTTAGTCATTTTGTCATGTTCAAATCTCCATGACCCTATATTCCGCAGAATGCCAGGTACATCTGTCAGTCACTTCCCCTCTGAGCTCCATCAAGTTCATGTTCATTGCTTCAGTGACTTCATCTATCCATCTCTGCCTCTGTCTTCCACTTCTTTGTGTGCCTTCAAACTTTGCCAGCATCAGAGTCTTCTCTAGGGAATCCTGCCTTCTCATGATGTTCGAAGGCGCTCATTGCGAGGGCCGAAAGTTATGGGTTTGACGGGGGCTGCAATAAGCGCCAAACGCGCTTATTGTGGGCCTTGCGATAAGCGCCAAAGGCCCACAAGACTTAGAAAAAGGCTTGCAACGTGCGCTGAAGGCGCTCATTGTGAGGCTAACGATGAGCGCTGAAGGCCGTAGGATTGTGTGCCATCAATCTTTCCCAGCATCAGAGTCTTCTCTAGAAAATCCTGCCTTCTCATGATGTCTGAAATATTTTAGCTTCAGCCTCATTATTATACTGTCCAGTGAACAGTTTGTCTTGATGTCCTGTAGTACTGAATTATTGGATCTTCTTGGAGTCCGTAAGACTCCTCAATTCAAAGGGGTCAATTCTACGGTGCTCAGTCTTCTTTATGGTCCAGCTTTCACATCCGTATTTTACTACTGGGAATACCATAGTTCTAACTATGCAGACCTGTGTTCATAGTGTAATATCATTACTTTTTTACTAGCTTGTCCAAGCCTCCATAGCTTTCATCCCCAATAGCAAACATCTTTTAAATTCATGGCTACAGTTACCATCTGAAGAGATCTTGGATCCTAGGAAAATAAAATCTGTCGCTGCCTCCACTTATTCACCATCTATTTGCTAGGAGAATGCCATTTACCATGATCTTTATCTTTTTAATGTCGAGCAGCAGGCCAGCTTTTGCAGTCTCTTCTCTTACTCTCCTCACTTTGCGCCATCAACGTAGTTTCATCCGCGTATCTGAGGTTGTTGATATTATTTCCAGCAATATTTATTCTGGTTTTGGATTCATCCAGCCCCGCCTTATGCATGATGTACACTGCGTATAAGTTTAATAAATAAGGTGACAATATACAACCTTGTCGCACACCTTTTCCGATCTTGAACCATTCTGTTGACTCATGTCTGGTTCTGACTGTGGCTTCTTGGTACACATACAGATTTTTCAGGAGACGAATGAGATGATCTGGTACTCCCAGATCTTTAAGAAGTTGCAGCATTTTGTTGTGATCCACACAGTCAAAGGCTTTAGAATAGTCTATGAAGCAGAAGTAAATCTTTTTCTGGAACTCTCTTGCTTTCTCTATTATCCATCGGACATTGGCAATTTGATCTCTTGTGCCTCTTCCTCTGCAGAAACCGTCTTGCGCATCTGGTATTTCCCAGTCAAGTCAAGCTTGTAGGATCTTAAACATTACCTTGACAGCATTTGAAATGAGAGCGATTGTTTGATAATTGGAGCACTCTTTGGCACTGCCTTTTTGTTGGGATTGGGATGTAGACTGACCTTTTCCAGCCTATTGTCCATTGTCAAGTTTTTCAAATGTGTTGGCATAAGGCAAGCAAGACTTTTACAGCATCATCTTGTAGAATTTTGAATAGTTTAATTGAGATTCTATCAACTCCTGCAGCCTTGTTATCAGCAAGACATGCTAGGGCCCATCTCACTTCATGCTGGTTCCAGCTCAGTGGACAAACTATTGAGGTTATCATTGCTGTTAATATACTTCCTGTATAGATCTTCAATGTATTCCTGCCAGCGCTTCTTTATCTGATCTTCTGTAGAGTCCTTACCAGTTTTGTCTTTTATCACACCCACTTTGGCATGAAAGGTGCCTTTGAGATCCCAATTTTCTTGAAGAGATCTCTTGTCTTCTATGACATATAAAAGTTGTGGTAATTGAGAGTTGTCATCACACAATGTTAAAAGATACAGTCTTGTGCTCATCATGAGGGCCGAATGTTACGGGTTTGACGGGGGCTGCAATGAGCGCCTTTGGCGCTCATTGCTGACCTCGCAATAAGCGCCAAAGGCACTCAATGTGAAGCCTGCAAAACTTAAAAAAGGCTCTCAATGAGCGCTGAAGGCCTTCCATGCTTATCACGAGGCCTGCAAGATTTAGAAAACATCACGATGCCATTTTGTTATGGCCCGTAACTCGGAAGCTGTTCAGAGGCCCCCAAAAGATGCCAATTGATTTCAAAATGAACTGACAACCTTACACACAGGCAGAGAGGCAGGGAGCCTGTAAATGAGGTTGAAAATGAATTTGTTATTCAAATGGTGTTTTTTGGAGGTCTGAAAACGGCTAAGAGGGAAAAAAAATGTCGGCTGTAAAGACGTAATTTTTTTTCAAGGACACAAATCAGAAGACCATTTTGGGCTTGGGGAAAATTGATCAATTTCCCAGGCCCTCAAATAATTTCAGACCCAAAGAGCACAGAGGGGGGAGAGGGAGGAGAAAGACACAGGGGAGGGAGAGGGGGGAAATGGTGAAAAAAGACACGGGGGAGGGAGTGGGAGGGAAATATACACACAGAGGAGGGAGATAAGGGAAAAAAAACACAGGGCAGGGAGAGGGGGCAAAGAGACAGCTGGAGGGGGAGAGGGGGAAAATATACAGGGGAGGGAGAGGGGGAAAGAGACACTGGGATGAGAGAGTGGGGAGCGGCTCATTGGAAAGCATAAAAGTGGCGGGTTGGCCGAGGCCTGCAATAAGCAGCGAAGCAAGTTACAGGGGGGAGAGCCTCGCATCGTGTTGCAAACAGCATTGCCAAGCTTAACATTTTATTGCAGTAATTTTTGACGGGCAAGTCCCTAGTTTCTTTACTTCGTTCACTGTAGAATGTCTCCTTGTCTCTTCTTGCTAACCTCTGGAATTCTGAATTCAGTTGGAAAAATATTTTCCTATCTCAACTACCTTTCACTTTCCTTCTTTACAGTGCTACTTTCAAAGCCTCATCAGATAGCTCATTTCCCTTCTTAGTTTTCTTTCTTTTGGGGATATTATTTGTTACTGTTTCCTGGATAATGTTGCAAACTTCAGTCAAAAGTTCTTCAGGCATTCGATCATCCATGAACTGGAGCTTCAGCCCCTTCAGTAACCATGGTTGAAGCATATACTAGGATCAATATGACATTAAATGGCTTGCCTTGAATTTGAATTGAAATGATTGTATCATTTATTGTGTTGTAACCAAGCCCTGCTTTGATTGACTATGAGGGCTAATCCATTTCTTCTGTGGGATTCTTAACAACAGTAGAAAATCTGATGGTTGTTTGATGAAAAATATCCCATTCCAGTCTATTTAAGTCCACTAATACCCAGGATATCAATGTTTAACCTTGTCAACTCATGTTTGACCACGTCCAGTTTACCTTGTTTCATAGTTCTAACATTCCAGGTTCCTAGGTTGAATTGTTCTATGCAGCAGCAGACTTTACTTTCCCCTCTAGACACATCCGCAGCTGTTTTTTTTTTCCAGCTTTGCCCCAACCACTTCATTAGAACTGGTGCTACTTGTATTTGCCCTCTGCTCTTCCTCATTAATGTTGTAGGCACCATCTGACCTGCGGGGCTCATCTTTGGGTGCCATATTGTTATTTCTCTGGTTATTCCGGTCCATAAAGTTACCTTAGCAAAGTTACTGGAGTGAGCCGTGATTTGTCTGACCTCTCTGCTATGATATGTCCATCTTGGATGACTCTATATGGCATAGCTCACAGCTTCACTGAAGTACACAAGCCTCTTCACCACTACAAGGTAGCGATCCAGAATACACAATACACACTGATAGACAGACAGTACTGTCTGCAGCCATCCTCATTCAGCACAGCAGACAAGATGAAAAGTTCACAGGATTACTTACTACACTTTGCAGTTTTCTGTTTGAACAACAGGACCCTGGCATGGTAAGGGTTAGTTCTTGTGTTAATAATTCTGGGAGTGGAGCATTGTGCATGCTAGTTGGTTTGCCTACAATAGCCACTACAAATAAAGATGTAGATTAATATTGTTATTAGAGCAACAGATAAAGGCCACTAGTTTCCTCTCCCATCCCTCAGGCACCTCATACAGTGTGGAGTGCAGCATAACTGCTGAAGTCAAAATCATTTTTCTTCAAAAGTTTTATATGCTAAATTACATTTATTTTCTATTATGTTATTACTAATACTGATTTTATCAGTTCTCCCATTCTCCATCGTACTATTTCATTCTCCATCCTACTCCCAATTTTTTATGTCCATCCCTCTCTATTTATATTCCATTCCCTTTCTTTTTCCCCATATTATCCTACCATTTCTCATCCCTCTTTTAGCTCTATCCCACCTACTATTTATTCCTCCCATCCTCCATTACACCTCTCCCTTTGCCTCCAACAAACATCTTCCTCTCACCCATTCTCTTGAACACCGTTTCTTTATATCATGCTTATGATTCCTCCCCAATCTTCTTCAGCTATGTATTCTTAATCTTCTTTCTCCCATTTCTTCACCAAACAATTTTTTAACTAAATTGTATTTCATCTATTGTGTTTCTTCCTTTACTTCACACTCTTTTCTTCTGCTCAACTCCTTTTCCTCTCCCTTATCTCTCCACCTCCTCAGTCCTGTGATCCATCTCTACAACCAACTTTACTTCTCCAATAAAATAACTATATTTCCCTGTTCCCTTCATATTCTCTTCTACTAATGAACCTCCGTCCGTTCAACAACCAGAATATTGCTCTCGTCCACACCCTTCTTCCTCTGGTCAATTTCCCATTATCAAGCTTTTCTCCAAAACCAACAGATCCATCACCATCATGCCTTTCTCTCATTCATTGCCCTTACCTTTCTATCCTTGACCATTCCTTTCTTTCTCTTCTCTATCAACCACTTCCATTATGTCAATATAACCTCTCTCTTTCTTACATCTCCATATCACCTTTCGCTGCTTTTTTTTACCGTATCCCTCTGCCTCTCTGCTTTCAATTTTGCTTTTTCTATTTCACCTTTTCCTCTGTCATCTTGCTGGGCTTCTATATTACAGAATTAAAAAAAGGAGCTTCCCTTTGCAATAATATTTGCTCTCTGACCATATAAAAAATATGAACATAAACAAACTTGGTAATGTACAAATTATTACCTCAGTGCATAACACTAAATTTGTCTAGATAGAGAGATTCTTGTGCGGAATTTATTAATTATCTTTCTTATATCCATAAATAAAAAATATTTTATATTACAAGTCATCTTTGTTGTTTTTAAAAAGTGTTTATTATCTGCATTTTTTTTATTTTTATCTATGGATATAAGAAAGATAATTAATATATTCCTCACAATAAATAAACTAAGGCCGGGGATGCAGGTCCTTTAAACTTCATGTTGTCTGTGAGTTCAGAGCAGCTGCAAGAGGTTCCAATAATGCTTCTTGGGGCATGGCTGTAGCAGAAACCTGCAGGCAGACTGCAGAAATACTGCCAGCAGATAAGATTATTGCAGGACAAGGAAAACCACAACAAACACATGTATATTTACCAAACTTGCTCCAGGGAAGGGGATAATAACCAATACAATGTGTGCTTGGGTTTATTATTCCCTCCATCTATTCCCCCAAATCTCAAGCCTAACAAAATGTATATTTTGGTTATGTAGGACCCCCTCACTAATCTTCTCCAATTCCCTATGTGTTTTAGGGTGAGGAAAACAAAAGTGCCTATATATTGCCTCTGTCTGAAACCACTCCAGCATCTCAGAGGGCTATGATGGAATGTTAACCTGCACCCCCACCCCCTATCTAACTCCAATGTATGGGATTTCCCATTGTGCATTGCACTACCTTACATAGAGTGGGTTGGGATTATAGCACAAGTCTACCACAAATCTCAAAACCATTGAGGGACAGCAAAAATGAAAAAGCTTTCAGCAGACATAATAGTAAAATAATTCACGTATGGGATAAGCATAGGGCAGTATCCATAGTAATAATTAACACAAACATATTTAGATGTTTAGCTCCTGTCTGAGATCATAACTATATATCTACTAGTAATTGTCAGTCACAAATGACATGGGGCGGCTGGTGCATAGGGGCAACTGGGCAACTGCCCTAACCAAAATTAATGCACTGACTTAATCCCCCCATCACTTACTTAATTGTATAATTTATATAATTAAAAAAAAATGTTTTATCATGTTCAATATGTGTTTTTTTTAAAAGCTGCTGCTGTCACTTTAAATGTTAAAACCCTCTGTGCTGTAGTTATTATTATTATTATTATTATCTTTATTTATATCGCGCCAACATATTCCGTAGCGCTGTACAGGGGTTTAGTACATGGCAAAAAACAAACTTAGCACCTTATAAAGAATGGAGGGCCCTGTTTTTAAGCATATAATCAAATGCACATAGATCTTGTTTCCAAGACACGGACACACAATTGAAAACTCGCAAACTTACAATCTAAGGGTTTAGGTGTGATACAAGAGGGTGACAAATACAAAATAGCAACGTGAATGCAATTTGTTTAGTCAATTGCAGGGGTCTGTGGGTTGTACTGTAGATTGTGGGTGGGAGTGTTATTAAGCTGTGGAGTGTGCAGTTGTAATTATAAAGGCTGAAGGTGATAAGATTTTTTAAATAGGTGTGTTTTTAGTCATTTTTTAAAGGTTTTGAGGCAGGAAAATAATCTAATGGAGCGAGGCAAGGAGTTCCAAATAGTAGGGGCAGCACGAGAAAAGTCTTGAAGACAGGAGTGAGAGGAGGTGATGAAAGAGGAGGAAAGAAGAAGGTCGTTAGCAGAACGAAGGGGGCGGTTGGGAGAGTATTTTAAAACAAGAGCAGAGATATAAGGGGGTGCACTATTGTTGAGGGCTTTATATGTTAGGGTCATGATTTTAAATGTGATTTGGGAAGCTATGGGAAGCCAGTGGAGTGATTGACAGAGAGGAGCTGCAGCCCCTGATCGTTTGGTATTGAAGATGAGTCTAGCGGAGGCGTTCATTATGGAGTGGAGGGGAGACAGACGAGAGATGGGTAGGCCAGCAAGGAGAGTCTTATTGAGTCTGACTACCCTGCTCCACACATAAAGCTTGTGACCTGTCCGTCACCACCCCGGCCTATACCAGACAGAAGCAGCTCCATATCCCTCTCTGTATCTTGCTGTTGTTGTTCAGTCCTTCAGTCGTGTCTGACTCTCAGTGACCACATGGATGCAGCCCACCAGGTACAGCTGTCTGTGTTTTTGGTTGTGCTTATCCACATGGTTTTCATGGTAAAGATACTGGAGTGGGTTGCCAGTTTCTCCTGCAGTGGACTGCATTTTGTCTGACCTCTCCCTCTCTAAAATGACCTGCCCATCTTGGGTGACCCTTTATGATATAGCTCACAGTGTGTATATATACAGTGTATGTGTATGTGTATATATATATATATATATATATATATATATAAATATATATCTATATATATATATATATATATATATATATACAGTGGGGGGGGGGGGGGGGGGGAGTATTTGATCCCCTACTGATTTTGAACGTTTGTCCACTGACAAAGAAAGGATCAGTCTATAATTTTAATGGTATGTGTATTTTAACAATGAGAGACAGAAAAAAAAAAAAACAACAAGAAAAACGCATGTCAAAAAAGTTATAAATTCTTTTGCAGGTCAATGAGGGAAATAAGTATTTGACCCCTTCGTCTTAGTACTTTGTGGCAAAACCCCTGTTGGCAATCACAGAGGTCAGACGTTTCTTGTAGTTGGCCACCAGGTTTACACACATCTCAGGAGGGATTTTGTCCGACTCCTCTTTGCAGATCCTCTCCAAGTTATTAAGGTTTCAAGGCTGATGTTTGGCAACTCAACCTTCAGCTCCCTCCACAGATTTTTTAAGGGATTAAGGTCTGGAGACTTGCTAGGCCATTACAGGACCTAAATGTGCTTCTTCTTGAACCACTCCTTTGTTGCCTTGGCTGTGTGTTTTGGGTCATTTTCAATGCCCTGGCTGAGGGAAGGAGGTTCTCACCCATGATTTGATGGTACATGGCCCCGTCCATCGTCCCTTTGATGCGGTGCAGTTGTCCCATCCCCTTAGCAGAAAAACACCCCCAAAGCATAATGTTTCCACCTCTATGTTTGACAGGGAGGATGGTGTTTTTGGGGTCATAGGCAGCATTCCCCCTCATCCAAACACAGCGAGTTGAGTTGATGCCAAAGAGCTCGATTTTGGTCTCATCTGACCACAACATTTTAACCCAGTTCTCCTCTGAATCATTCAGATGTTCATTGGCGAACTTCAGACGGGCCTGTACATGTGCTTTCTTGAGCAGGGGGACCTTGCAGGCGCTGTAGGATTTCAGTCTTTCACAGCGTAGTGTGTTACCAATTGTTTTCTTGGAGACTGTGGTCCCAGCTGCCTTGACATCATTAACAAGATCCACCCATGTATTTCTAGGCTGATTCCTCACCATTCTCATGATCACTGACACTCCACGAGGTGAGATCTTGCATGGAGAATCAGACGAGGGAGACTGACAGTTATTTTGTGTTTCTTCCATTTGCGAATAATCGCACCAACTGTTGTCTTCTTCTCACCAAGCTGCTTGGCGATGGTCTTGTAGCCCATTCCAATCTTGTCCCTGACATCCTTGGACAGCTCTTTGGTCTAGGCCATGGGGAGAGTTTGGAATCTGATTGGTTGATTGCTTCTGTGGAAAAGTGTCTTTTATACAGGTAATGAGCTGAGATTAGGAGCTCTCCCTTTAAGAGAGTGCTCTCCTAATCTCAGCTCGTTAGCTGTATAAAAGACATCTGGGAGCCAGAAATCTTGCTGATTGATAGGTAATCAAATACTTATTTCCCTCACTGACATGCACATCAATTTATAACTTTTTTTACATGCGTTGTTTTTTTTGTTATTCTGTCTGTCATTGTTAAAATAGTTAAAATACATCTACCATTAAAATTATAGACTGATTATTTATTTGTCAGTGGACAAACGTACAAAATCAGCAGGGGATCAAATACTTTTCCCCCCACTGTATATGTGCGTGTATATGTGTATATATATGTATATGTGTATATATATATATATATATATATATATAAGTATATAAGTATATATAAATATATATGTGTGTGAGTATATATATATGTGAGTATATATGTGTATATATATGTACGTGTGTGTATATATATATATATATATATATATATATATATATATATATATATTAGCAGGTTCATTACCTGCAATTGTGGGAGGATCCCTATCCCTCATCCCCCCTATATAAACTCCTCCTCACACCTCTCCTACCTGTATGCAGTCTTCACGTGTACAGCAGTCTTCATGTGTGCAGCCGTCTTCACGTCGTTGGTTCCCTCGAGGTCCTCGCGCTCGTGTTTCATTGCTCCGTCGTTTGTGCAGCCTCTGTGCCTTGGTATGTCTTCCGCCCCGCACCTCCACTCATTGGGGCCGCAAGTGATCTCCTACATGCCTCCGCTTTTTTTTCTCTTGCCTTCCTTCTGTCTCTCTGCTTCACTGGCTCTCCTTGCCTTCGTCCTCCCTGGGTCCTCCCTGGCTCACCCCCCTTGGCTTTTTACCTGTTTTGTTACATTAAAGCCTTAAGTTCAATGTTTTGTTAATCTGAAATTTATGTGATGAATGAAAACACAATAGTCTAAGTGGTAAAGTGAAATGAGAAAAATATATACATAAAACTATTTTGTAGAAATACAAAAAAGAAAATTGGCATGTGCGTATGTATTCACCCCCTTTGTTATGAAGCCCATAAAATGCTCTGGTGCAACCAATTACCTTCAGAAGTCACATAATTAGTGAAATGATGTCAACCTGTGTGCAATCTAAGTGTCACATGATCTGTCATTACATATACACACCTTTTTTGAAAGGCCCCAGAGGCTGCAACACCTAAGCAAGAGGCACCACTAACCAAACACTGCCATGAATACCAAGGAACACTCCAAACAAGTAAGGGACAATGTTGTTGAGAAGTACAAGTCAGGGTTAGGTTATAAAAAAATACCAAAATCTTTGATGATCCCCAGGAGCACCATCAAATCTATCAGAACCAAATAAAAAGAATATGGCACAACAGCAAACCTGCCAAGAGATGGCCGCCACAACCAAAACTCACGGACCGGGCAAGGAGGGCATTAATCAGAGAGGCAGCACAGAGACCTAAGGAAATCCTGGAGGAGCTGCAGAGTTCCACATCAGCGACTGGGGTATCTGTACATAGGTCGACAATAAGCTGTATGATCCATAGAGTTGGGTTTTATGGCAGAGTGGGCAGAAGAAAGCCATTACTTTCAGCAAAAAACAAAATGGCACGTTTTGTGTTTGCGAAAAGTCATGTGGGAGACTCCCAAAATGTATAAAGGAAGGTGCTTTGGTCTGATGAGACTAGAATTGAACTTTTCGTCCATCAAAGAAAATGCTATGTCTGGCACAAACCCAACACATCACATCACCCAAAGAACTCCACCCCCACAGTGAAACAGGGTGGTGGCAGCATCATGCTGTGGGGATGTTTTTCAGCAGCAAGGACTGGGAAACTGGTCAGTGTTGAGGGAAAGATGGATGGTGCTAAATACAGGGATATTCTTGAGCAAAACCTGCACTACTTTGTGCGGGATTTGAGGCTAGGATGGAGGTTAACCTTCCAGGAGGACAATGACCCCAAATACACTGCTAAAGCAACACTTGAGTGGTTTAAGGGGAAACATGTAAATGTGTTGGAATCACCTAGTCAAAGCCCAGACCCTAATTCAATATAAAATCTGTGGTCAGACTTAAAGAGCGCAAACCATCCAACTTGAAGGAGCCGGAGCAGTTTTGCAAGGAGGAATGGGCAAAAATTCCAGTGGTTAGATGTGGCACGCTCATAGAGACCTATCCAAAGCGACTTGGAGCTGTGATTGCCACAAAAGGTGGCTCTACAAAGTATTGACTTTAGGGGGCTGAATAGTTATGCACATTGACTTTTTCTGTTATTTTGTCCTATTTGTTGTTTGCTTCACAAGAAAAAAAAAAACATCTCCAAAGTTGTGGGCATGTTCTGTAAATTAAATGATGCAAATCCTCAAACAATCCATGTTAATTACAGGTTGTGAGTCAACAAAACATAAAAAATTCCAAGGCACTGTATATTAATGTTTACATCAGTAGATGTTCGTGTGCTTTACCTGCATAATCATATATTCCACACAGTGTGCCATAACTTTACGTGTTCTCAATATGTGCATTGTGACATACCAGGATGCTCCTTTCAAAGTGACAGTACTTTAATTATGTGCCTTCTGACATTCCATCCCAATGCTTTCTTCTCCTTCTTTTGGTCTAGTCAACTTTCACTCACCCTCCATAATCATCACTCACTTCAATCACCTAAACCCATCGTCAAACACCAATTTACTCAAACATTACTCCCCATTACATAACCCCCCTCAAATCCATCACCGTGTTAACTACCTTAAACTATTCCTCCCTCTCTATTTATCATCTTAGTCGTTCCATCATGCCACAACCCTAACCCTCGCTATCCAACCTTCACGTCATTTTTACGTACCGTCAAGCCCTCTTTGAATCTCTTCACCGGTAGCCACTCTATTTTTCACACCTGTTCATTTCAATCAAGTCGCTGAACCCAGAGCTCTCAGCTCCAAGTCTCTAAGCCATCATAAGGCTCCAATCATTCTACGTCCTCACTTTGATCATTCACCCATTCTTTCATTTCAGATGTCCATATCTATCATTAATGGCCAATCTCAATCTCTTCGATGCAGTGAGCATTTTGTTCCCAGTAAGCTTCGTCTCCTGCAAGAGCTCCATCAGTAGCTGACAGTCAATCGTCTCACAGACTCTGGACTATCCCCCGCTTGATGCATGAGCTTCAGACCCGCAACATTCCATACCCAGCTTCCACCAGGAAATCTAAACTATATTGGATCCTACATTCATCCGGGCCTGCTCAACATGCCAGTTTTCTCAATTTCAGAGGATGATCGCGGACATCGCAACCACCGTCTCCTCTTTGGACCAGAGAGTGAGTCACATTGAACAACCAATTCCATCTACCTCAACCGCTCCTCCTTCAATTCCGTCAAAACATGCAGGTGAGCCTTCTTCATCTCCTCTAACCATTATGCCCTCCCACTTCATTCCATTGCATCTGAGGAGGGATATTGACTGGAAAGATGTCAGTCTGGGAAGATAACAAGACCATTTCCCAAGGTAACGTCTCCGTGACGGTGAAATTGAAAGACCCCCGTCTCACAAACTCACAGTCCCGGAATTTGTTCTAGGGTTTACTATGTTCAGAGATGTGCTGTGCTCAGCCTTCCCCCTCAAGAAGACAAGAAATGGATGTCTATCTTTATCTTATAGTGGACCTAGCTTATCGCTATGTATGATTCACCTTTTTTTGTTTACCATAGGTAATTTTTTGCCAAGGCAGCAGCCGCCTAAGGCCATATAAATGTTACTCTAAATTGGGCATCTTTGGATCACGACCCCTTTTGCCGCCACTTTGTCGGCATAAAGGCCACTGTGTGCAACCACTTCTTTCTTCAAGCTTCTGTCCTAATGCTACCTCTCAACCTCTTCTCCCCAATCCTCCTCCTACCGTTTCTATCATAGATCTTCCCAACAAACCCGGCCTAGCAAAGACCGTCTTGGCAAACAGGTGCACTACCTTGGGATATCTGTGATTTAAAATAACTTCAACACCGAGGGCTGTAACTACTCAAATTGTAGACTTCTCCACGTGTGCGCCATTTGTGCGCCATCTTTGTGCGCCAGATCCATTTGTCCCTTGGTAGTGCACACCAAATGACTATCTGTGGTTAACTTGCCTAAACACACTGACTATCTCTCTCACCACCTATCCCACCACTTAGTCAATTTTCTCACTGAAGGTTTCTCTCGGGGCTTCCACACTGTGGTATAGGCATTGCCCCAGACTTCCTTCGCTAGCGATAATTTACTCACTGCTACTACGGAGCCTAGGGTAGTTGAAGAACTCCTCTCATCGGATGTCATTAACGGATTCCACATAGGGCCTTTCAGAAACTTTCCGTTTCCAATATGGCGAATAAATCCTTTAGGTATAGCCACCCATAAATATTCACTCAAAAACTGCCTCATCATAGACCTTTCAGCCCCCCTAACTCATCCACACTTAGCTTCAACTCTCTCATACCTTCAGAAAATTACTCTCTGCAGTACTCAAGAGTCGACGACGCCATCACCACGATCCTCAACTTAGGCCCCCGATGTTGGTTGTCCAAATCAGACATCCAAAACGCCTTTAAACTTCTTCCAATTAATCCAGACCTCTGGCACCTGCATGGAGTCAAATGGAAAACTAGATTCTACTTCGCCATCAAACTTACATTTGGATTGAAGAGCAGCCCCAAGCTTTTTGATCTATTTGCCAAAGCCTTATGCTGGATCCTACGAAACATTAAAAAATGTAGAAATGTTATCAATTATTTGGATGATTTCCTCTTCATTGAACCAGCCAACATAACCCTGTGAAGTCTACGCATAACAACCACATTGTTCAAAGAACTTTGTATTCCATACTCCCAAGAGAAAATCGATGGACCTGCCACTGCTCTAGAATTCCTGGGCATTATTCTAGACACAGTCTTGACTTCCAACCAACAAATTGCAACGCCTGCAAGAGATCATCACTGCTACTACCATCTCCAACTCTTGTTCCCTCAACAACCTCCAAATCCTCCTGGGTCACCTTACTTACGCTTCTCAGATCCTACCTCAAGGAAAACCTTTCCTCAGCAACTTACTTCACGACTTGTCTGTTCCAAATGACCAACAATCCAACATCCATAACAGCGATGCTACCATCAAGGATATAAACCTATGGAAAACCTTCCTCTAATCCTGGAACGGCAGATCATTTTTAATTTCTAGACCTACCATACATTCCACTCGAGTAATTATCAACCATTCAGACCACTACTTTAAGGCATATTCGGGAAAAGAATAATACACAGCACCATAGCCCGATTCCCTAGGAGTTAATTACACTCCTCGCCAGATCTTGCTTGGTGTCCTTCCTGGAGTCATCACTCTAAATGAAATCAACCATAATATCTTAACAAGTTTTCAATCATCTCACATAACAACCATGTCCCTCCTCAGAGACCTTGCGCTTCACTCATTGACATTTAATTTTTACCTGTATCCCTACATCCAAAATGTTCTTCCTCAACAGTCATCATTTTATCCCCAGGATCCGTCATCCAAGACATTCAAAGTCATAGACCATCCATCCTTCCAACAGACAATCTCGCCTTAGAACCTCAACAGTATGTCAACAAGCAAGCCTTACCATGTCTGAAGGCCTTGCTTCAACCACTAAACAGACCTACAATCGCGCCTGGAAACTTTTTCAGATCGTCATTTCAAGATACAACATAAACCCGCCTATAACTCTACCAACATATTTGGCATTTGCTGCCCATTGTCAAGTGAATTTATGACTCCAACCTAAAACAATAAAAACCTACTTGACAGGAGGCCAGTACCATTTATCTCAAACCAAATATATTCATAAATCTTTTCTATCCACTGATCACCTACTACTCCACTCACAACCATTGGTGTCCCGTAACCTCTCTTCTTGCTCTGTATGACTCTCTACTTCACAAAACAATTTCTCACCCCTTACTAAGCATCTCCAGCCAGACCCTAACCACTACCATGTTCATTCATTACATTAGAATCATTCTTACAAGACTTGGCTACAACCCTTTTTCTTACTCTGGACACTCATTCCGTATTAAGGCAGCCTCAACGGCTTGCAAAAACAATACACAAGTCCATGTTATCAAAGATGGCTGGAGATCTCACTGCTTCAGCAAATACATCCCTGATCCATCCTTCGAAGTCTGCCAAGCCTTCCAAAGAATTAATCAGTGAATCTTCAAGCAGGTTTTTGGCCCTCTAAGCAGGCAGAGAAAGCGTAGCTTTGGCCACACCACCAGCTACTCAGGGAGAGGGATCCAATCACAATGTGTGTGAGTATATATATATATGTGAGTATATATGTGTATATATATGTACGTGTGTGTGTATATATATATATATATATATATATATATATATATTAGCAGGTTCATTACCTGCAATTGTGAGAGGAGCCCTATCCCTCATCCCCCCTATAGAAACCCCTCCTCACACCTCTCCTACCTGTACGCAGTCTTCGCGTCACCCACCCTCCTCTCCCGGCTATCTATCATTTATTCTATCCCTTGGCCCTCTAAGCAGGCCGAGAGAGCGTAGCTTTGGCCACACCACCAGCTACTCAGGGAGAGGGATCCAACCACAAATATATATATATACTAGCGACTTGCCCGTCAAAAAATGACGGCAATGTGATGTATATGTTTGTGAAGTTGTTTAGTTATTTAAATATTTTTTTGACCCTTGTAAGTATTGTGATATGAACATGTATTTTTGTAAAATGTTGATGTAATGGTTTTTTAACATGAAATTTGTATCTAAAGAATTGTTCACTTTAATATACATAGAATCCAGAGGAAAGTAAAAAGTAAAAAGACTTTTTGAAACGTCCCGAATTTTAACATGAAGTTTAAAATATATGTAAGCAATAACCTTAAAAGTATATATTTTTAAAATTGAACTTTATTTTTTATGTAACTTTGGAAGTTTTGCAAAACATTTGTCTAATTTTGAACATTATAAACAGGAACATAGTAAATACATTTTGTAACCTAATTTTGAATTAAAAGTATTAACATTTGAATGTAAAAACAGTTTAACTTTAAATTAATCATTATTAACATGCAATTTGTATCAGAATAATTGTTAAGTTTAATATACATTGAATGTAGAGGAAGGCATACAGTAAAAACTCTCCTTAAACCGTACATAATTAAAGTAATTAATTACTGAGCACATAAACTGGCGATAAACATTAATGTAGGTAGTAATCTTAAAATAACAGAGAATATTTACATTGTGACTTAAAAGGTGCTTGAGCTCTTAACATGAACTTTGTAATATGTTGAATGAAATAACTTGAAAATATTGTTTTTAAACTTGTAACATTAGAAACATTAACATAGTGACTTAACATTTTAACATAATTTTTCATAGAAATGCATGGCAAGTATTTTGTGAGGCGAATTATCAATAAACATGACTTCCATTAATTATGACTGAATTAAACAACCAATTGTTTTGTATTTTTGAATGTTTTTCCAAAATGTTTGCATGGCTTTAGTTTGTATCCTGCAAAGTTATAGTACTTCATAGTAGACAATGTTTTTAGTAAAAATACGTCCATCTTCTAATAAATCACCTTGACTTTCATTGTTTTCAATGTAAACTTTAATAGCCTGTGGATTTTTGCACCGTGACAACGCAACGTACAATTGACCATGTGCAAAAACTGGTTCTTCCAAGAAAATACCAACAGATTTGAAAGTTTGACCTTGTGATTTATTAATGGTCATGGCAAATGCCATAATAATGGGAAATAGTCTTCTTTGAAGTATAAAAGGGAGACTACTTTCACTTGGTGCTAAATCTATTCTTGGTATGAAAACTCTCTCTCCTTTATGGGTCCCAGTTAAAATTTCAGCATCTATAAAATGGTCCTTTAATTGTTGAACAATTAATCTTGTGCCATTGCATAGGCCTTTTTTGGGGTTCATATTTCGCAGTAACATGATAATTGCACCTTTCTTTAGCTGCAAAATATGTGGTGGCATTCCAGAAGGAGTTAAAGAGTTTATGAATTCAGTTGAAAAGTTTGCCTGACTTTCATTGTCATCAGCAAGTACAGAATCAGCACTGTGATAATTTCTTTGTGGTGCATTAATTTTTTTTAAGATTTCATTATTGAGTATTAATGCATCTTTATTTTTACACGTCAGTATAACTTGGTTGGCAAGCTCGGAATATTCTTCGTTATTTATGCTCCCTTCAAATATAGCCGATATAATATCTTGTTGACAAATCATATGAGGTGGGATCTCTACAGTGTCGTCAGGTAAATGTAGTATTTTTTCTGTTCTGCCTTCTCCAATTTTAATAAGCCAATCATTGAAATCAGTTTGGCCTTCTGATCTCATATTTTGTTGCAGTTGAAGATGGGTAAAATGTTTCCATACTGTACTTGACTTTATACATGTTTCGATAATGTCAGTTCGATTTCCATGTACAACGACAGGTAATGTTTGTCTAAAATCGCCACCCAACAACATTACCTTTCCACCAAATGGAAAAATATTATCCATGACTTCACGAAGCAAACGGTCAATACATTGGAGGGCATAGCATGACATCATTGTGGCCTCATCTATTATAATTAATTTACATTTCTTCAATTTCTTTGCTTGTAAGGATGTCATGCGAATATCTGACACAGAATTTTCTAAAATAGGCACTGGCAGTTTAAATCCACTATGAACAGTTCTTCCACCTTCTAATAAAAGTGCAGCAATTCCAGTAGTGGCAAACGCCATTGCTATTTTTCCTTGTGCTCGTACTGAACTCATTAATAAATTGTACAAATATGTTTTTCCTGATCCGCCAGGTCCATCAAGATAGAAATAACGCTCTGTCACCATGTCATCATCTATAGCATTTTTAATGGCATGAAATGCTTGCAATTGTAGTGTATTTAAAGTTGCAAGTCTTTCTTCTGTTCTTTCTGCTTGTAGTTGAATGTCATAGTCTTCAAAGTTAATGTCATCTATAAGACCTGGATCAGGCAAATTAAAACTTGCACAACTTAATCCATGAGTTAAAAAGACTTCTTGGATTTCCATTAACGCTTTTAAGTGTGCAATGGGTTCATTGTATCGTCGCATAAAGTCTTCAGCCATATTACTTTTAAAAGTCTCCCACAAAGCTAATGCATTTGGAGCATTTGAGAAGATACAAATAAAAGCAAATTGTTCTCTCATCTGTCGTGGCATTTGACATTGTGCTGCTTCTTCTAAACATCTTTCCCACTCTGTATCATCAGCGAGTAAGTTTCTATGTCTTGCAGCTAAATGGAAGGATTCATATACAATGTCATTAACAGTTCTTAATTGTTCAAAACTTTGTGCTCCTGGAACATTTAAAAGTAATATCCGTAAGCAAAAACGTTCAACATCTCTTGGACTGACTGTGTAAATTCGTGGAATTATTTTATTGCCTCTGGTTTTTCTTGCTCTCCATAATCCATTCACAAAAACATAGTGATATGGAATTTCAATATATAAGTATTGTGTTGCTTCAGCATCAGTGGAATTTAATGCAAACCATGCAGTTAGTGTAGTGTGACGATCTTCACTTTGGGCCAATGCATTCATTTCATTTCCAGCATAGAAATAGACTAAATGCTGTTGTGGCAAATGTACTGCTAACCTATATACTGCATGTGATCTATCATGCATTTCAAATTTTAAAAGCCGCCACATAGCTTCTGGCGCACTGACATAGCGAGCATCTACATGAGATGCAAGTTCATCATGTACTAACTCACTACTTTCAGGGTTGTCTGCACTTTTGACGACTACAGTAGCTGCATCGTAACCTTTGTAAATATATTTGTAGACATATTTAATGGATTTGATGGAAGTGCAGGCTTCTACGTTGATGTGGGCGTTGTACTTCATGAGTAAATGTGGATTGTAGGGTACTACATATCTATTGTCCACTTTTTTTCCACGAATAATGGCACTATCTCCTTCTCTTCTTTTATAAAGTGGATATCCATCACAATTTGCATATGTTTTGTCTCTATAATCTTTTGGAAAATCTTTTGAACATTGATTATTTTCCATACATGGTGATTGTGGATTAAGGTCTCCACAGGGTCCATGAATCATGCGATGAGTAACAATCTCATATAGTCTACCATATAGTTCTGGATCTGGTAGTTCAGCAACTATGACTGCATCCACTTTGTCCGAAGTATCTAATTTATCTTTCTCTTGAAGTATTATGAGAAGATGTGCATGTGGAAGGCCTCTTTTTTGAAATTCAATGGTATATACATAAGCAAGACATTTGCCAAATAACTGATTTATAGTGAAGTCACGTATTAATTCATTGAATTTGATCTTAAAAACTCTGGCTACTAAATCTGGTCGATCTGAAGCACTTTGTCCAAGAAGTAGATTTTGATTAATTTCTGGCCATTGTGGATTACATGTAAATGTCACAAATAAATCTGGTTTTCCAAATTTTGTCACAATAGCCATAGCATCATTGTATCTTTCTCTCATATTTCGAGGAGATCCTTGAAAGGAAGATGGTAAAATGATGGCTTTGCCAGCTGTCATGTCTCTGCTTGTAGCCACGTCAGCAACATAGTCCATGAGTCCACAATATTGTTCTACACGTAGTTTATCTTGTTGATATTTTATAAAGTTTAAATTATTTGCCTCAACTTGCAAATATGAATCAATAATCCATTGTTGTGTTAGTTTTCCACCACATAAAATTGGATTAAATTCATCTCTAATGGCAATTTGAGCTACTTTAAATTCAAGCATAGAAACATTATTTCGGATTCTGGCTTTAGCATTTGGGTAACTGGGAAGGGTTAATTTTGGTTGCCAACCTGCTTCTCCATGTGGGAAAAAGATGGGATATGTCATTGGATCTAAATTTGGACTTAAGATGTTAATATTAATAAATGGTTGCTCCTCATTTCTGGGATATACTCTAATGTCTCTTTGAAATGGTGGTTCTCCTTCATCATTCTGAAAGACCATTGCAACCTCATTTGATGTTGGCAAGTTATAACGACGTTTATCAGTATGTCTGTCTCTTTTAAGCACCATATTAACCTTTGGCATGGGTAATTGATGTCTTTGTGCATGAAGTAGTTGTTCATTTTCCACTTCTGCCAATTTTTTGTAAGCTTTACTGTAGGGATTGTTGTCCATAATGTTATTTAGCTCTATGAAAACACTGGGTAAGCATTTTTTATTTTCTTCCATCTGCATACGTTGGTCAACAGCTTCCATTGTATCTAGGACATATAGTTGAGCGAATTTTCTTTGCTCTCCTTCCTCTGGATGTAAATGTGAAGTCCGATGATAAATTTGTCCTTGGACTTTAAAACAGTAAGGACCATGTCCTGGTACATTAGCAGCCAATGTTGCCCCCATAGATGCAAATGATATGGCACTATTGTAGGATCTTATGTTTGTCTTAAAATTTTTGTAATTTGGAAAAGTAGGTTCAGTCATAATGTTTTGTAAATAAGTTGGAAATTGTTTCCTTTGTGGAAGTTTGAACTTTCCTTTTTGACAACAACTAATAAATTGTCCATCTCTGGGTCTCTCCTGTTTAAAATAATAAGCCTCACAAAATTGACATTGAGTACTCATGTCCCCACAACTATGAACCTCTACTGCTAAAGACTTGAGTAAAGGACAATTTGCAAAGCATATCGGATGTTGACTTTCATATTCATCAGATGAAAAGTCATGAAATGTTTCAACAACAGGTTCTAAATGTTTAGTTTTTTTCGTGGCTTTTCTTGGTATATGTTGTCCTTGTTTTGTTGAAATGTCCTGTAAGTTTTTAGTAAGAGTTTGTAAATGCTTTGTTTTTGTAGTTGCTTTTTTTGGTCTGTCTTGACTGGTATCTTGTAAAATGTCATCTGATGTTTTAGGAACAGTTTGTAAATGCTTTATTATCTTTTTATTTTTTTTGGTTGTATCTTTCATTTTTGCAGCTGATATTCTTTTATTTGCAAGTCTTTTGCGTTCTTTTTCTTGTCGAATTTCTTTCTCCTCCGGTGTCTGCTGGGCGGCCCATCTCTCTTGTCTTTCTCTAGTTTGACGTCTTTTCTTCTCTTCTTTGGTCTCGTTATCAGCCATATTAATCTGTAAAGGAAAAAAAATAAATGTAATTGTGTATATTTTAATTTGTAATTCCTGTTAAAGATTCTTGTGCACAATTGGTGAAATAAAAGTCAAATCATTAATGTATCATTTCTATTTAGTTAAAATTATAATTCCTGTCCTCACTGGCTAAGAATTTGGCCAATGGAATACTGCTGTAAATAAGCATGTAACATATTTTTTTTAAATAATGGTTTTATTTATTAAAAACGTTGTTTGTGGATAGATATTTACCACTGCAAAACTTCTTTGCTAAAAAAAAAATTGATGTGGTTATTGAGCTATGTATTGCATAGTAGCAATTTAAATAGAATAAGGGAGATAGTAAATTAATTTTTTTATTTTTCTGTTGACACGGATGCAACTGAAAGCAGTTTCTTTAGTTTTATACTTTAGTACTTATTATACTGTACATTGGTTGAAGTGTGATTTAAATCCGAATGTTTGTTGGTCCTCGGTTGAAAATCGCTGTCCAATGGCGTGGTCCTATGTTGGAAGTCCTCGTCCGATGGTGTGGTCCTGTGTGTAAAATCCTGGTCCTATGGTCTGGTCCTCTGTTGAAAGTTCTGGTCCGATGGTGTGGTCCTGTGGTGATAGCCCTCGTCCGATGTTGTGGTCCTGTGACGGTAGCCCTCGTCCGATGTTGTGGTCCTTTGGTGAAAGTCCTCGTCCGATGGTCTGGTCCTGTGTTGAAATTCCTCGTCCGCTGGTCTGGTCCTGTGTTGAAAGTCCTCGTCCGATGGTCCGGTCCTGTGGAGAAAGTCCTCGTCCGATTGTCTTCACGCAGTATCTGTTGTAATATAAAATAGAAAATGTTGTTTGAGTGAAATGTCTTTTAAATAAGTTAAAAATGTATGAATTTGGCTGTATTGTATCAGTTATGGTTATTTTTTTCTATTTTTTTTTTTTTTACTTTCTGTACAATCCCACGACTTTTGTTATTCTTATTTAAGGTTCTTAGTAAGGCTTGTGGGTTGTGATATATTAAATAAGAATATGAATTTATTTTGCTATGTGTTTATGTTAGTTTTTGTACAATCCTGTTTTGTGCGCACCACTTGTGGTATACTTATTTAACCTTTATTGGGATGGTTATAGTTAGTGAAACATGAAATAATATAATTAATGTAGTTTGCTATGTGTTTGTGTTAGTTTTTGACAATCCTGTTTTGTGCGCACCACTTGTGCAAAAGTTATTTATTCTTGATTGTACTGGTTATAGGTTGTTAAACATTAAAGAAGAATGTTAATGTAGTTTCCTATGTGTTTGTGTGATTTTTTGTACAATGCTATTAGGTGCGCAACACTTTTGTTATTCTTATTTTGGCTTCTTTGTAAGGCTTATAGGTTGTTAAACATTGAATAAGAAAGTTAATTTAGTTTGCTATGGCCCTCATTCAATTCCAGTTTGGCCAATTGAATTGGGCTCTAAATAAGCACATAACATATTTTTTTTAAAGAAGTTTTTAGTTAGTAAACATCTATCCAAAAGCAAGGTTTTTAGTAACTAAAAACTTATTTAAAAAAATAATGCTATGTGCTTATTTAGAGCATTATTCAATTGGCAAAATTGACATTGAATGAGGCCCTATGTGTTTGTGTGAGTTTGTTCCAATTCTGTTTTGTGTGTAGCAGTTTGGGTCTCATTCAATTGCGATTTGGCTAATTGAATCGTGCCCTAAATAAGCACATAGCATATTTTTTTAAAGAAGTTTTTAGTCAGTGAAAAACTTTCATTTGGATAGATTTTTAGTAACTAAAAACTTCTTTAAAAACAAATGTTATGTTCTTATTTAGAGCCCTATTCAATTGTGCAAATTGCAATTGAATGAGGGTCTTTGTGTGTAACATATGTTGCATAGTTTGCCCCTCATTCAATTGCATTTTTTACAATGTAATAGTACTCTAAGGCCCTCATTGAATTGCAATGTTGAAAATTGAATAGAGTTCTAAATAAGCACATCACATATATTTGTTAAAGAAGTTTTTACTTATTAAGCATCTATGCAAAAGCAAGGTTTTCACTAACAAAAAGTTATTTAAAAAATATATGTTATGTGATTATTTGGATCCCTATAGAATTAGCAAAATGGCAATTGAATAAGGGCCTAAAAGTGCTTATTTATAGCCATATTAAATTGTCCAAAATAGCAATTGAATGAGGGCCTTTGGTTACTGCATTTGTTATATTGTCAGCTCCTCATTCAATTGTGTTTTGACCAATGGAATAGAGCTCAATATCACCACAGAGCATATTTTTTTACCGAATTTTGTATTTAGTGAACTTGTATCCAAAAGCAACGTGTTCACTAAATAAAAAGTTCCTTTAAAAAATATGCTCTGTGCTTATATAGAGCTCTATTGAAATGGGCAAATCACATTTGAGTGAGGCCCTCGGCCATTAAAGATATATAGGTGCTCATTGAATTGCAATTTTGCCAATTGAAAAGGGCTCTATATAAGGACATAACATATTTATTGAGCAAAGTTTTTAGTAACTAAAAAGTTCTGTATAAAAAATATGTTATGTGCTTATATAGAGCCCTATTCAATTGAGCAAGTCGCAATTCAATAAGGCTCATGGTTCTTTCTTTTTTATACTTAAATACTTTACCTTGATTGAAGTGTCGAATGACAGAGGGTCCCCTCCTGCCAATCTTAATCCGCCGGTCTTCTTGTAGTGTCTGTTTGAAAAAGAAAGTGAAATAGTTATTTGTATATTTATAATTTTTCATCTAGCAAAGCATGGCCTTTTGAGCATGTAATGTCTTGTCTTACCTCTTCTTCTTTGTTGGTGTTCTTTAAAAGGGATTGTGCTTCACAGTGCACGGTGCAAATTGTTGAGTGACGCTGTTGATGCAGAGTCTGTTTGAATATTAAAAGAAATAGAAGGATTCAGCTTTAGGTGATCTATTGAATTGCAGTAAATTTATGTCATTTAAATATACTTCTGTAATTATTTTCAATTGACCTTATTTTTTGGTGGGGGCTACACACATATGTCACATACATGAAGCACATTCCATAGTTTAATGTAATTATTTTGTGTACGTGTGACATATCAGTATACATGACTCATATTTAAATGGTTAAATTAACCTTATATATTTTTTTTCCAACACACATAAATGTCTGTGTGAGATGTAACTATAGATGATACACATATATGTGCGTGTGACATATCAGTATACATGACATATAATGTCATTTAAATGTAGTTGTTTACTGATTTTGTTTTAAGCTAATTTTGTTGCAGTGGCAATACACATAAATGTGTGTGTCACATGTCAATATACATGATACACATATATGTCCGTGTCACATGTCACTATACATTATAGACATATATGTGCGTGTCAGATGTCACTATACATTCTATACATATATGTCCGTGTCACATGTCACTATGCAGGGGCAATACACATAAATGTGCGTGTCACATGTCACTATACATTATAGACATATATGTGCGTGTCACATGTCACTATACATTCTATACATATATGTGCGTGTCACATGTCACTATACATTATAGACATATATGTGCGTGTCAGATGTCACTATACATTATAGACATATATGTGCGTGTCACATGTCACTATACATAAACCCCTGTTTAAGATAGAATTATGTTTTTTTGTTGTTTTGTTAAATGAACGGTATTTTTTTTGTGTGAAATAGGCAGTATTTATAAACTTGTAGAAAGTTCTGGAAAGTGAGACCGTTAGAACGCAATACGCATGCGATATTTGCGTTCCAGCTTACAATTTGCGTTCCATCCGCCATTTTCTGCGTATTACTGTTCAAAATGGTGTTTAATATGATTGTGATACGTTCCGCATAGTATGTGTTTCATTATTGCGAGTAAGTGTAGTGTAGTTACGTCTGAAGCCTCGTTTTCGTTTTGTTCGTCGGCCATTTTTTCTCTCGCTTAGCGATGGTATTAGTGTCTAAAGTGTTTTATTTTGATTTAAATGTAGGTGTAACTTGTTTTTTTGAGGTGCTGGATGGTTCCTCTTGCTGTAGGTAAGCTTTTTATGTGTTTGTTGTGTGTCTTTCTTAAGTTTTAAATGTTTGTATGGCGGCGTGTTGCGTCCGATGTTTGCGAGGTCGTAATGTGTGGTAACGTGTCTCGTATGGTGTTTGCGTGTGTAGCCTCGTTTTCGTTTTATTCGTCGGCCATTTTTTGTGTCGCTTAACAAATTATTTAGTGTCTAAACTCTTTTATTTTGAGTGCAATTAAGTTGTAAGTTGCATTTTTGAGGTCCTGGGTGCTTACTGTTTCTGTAGGTAAGGTTTTTATGTATGTGCTGTGTGTATGTATTGTGTTTTTAATTTTGTAATGTTCGCGAGTTGCGTCCGAGTGTTGCGAGGCCGTAATGTGTGTGAACGTGTGTCGTATGTTGTTTGCGAGTGTCGTAATGTGTTGCGACGTGAACTTTGCGAGATTCGCAGTTCTTTGGGTTGGGAATTTGTGTTGTGAATTTTGCAAGGGTCGCAGTTGCTGCAACTGAAGACCTCGCTTTGCGAGGTCCTCAGGTGCTGGCATGGAGCGCCTGTGGCGCTCCAAGCCAGCAACTGAGAACCTGGCACAGTGCCCTCGCTTCGCGAGGGCCGCAGGCTCGCTATGCGAGCCCGCAGCGTTAGCAACAACTCGTACGCTCACAACTATATATGTGATAGAATGTATGTTAAAAATGCCAATATATACCTCAAATTAGCTTCTTAATATCACATATATAGTTGTGAGCGTACGAGTTGTTGCTAACGCTGCGGGCTCGCGTAGCGAGCCAAGGCCCTTGCGAAGCGAGGGCACTGGGCGAGGGTCTCAGTTGCTGGCATGGAGCGCCGAAGGCGCTCCATGCCAGCAACTACGACCCTCGCAAAGTTCAAGTCGCAACCCAAAGAGCACGACACACACATTACGACACTCGCAAACAACATACGACACACGTTCACACACATAACGGCCTCGCAACACTTGGACGCTACTCGCGAACATTACAAAATTAAAAACACAATACATACACACACCACATACATACAAAACTTACCTACACCAAGAGGTAGCATCCAGGACCTCAAAAATGCAACTTACACCTTCATTTCACTCAAAATAAAAGAGTTTACACACGAAAATATTTGCTAAGCGAGAGAAACAATGGCCGCCGAACACACGCAAACACCATACGAGACACGTTACGACACATTACGACCTCGCAAACATCGGACGCAACACGCCGACATACAAACATTTACAACACAATAAATACACACAACACACACATAAAAAGCTTACCTACAGCAAGAGGAACCATCCAGCACCTCCAAAAAACAAGTTACACCTTCATTTAAATACAAATAAAACACTTTACACACAAAGAAAATCGCTAAGCGAGAGAAAAAATGTCAGACGGACAAAACGAAAACGAGGCTACAGCACTCTCCACATGTAAAACACCACAACACACTCGCAAAACACCACACGGAAATCGAAAACCACTACGAGGCACCAGCGGAAAATCCGCTAAGACGGACAACATATAGAAACCGCCATTTTACGCAAATGCGGAAGTACACCACTACGCTAACGGTTTAGCCTCGCGCACGCACACTATTACACTGCACACATTCACCACGCTTATAGAGCAGCTCCACAACACTAATGCTGCACCAACATCAAACAAGGTTCACAGCTCTTCAACACAATGCTTCAAAATAGGTAAAGTATATTCATTTATTAATTGATTACATGTTTACTATTACACACAAAACAACATTAGCTCACTTACAATAACATTGCCGTCATTTTTTGACGGGCAAGTCGCTAGTGTATCATATATTTAGCATTATCTTAAGGGGAAGAAAAAGTACATAGGGGAGTTTCTAGCCTAGCAGGTCCTGAAGGTCCTGTTTGCACTGTGTAACATACAAACAGTGTAATATGTAAAGAGACACTGCTGCAGGGGTCTGGTACAGCATTGTATATTTACACACATATACATACAACACAGAATACAGAACAGAGGGGGATGAGAGAGAGACAGAATGTATGTGGGGATTGCATCTCTATAAAACTAAGTTGTTTGTTGCCTGACAGAGTCCATTGAACTATTAGAGCATGACTGTGTTCTAATAATACTATTTTGAAGAACTACACTTGAAAATATCCAAAATATTTTTTTAAATAGAAGATAAAATAATACAACCTGTAATATATTTTACGTACAATTCCGTAGCTGTGGGATCTACCATTCTGATTTCTGGGATCCTTCTTAGGTGACAGGAGGATTGCACAGGAAGTTTATATCTACATAGATATAGGAATGTGGCATCTAAAAGCATCAGAATTCGGTAGCAATAATGGAAAGCTCATTGATTTGGTATAAAACCCACAATGTAATTTTGTCTTTATATCTAATAACATTTTGTCCACAATTAAGTTTAATTATTTAAAGGTCTGTATAGAAAATGTCTGACCACAATGGTGCTTTAGACCAGTGCTTCTCTACTCCGGTCCTCTGGGCCCACCAACAGGTCACATTTTAGGTATATCCCTGCTTGAGCGCAGGTGAGCTAATCAGAGGCTCTGCAGGTGGTTAAACAGAAGTACTGAGCCTCTGATTAGCTCATCCTGGGCTTAAGCAGGGATATAACTAAAATGTGACCTGTTGTTGTGCCCTGAGGACTGGAGTTGAAGAGCACTGCTTTACACTTTTACCAGGACAGTCTAATAATATACCAGACACCTGGTAACCCTTCCTGCCTATACTGCACTCTCTTTTGCATTCTGCCTTGCTCATCCCTTCGTCTTAAACTTATAGTAGAGTTATTAGAAGCAACTCATATAGTGGAGGGTAAATGTCAGGAGGAAGTTAATAAGTAGGAAACAGAAAGAAAAAAGTAGAAGTAAAGATGAAGGTGAGCCTGTAAACATAGTCTAGATGCACAGAGATCATTTCCTATTCTTTTACCAGATTCTAAAATGATTGTGGTTTCTAAGTTTTGATGTTTTTGTGAACCCTCATGTGTACAAAGGAACCTCTGTTCTACATTATATTTTGGAGAAAACTGAGATATTTCTAAAGCACCGTATGGTGAGCTGTCTAATGGCAGATATCACAAGGTTGACCTGGGCCCTCCAGGTAATAAACACTTCTGACATCAGAGATGTGTCATAATGGATGATGTCACAGAGCTCAGGGCACTATATAAAGAGCTGTGTTGGGAGGTAAAGTCATTTAATTCAGGAGACCAACAGATGAGCATCTGAACAACCAAGTGTAGATGTCCTATAAACATGACTTTAGGAAGCCTTAGAAGGAAACTCTAGCTTGCACATGGAAAGTGAGAGATTTTACAGATAAAGGTAAGGTTTAATAATTTGGTCATTAGGTGAATTGTACAGACAAGAAAAGTACAAAAGTACAGCATAACAATTGGGGGACAAAAATGTATTTAATTCTTGTAACTTTCTAGTACTTTTTATTTAGTTTCCCCTTCTGGATCGATACCATGTCGTTGTGAAGGGGCTTGTGTACTTTAATGAAGCTGGATACCATGTCGTTGTGAAGGGGCTTGTGTACTTTAATGAAGCTGTGAGCTTTACCAAGATGGGCAGTTCATAGCAAAGAGATCACGGTCCACTGGAGAAGGAACTAGCAACCCACTCCAGAATCTTTGCCAAGGAAACCTTATGGGTAAGTATGACCAGAGACATAGCAATAGGTGTGCCTGGCTTGCTGAAGTGTGGAAAGTTTGTCTGAAGCTGGGGAAAAGACTCAGAGAGAAGAAAGTGTATCCAATTGTCTGAACTAGAGAAAAACCTTATGGGTAAGTATGACCAGAGACATAGCAATAGGTGTGCCTGGCTTGCTTTGGTCCATAGGGTCATGGAGAGTTGGACAATAAAAAACAAACATTATTTAGATTTGTATAGTCTTAAGTCTCATGTATATATTGTACCCCTTGTATCCTTCTACAGCAGCCTCTCAATAGTGATGTCGCAAACATAACATTTTCGGTTCGCGAACAGAAAACGCGAACCGCCGCAAATGTTCGCGAACCGGCGAACCCGGCGAACCGCCATAGACTTCAATGGGCAGGCGGATTTTAAAATCCACTGCGACTCTTTCTGGCCACAATAGTGATGGGAAAGTTGTTTCAACGGGACTAACACCTGGACTGTGGCATGCCGGAGGGGGATTCATGGCAAAACTCCCACGGAAAATTACATAGTTGATGCAGAGTCTGGTTTTAATCCATAAAGGGCATAAATAACCTAACATCCCCCTCCATCATCATCCTCCCCTGTATCTCTTTACCCCTCCCTCATCATCCTCCCCTGTGTCTCTTTCCCGCCTTCCTTATCACCCACCACTGTTTCTCATCCCCCCTCCCTCTTCATCCTCCCACCTCCCTCATCATCCTCCCCTGTATCTCTTTACCCCCTCCCTGATCATCCTCCCCTGTGTCTCTTCCCCCTCCATCATCATCCTCCCCTGTGTCTCTTTCCCCCTCCCTCATCATCCTCCCCTGTGTCTCTTCCCCCCCTCCCTCATCATCCTCCCCTGTGTCTCTTTCCCCCCTTCCTCGTCACCCTTCCCTGTATCTCTTTACCCCCTCCCTCATCATCCTCCCCGCTCCCTTGATGATAAGAGGGGGAAGAGACACAGGGATAAGTGTGAGGGGTATTAGGGTGAGGGGTGTTAGGGATAAGTGTAAGGGGGGTTAGGGTGAGGCATGTTAGGAATAAGTGTGAGGGGTGTTAGGTCTTAGGGATAAGTGTGAGAATGTTAGGGTTAGGTGTTAGGTTGATGGGTGTTATGGATAAGTGTGAGGGGTGTTAGGGTTAGGGTAAGGGTAAGGGGTGTTAGGGATAACTGTGATGGGTGTTAGGGTAAGGAATGTTAGGGTTAGGTGTTAGGGTAAGGGCTGTTACGGATACGTGTGAGGGGGTATTAGGGTTAGGTGTTAGGGTGAGTGGTGTTAGGGATAAGTGTGAGGGGGTATTAGGGTTAGGTGTTAGGTTGATGGGTTTTATGGATAAGTGTGAGGGGTGTTAGGGTTAGAGTAAGGGGTGTGAGGGGTGTTAGGATTAGGTGTTAGGGTGAGGGGTGTTAGGAATAAGTGTGATGGGTGTTAGGGTAAGGGATGTTAGGGTTAGGTGTTAGGGTAAGGGCTGTTAGGGATACGTGTGAGGGGGTATTAGGGTTAGGTGTTAGGGTGAGGGGTGTTAGGGATAAGTGTGAGGGGGTATTAGGGTTAGGTGTTAGGTTGATGGGTGTTATGGATAAGTGTGAGGGGTGTTAGGGTTACGGTAAGGGGTGTTAGGGATAAGTGTGAGGGGTGTTAGGGTTAGGGTAAGGGGTGTTAGGGATAAGTGTGAGAGGTGTTAAGGTTAGGTGTTAGGGTGAGGGGTGTTAGGGTTAGGGTAAGGGGTGTTAGGGATAAGTGTGAGAGGTGTTAAGGTTAGGTGTTAGGGTGAGGGGTGTTAGGGATAAGTGTGATGGGTGTTAGGGTTAGGTGTTAGGGTAAGGGCTGTTAGGGATAAGTGTGAGGGGGTATTAGGGTTAGGTGTTAGGTTGATGGGTGTTATGGATAAGTGTGAGGGGTGTTAGGGTTAGGGTAAGGGGTGTTAGGGATAAGTGTGAGGGGGTATTAGGGTTAGGTGTTAGGTTGATGGGTGTTATGGATAAGTGGGGTGGGGTGTTAGGGTTAGGGTAAGGGGTGTTAGGGATAAGTGTGAGGGGTGTTAGGGTTAAGTGTTAGGGTGAGGGGTGTTAGTGATTAGTGTGATGGGTGTTAGGGTAAGGGATGTTAGGGTTAGGTTTTAGGGTAAGGGCTGTTAGGGATAAGTGTGAGGGGGTATTAGGGTTAGGTGTTAGGGTGAGGGGTGTTAAGGATAAGTGTAAGTATAAGGGGTGTTAGGGTGAGGCATGTTAGGAATAAGTGTGAGGGTGTTAGGTCCTAGGGATAAGTGTGAGGGGTGTTAGGGTTAGGTGTTAGGTTGATGGGTGTTATGGATAAGTGTGAGGGGTGTTAGGGTTGGGTGCTAAGGTGAGGGGAGGATGATGATAAGGGGGGGAAGAGACACAGGGGTGTCCTTGCAGCAGACATCAAAAGAGTCCTTCAGGACTGTATTGCACACTGTGTATAGTAGCCTAGCTATGGTTTTCCCTATTGATACAGTATCACCTACACTCTCCCTCCTCTCTCAGTAAGACTGCCAGTTAGTTATGATTCCAAAATGGCTGCTGTCCATGAGGTAGAAGGGTCTGGAAGGCAGGGTATGATGCTGATTGGCTGGAATGTGTCTGCTGACTGTGAGTTGCAGGGTCAAAGTTTGCTCAATGATAAAGTATAGGGGGCGGATCGGGGGCGGATCGAAAATCGCATATGTTCGCAGTTCGCCACGAACGCGAACATGCTATGTTCGCCGGGAACAGTCCGCCGGCGAACTATTCGCGACATCTCTACCTCTCAATATAAATAAGAAACCATTACATATGTGAGAAAATATATCTGTGAGGTGAGTGTTGAACTTTCTTCAGTTTATTTGTTTTTTACTATATGGACTTAAGGTGCCAAACCTCACCATTAATTGTCATAGCAAAGATACACTTTGTTTAAAGCAGCTCTGCAATGTGTATTTTTTAGCACCTTAATGTACGTGTGAGTTTTGTCATTTTTTTTTCTATATATGTAATTGCTTGATTATTGTGAGGACAGTTATATTGACAACTTCTCCAGGACCCCCAGAGTTAAGCGCAAGTCTATTAAGTGACTTGGTATATGGAAAGCAGATTTAAAAAGCTGTATATATCACATTAGATAACATCACAAAGCCTAGGTAAAAAAAAGATGGAGGGAATGAAGATCTGCAAGTTAACATGTCTGATGTACAAAAACCTTGAACGGATACTGTACGCATATATTTAAATTATATTTTTTTAAAGAACCAGACATATTATAAGTAATGGTCAAATGGGCACATACAGCCTATATTTACAGTAATTCATTATCTGTCATACTTTCATTATTGGTGCAGCCATTATCTTCATTATGTATTCTTCATGTAATATGTACCCCTTTATTAACCCCTAAGCTATGGAGAGAATCCATTAAGGACTTCTATGATACCTATACTTAAACACTAAGCGGTCCTGTAAGGATCTCTGTGGTATCTAAAATTAATGCTATGCCACGGAGGAGGTCCTGAAGGCCTTAATATTGTCACTCCCTACTTCTATTGCATTTATTCTCACAATCCCTCACCCCATGCTAATATCTTTCATCTCCCCCATATCTTTTAAGCTTTTTTCTGCAAAGTCGCATTTTAAGCCACACACCTCACATCACTTATATCTCTATTAACTTACTCATATCACTATTAGGTCCCCTTGACTACAGCATTCAATTACCTGATCATGTAGACTGTTGTAGGCATTAGACCATATTCGTCCTTAAAGGCGAGTCATAGGCGAAGATTTTAGGATGTCTTTCCTGGGTTCAGTTGACTCAGAATAACTGAGGCATTGATTGTTAAACCTATTGTTTTAATTTACAGCTGTAGAAAGGACACATAAACAGAAATGTGGAAAGTTTGTCTGAAGCTGGAGAAAAGACTCACAGAGAGAAGAGAAGTGTGTGCAATTGTCTGAACTGAAGAAAGATACAACACTGAAAGAACTGTGTGCAATTATCTGTATTGGAGAAAAGCACAGAGAGAGAGGCGGCAGCTTATGATCAGTTGTAGTGGAGACCTGGAGTTCTGTACAGGAGAAAAGCACAGAGAGAGAGGCAGCAGCTTCTGATCATTTGGAGTAAAGACCTGGAGTTCTGAAGAATACAAGCCAGTGATTGTGAACAAACTATTGGACTACTTGTTTTGTTTTGCTTCATCCAGGTTTCGCTGGATGAGAGCTGGTTAGTGAGGGAGCTGTTTATCAGATAAGGTAGTGCTTCAATGGAAGCTAGGCCTGTTATTTTCTTTCATTTGTTTTGGTCTATAGTTAGTGCTTCAATGGAAGCTAGGCCTGTTATTTTCTAATTGTTTTGGTTTAATATTTTTTTATCACTGGCTTAAACTGTAATAAAAGTTGGAACAAATTACAGCCTCTTGTATTGTGTTCCACCATCAAATTCTGGGTCAACCGCACTCCCAAAATTAATGCACTGACTTAATCCCCCCATCACTTACTTAATTGTATAATTTATCTAAGAAAAAAAATGTTTTATCTAGTTCAATATTCAGTTTTTTTAAAAGCTGCTGCTGTCACTTTACATTTTAAAACCCTCTATGCTGTAGTTAAACACACTGACTTATCACATCTACCCCCCTGCTTGTGACTTGCCTGAACTGTTTGAGTCTCTGCCCAAACTATGCTATAACAGAGCTGAACTTGTCTGTCAAACACCTGCATCATCCAATCAAAATGTCCGAGAGTGAAAAGTCCTGAATCATACAGGGACTGCAGCTCTCACAGTCTCCCTGGAGGTGAATACATTGGTGCAATCTCAATAAAGTTTATTGAAAAAAACAAGTCCAAGCTCACACAGTGCATGCAGATAGAGGGAGCTGCATGTAAAGCTTCAGTCTTATTGATTCTGACTACCCTGCTCCACACACCAAGCTTGCGACCTGTCTGTCACCAACCCGGCCTATACCAGACAGAAGCAGCTGCAGAGCTCAGGTGAGTCCATATACTTCTCTGTGTCTTGCTGCCGTTGTTCTGTCGTATCTGACTCTCAGTGACCACATGGATGCAGCACACCAGGTACATCTGTCTGTGTTTCTGGTTGTACTTATCCAAATGGTTTTCATGGCAAAGATACTGGAGTAGGTTGCCAGTTCCTACTCCAGTGGACTGCATTTTGTCTGACCTCTCTAAAATGAATAAACCTCTCTAAAATGAATAAATAATAAATAAATGCCCATCTTGGGTGACCCTTCATAATATAGCTCAAAGCTTCATTGAGGTAACAAGCCCCTTCACCATGACACGGTAGCGATCCAGAAGTGTGTGTGTGTGTGTATATATTGAGGTAATGAAATTACCTACGGTGAAAAGAGGCAGAAGGGTGTGCCTGGGAACTAACCAGTGGTAGTGTCTTGCATAGGCTAATTTTATGACATGTAGGAAGCGTGAAATGTACGTGTGTTTGGTGAATGAGGCCCCCTCACCTCATGTAGCAGAGATGTGCCCTATATCTACACACTACATGTGCCTGCTTAGAGGGCCAAGGGAAGAAGATGAGACAGGGGAGAGGTTTAAGAAAACATAATGAAAAACGAGGCCTGCAAAGGCTGGTTTGGATGCATGAGTTGTAGTGATTTTTTTTTTTATAGGGAAAGGGCCTAAAAAAGGCGGTAATAGGCTTGCAGATATGTAGCAAAGTAAATCAGAACCTGTAACAGTGAGCGAGCTGTAAAGCATCCTGCATGCATGAACGCAGAAATGGACTGACTGTGAGGTCCCAACAGGAAGTGCTTATTAGGCTGCAGAGCCCACCTCAGGAAGAGGCGGGGTGAGCTGCAGAGCCCCACCTCCAAAGAGGCGGGGCGAGAGAGGGACCCGACCACAAATATGTATGTGTGTGTGTATATGAATATATGTGCGTGTATATATATATATATACTGTATATATATACACATACATATGTATATAAACATATATATATATATATATATATAAATATATATTGTTGTGAAGTGCTACCAGGGGTCAGAAGAGAGCTCTTCAAGACTTCTCCCCTGGAGTGAGAGAGTTAACAACCTGCTCAAAAGGCAGGCGTGTGGCTGCAATCAGGGCCTGCTGCTACCTCCAGTTGGAGAATTGTTTGAGTGGAGCCTCTGCAGAGACAGAGCAAACCTGGGACAGCTCTGTATGGCCAGAGAGAGGTCAAGGAGACCCGGAAAGCCAGTTTTAAGTGTACAGCCAGCACAATTGAGAGATAACACTGAGAAGAGGTAAAGGGGGAAACCGCTCCTCTGCGAATGGATTGCAGACCCTGAAGGGAGTGGACTCTAAACAGATAAGAGTACAGGCCTGTATTGCTGTGTCATTAGCCTATATTTCATATTACTGCAGAGCAGTGAGGAAACTGCAGATAAAAGTATAGGTAGTGCTTCAAAGAGAAGCTAGGATTTATTTTTCTGTTTTGATTATTTTTTTAAGCTGACAATATACATTAAAGCCTGTTCAAGCGTGTCAAAGCTTCCCGAGTCCTACATTTTTGCTGGACGGGCAGATCCCGAGACACAGATCCCGAGAGTGACAGTTAATCTGTCACAATATATATATATATATATATATATATATATACCCAGTATTGGTCCAAATATAAGCCGCACCCGCATATAAGCCGCACACGTAAAGTTCAAGGGGAAAAAAATAGAAAAAAGATAGTACTCACATATAAGCCGCACCCGTAAAATTGCAAGAAACAGACTTTACAGGGCGTTAGAATTACTAAAACCATAAAACGCTATTCAATACCGCAGTCTAAAGCACTAAAATCGTCACCCTTAACTCGCAATCGCGCACCCTTAACTCGCAATCGCGCATATCGCAGTAATTTTGCATTCGCGAATAGAACCCGCACGTGTTACAAGCAAAGTTCGCAAATCGACAATGATTTTTTTACGGTCGCGAATATAAGCTGCACCCTTAACTCGCAAGCTCAAAAATCGGAAAAAAGGTGCGGCTTATATTCGGACCAATACGGTATATATATATATATATATATATATATATATATACATATATATACACACTGTATAGGCATTTGTGGGCATATTTGTGTGTCCCAGCTCAACTTCCCAGAATGCAGTGTAATAACTGTTTTTCTCGGAACTCTGAGCTGGAAGCAGGTTTTTTAACTTGCTTTAGACATTCAAATGTGAACACAGATGTACTTTTTATTTACTGTACTACTGTACGGTGAAGGGCTTCTATCGCTCTTTTGCTAACCATATTATAAATGATTGTTGTGGTGAACTACCTACTCATAATTTCCACAACACAGGCTGAGAACCCACTCCATGCTGATGATAGCCAGTAAGCTTGAAACAGCTGTACATGGATTGGATACTCAGCCTGTGTTTATTCCAACCCTGGCTTTGCATTAAAGCTGTGTAATACAGCAAGCATAAGCTTAAAGGAAGCCATGTTTGATAATGGCTACGGAATGAAGAGCGAGGCATTTGTCGGCATATTTGTGTGTCCCAGCTCAACTTCCCAGAATGCAGTGTAATAACTGTTTTTCTCTGAACTCTGAGCTGGAAGCAGGTTTTTTAACTTACTTTAGACATTCAAATGTGAACACAGATGTACTTTTTATTTACTATATATATATATATATACACACACATGTACATTTACTGTATATACACATATACACGCACATTACACACACACACACATATATATACATATGTATGTGTATATATATACAGTATATATATATATACACGCACATATATTCATATACACACACACATACATATGTGTGGTTGTGCCCCTCTCTCGTACCGCCCCTTTGGAGGTGGAGCTCTGCAGCTCACCCCGCCTCTTCTTGAGGCGGGCTCTGTAGCCTTATAAGCACTTCCTGTTAGGACCTCACAGCCAGTCCAGTGCTGGGTTCATGCATGCAGGATGCTTTTCAGCTCTTTCACTGTTACAGGTTCTGATTTTCTTTGCTACAAAATCTGCAAGCCTATTACTGCCTTTTTTCACCCTTTTCTATCTGCAAGGAGGTACTATCATTAGCTGTCATCTTATATTACTATGTTACAAGGTAAGCGTTTTTCTCATGGCGGCTTTCTAACCCTTTTTCTGTCTACAAGGGCATTACTACCACTGGCGTTGCATCACATAAACATTTTCCCAGGGTAATTGCTGCCTTTTGCCATTTCCTGTCTGTAAGGGCATTGTTGTTAAACATCTCTGCTTTCCTTAACCTTGCAATGTTAATATGTCAGATTTTCTGTTTTCCCTCGCCTTGCAATGTTAATATGTCAGATTTCCTGCTATGCTGTTTCTGTCGCATTTCCCTTGTCCGAGAGGGCATCCCCATTGTTGTAGAGCTATGGTTCCTCATGGTAAGTAATTCTGCGCTACATTAGGCTTTCTTATTGGTAAGTAATCATGTTTTACATTACGCTTTCTTATCATATACCGGCCCTAAATCCACTAAATTGTCTTGATTAGTATCTGAGGTCATGCTTTGGCCTTTTTAAGCCATATTTTGTGGATTTTAGGCTAAATCGACTAACTTTCGACCTTTCTATAATGCTAAATCAGCCTACTCTCTGCAACTCCTACACCGGCCTTCGTAGGTCTACCTCGTTCATGCACCTGAACCAGCCTTCCCAGGTCTCATTTTTCATTATGTTTTCATAAACCTCTAAAAGTCCTACACCAGCCTTCGTAGGTCTACCTCGTTCATGCATCCGATAAAGGCTTTGCAGGCCCCGTTTTTCATTATGTTTTCATAAACCTCTCGCCTCTCTCCTCTACTTCATTCGGCCCTTGAGGTGAGGGGGCCTCTTTCACCATACACACTTCCATTTCACGCTTCCTACATGTCATAAATCAGCATATGCTAGACATTACCACTGGTTAGTTCCCAGGCACACCCTTTGGCCGCTCGTCACCATAGGAGAGGAACTCTCCCACAATTACCAGGTAATTTCATTACCTGGCTGTAACGGAGTTGGAACACGAATCCAATATATCCGCTGGTATACGGTAAAATATCCAAGAAGCACTACAGTCTCATCATCCCCAACCTCCCATATTGGACGACACTCAATTGGGAGTCAAATAATACTGTCTTTATTTTGTTATGTGCAGAAATATATATACACATCTCTTCCCACAGGCAATACACATCCCCCATAGTTGGCCACACAATACACATAGAGGGACAATAGGTGGGTCACACCTCCCTGAGGCTACCTGGCTACTTTGATACAATCAGACATTGATTAGATCATCCTTCCCTTTGTTCCATCTTCACAATGTGAACACTTCACACAATGGACCTCTCTTGCTTATGAGGAGCCCTTGTAATAGGATTATCTATTATGCCAAGGTCTGCAATAGTCTGGGCTAATATTCTGCAGAGCATAAACCAACATACATACAGTATAACAGTAGGATCATATTTTAACCATAATAATTAAATAACCATGAAACAGGGTAAAACAGTGATGGGTTCCGTTACACTGGCCATGTAACAGTACCCCCACACATATAAGGGGGTGCCAAGGCCATTTTAGTTGATCTGCCCGTCCATCGATATTGGGACCGCTACTGCAGGACACCCATTCCCCCAAACTGGATCCAAGGGGAAAATGCTCCAAGCCTGGAACTGGAACCTCACGAATAGCTGCTAGCAGCTGAACAGGAAAAGCACCCCAAGATGCTTACACTCCTGGCAGTCAGTCTGTAACAGCATACCATGAATCCCCCCAAGAACGAGACATAAGCTCTGTGTTTGAGGGTCAAGCAGTCAACTCCCTTCTTTTTTAATTTCAAGACATATTAAACCATTTCACATACACAGTAGAGGGAGGGGATACCTGAGGTCAGCCCCTAATGGCCTCTGGCCAATCACATAGCGTCACACCGTGGGAAACATGAGACTCCTCCCAGGTCCGCCCACTAGGTGTGGCTGCCTGGACCTGTGGGGACAAACCTGTAGACCCTTATGGGTTTATGGAGCCTGTATGTCTGGAAACTCTCTTTGTTCTACTATCTCCCCTGTTGTGCATGTAGATAACCTTTGCTCTCAACCATCTGGCCTTAGTGACTCACCACTCATAGATGGGGGGTGGTCAGAATCTGTAACACATTTCTACACATTTTTCCACATTATTCATAACTTTAAAGTATGCATCACATTCACATAACTTACATTTTCAGAATCAGCATACTCCAAATACAACCATATGTCCAAATCATATAAATTGGTCCAGTGGTTCAAAAGATAGATCATAGTTCTTTCTGACCAAATGAAGCATGGCTTCCATGTCTTTGTAGGGAGAAAATCAAGCGTATCAACATGGGCCGTAATCAAAAGGTAGAATTCGGGCAACCAGGCTCCTCCAATTCGCAGTGACGAGACTGATCTCGTCACAGGCCATATATATATATATATATATATATATATATATATATATATATATATATATATATACAGTATGGGCCTCATTCAATTGCGATGTGGGCAATTGAATAGGGCCCTAAATAAGCACATAGCATATTTTTATTAAAGATGTTTTTAGTTAGTAAAAACCTTTCTTTTGGATAGATGCTTGCTAACAAAAAACTTCTTTAAAAAATATATGTTATGTGCTTATTTAGGTCCCTATTCAATTGGGCAAATTGCAATTGAATGAGGGCCTATGTGTGTGTGTGTGAAGGAGGAGATTTTGAAATATATGCTAATTAACCACTAAAATATGTTTTTTGCAACTTAATATTAATTATGTAAAGGCAGCCTATAAACTGAATAAATATTTTTTTTTTATATTTTTTACAAACACATTTATTCAAATGTATTTTTTAAAGATAATAATGTTTAAAATGGAGGGAGAAACAAAACCGTACTGAGTCATGCAGAACCAACTTGGGGTGCAACTTTCTGGTTGTGGTCTATTGTTGATGAATTATCACCCTGTCCTTCTGTAGGTGTTTTCTCCCAAATGCTGTTAGTCTCTGTTTAATTAATCTATTTGCTCATTTAACAAATTATTTATGTATGCAGTTTTACTCTCTCAGTATATTTGCTGCTATCATAGTATGTGCTGGTATCATTATTGGCACAGTCGTAAAATACCTGACCTAGGCTCAGAGTGATAGAGAGATGGGGGGGGGGGGGGGATATTGATGGAGGAGAGGTGTAGAAGTGGAGATGGATAGAGAGGGGGAGAGAGAGCATCTCTCTCTATCCCTTCCTCTCTCTGTCTCTCCCTGTCTCTGTCTCTCTCTGTCTGTCTCTATGGGATCTTTGTGGGTGGAGACTGTGTCACTAGGAAGGGTCTATACATGTTGTGGTAATATGTTGTGAAGAGGAAGGGTTTATACTGTTGGGTGAAGTCAATGTAAGAGGAGGGGCCAGGTCTCTGTTTTCCACCCAACCTAGTTGGAATGTCAGCAGCCACCAAGAATATATTAATGCCATAAAACTGCATTATATTTAAGGTTGCAGTACAGGTTGGTGCAACTTAAGGCAGGAAAAATGCAGTAGGAATTTGGGGAGTATGCATTAAGCGACTTCACAGGGATCTATATGCGTGTCATCAGTAATATCATGGATAATGTCACCTAATGTCATTGATGATGTCATAAATTATGTCATCAGAAACAACCTTTGCAGGGATGGATGTTCAGTTTTCCTAGCCTTTAGGTCCCTCCATCCTGCTCTGCAACCATAATTTAAGCCAATACATTTCCAGTGTTTTATCAATTTCATTGTAATGAAAATAATTTTAGTTAGAAAAACTTTATTCTATTTATTTGTAATCTAAAAATAAAACAAATAATTTTATCAATGTATTATAATATTTGAAATTAAAAAAATAACTTTTACCTGTCCTAACCGACTGACACATGAACATACATGCTTACAAATATAAGCCAATGCCGTTTAAGGCCTTTAAAGATTCATAGACAGCTCCATGCAGATAACAGCATTGTATTTTTTTCTTTTTAATTTATGAATAGTAAGTATGGCTGGATAACAAGGACAAGGGAAAATTACATGTGAAATTAGTTTAAAAAAAGTCTCTCATACATGGTTGTTTTTCATGAAGCAAAGACCTGCAAAGTGAACATGGGGAATGTCTGCAAGTTATCCCTCAGCAGAACAGCAGATATGTTTCCTGTTTGCATTGGAAAAATTATAAAAGTTTTGACAGAAAGGACTTTTTATGACGATAATGACACATCCCACTAATATATACTGTAGAGACGAGAGCCTGGGTCCACAACATAAATCCTAGGTGCTTGTTGAGGGGCTCACTCCATCAGTGTGGTAAAAGTGAATGTGTAGAATGTGCTGTCTGGATTTATATTACCCGGGAAAGGAGCAGCGCAGTATTCCTGGAATATTACTTATAACAGTGGTGGAGCTAGTGAATGGAGGGCCCTGGTGCAAAAAAAAAAAAAAATGTTGGGCTCCCCTCTGGTGCCAACTTATATATTATACTAGGAAATTGCCCGTCAAAAATGACCGGAGTAAAATAGTAAGACTAACAATGGTGTTTGCCACACAATGCAAGGCACTTTTTACATCCTTAGGGCTAGTTTTATGTCCTTCGGCCTCATTTTCTTCGTGTTTGCTTTTTTTCTGCAGCCATTTTTTTTCTCGCTTAGACGATTTTCGTTGGTGAAAAAACGCCAAATATGGCTCAAATTAAGTTGCAACCACACTCACAGGCTCCCTGGCTCTCCCAGTATGCTCTTTGTGAGTGTATAAGTTAATTTGAGGAATATTTGTTGTGTTTTTCCGTTTTTTGCAGTTTTGTGGTTCAGGTGTTAAACTCAATTTTTTTTGTGAGGCGTACAGTACATGTACATGTTTGGGCCTTAGTCGTACGGCCCGTAAGGCCCGCGTGCTTCAACTGTTTGCCTAGCTTTCTGAGGCTCCTAGTTGCGCTAAAGTCCCACGGGCCTCGCGATAAGCCCTGCAATGAGCGCCTTTGGCGCTCATTGCAGCCTAGGTCCCGCATGATTGCTCTCCTCGCTTTGTGAGGCTGACAGTTGCAAGCCTATGGGCCGCGAAGTCACGCATGCTTCAACTGCTCACTTTGCGAGGCTTGCAGTGCAATGATCTCCTTTGGCCTTTGGCACTCATTGTAGCCTAAGTCCCGCGTGACAGCTCCCTATGGGCCGCAAACGGCAGCCTGAGTCCCGCTTTGCGAGGCAAAGTGTGACCAACATCGTAAGCGTTCCGGACAACATCGCACATCCACAACTGTATATATATATGATATATATATATATATATATTATTACACACACAGTATGTCACAAGTGAGTACACCCCTCACATTTTTGTAAATATTTTATTACTAGGAACTTGCTCGTCAAAAATGACGGGAATAAAATTGTAAGCTTGGCAATGCGGTTTGCCACACAATGCAAGTCTATGGGCCCTCTGAGCACAGTAGGAACAACTTTCCTACTTTGCAATGATCACTTTCAGAGGTCCTCAAAAGCGCCACAATATTTTTGATCGTGAAAAATGGCAAAAATGGTTCAAATTAATTTGTAACCTCACTTACAGGCTCCCTGGCTTTCCCACTGTGCTGTGTGTGAGTGTGGAAGTTAATTTGAGCCTTATTTGTTGTGTTTTTTGGGTCTTTCCAGATCCGTGGTTCGGCCGTTTAAAGTCGGAATTTTGCGAGGCGCACAGTGCATGTACTGGTTTCGGTCCATGTGCTTATTGCAGCCCAAGTCCTGCGTGGTCGATGGCTCGCCTTGCTTCGCGATGATTGCAAAGTGTCACCAACATCGTAAGCTTTCCAAACAGCCCCGCAGATCCATAACTATATATATTATATCTTTTCATGTGCCAACAGTGAAGAAATGACACTTCCTAGCCTTTAAGTTGCTCCATCCTGCTCTACTCACTTTTGTTGCCAACAGTTTAGACATTAATGGCTGTGTGTTGAGTTATTTTATAATAAAATATGTACAAAAATGTGAGGGGTGTACTCACTTTTGTGAGATACTGTGTGTATATATATATGTGTGTGTATGTATATATATTTGTATTAGACTCTCAGTAAACCAGAACTCAAGCAACCAGAACTCTCAGGCAACCAGAAAAAAAATTAATTCTGTACTTTAAATAAAATAAAAAAATTACAGGACTCAGCAAATGCCAAGAGCCAGGTTGTCATGCCACAAAATGCTTACAGGCTCCTAGATTGCATCCACTTTATTTTTCTGAAATTCTGTTTTACCTGGAAGCAGACAGGCATGAGTGACTGAGCCAGGGCAGTGTTGGGGTAACATTCCAGCCGAACATACCTGTGTGTAAGTGAGGAGGGAAAGCTTCTGCTGCTAGAACAGCCCTCACAGACTATATACTTAGCAGAACATCCTGTGTGCAAATATAGGCCTCTTTAAATAGTAACTCTCAAGAAACCAGAAACTACATTTACTGTATCCGGAATCTATCAATCCCCATGGGTGCTGGATAACTGAGAGTCTACTGTATATTTATATATGTGTGTGTCTCTATATATGTAGATTAACATATATATATTAGTCAATTGCCCGTCACAAATGACGGGATAATATTTTATTTTTCTCTCCTCCCCCCTCCCCCTGTTTTTCTTCCCCCCTCCCCTCCCTTGTTTCTATTGAGGGGGTCCAAAATGTAGTTTTTTCACTGGGCCCCTCATGCACTATCTCTGCCACTGTCCCCTTCAATAGATAGAGAGATACCCTGGCACTGTTGGACACTTACACCAGAAAGTTGTGTTCCTATCCTCCTCATAAACTTTCTCCTTCTTTTATCTTCCTGCTCTCTTTTAAATATATTTTTTTAATTAAGTAACCAATAGTAATTATTTCTTAGTTAAGAAATATGTTTTGCACACCTTATTACATTTTATTTAACTTGACAATTCTTCCTCTTTGTTTGTACTAAATAGATAATTTAAAAAAAACTCATATTTTATATATCTTCAGAACTTTACCAGTCGGCACCATTAAATCAGATAAAGAATATTTATAAAGAATATATTTAAAATTTATTTGGGGTCAAAATAAAACAAGAATTAATAGAAAAAAAATCTTTCAACCCCTTCTGGATTACTACCTTGTCACAGTGAAGCAGCTTGTGAACCTCAATAAAGTTGTGAGTTATACCATGTAGGATGGCCCAAAATGGGTAGGTCATAGCAGAGAGGTGAGACAAATCTTGGTTCACTGGAGAAGGAACTGGAAGTATCTTTTCCACACAAACTGTCCATATGGTCACAGCAGTGGCAGCTGGTGAACTTTCAAGTTGGAGGGGCACCAGAGCAAGACTTGGCTCCTCCCCTTACACAGACCCCACCCATTTTTTTAAATTTCCTCCCCCTGATGTAATATTGACCTTTATATGCCCTGCCCAATGACCTTAAACTTTCCCCGCCTATTGAAATAGACTCCACCTACTGATTTTTTTAATACTGTTCACAAATTTTAAAATCTCGGGATCTAGGCAAATAATAACATTTCTCTTCTGCATGAATGCAATGATACTCACCAACAGTTGACTCTACTTCTCAGGGTGTCTTCAAGTGTAGTAGTCAAAAATAGTCTGCAGCTGCAGAGTGTTTGCACCTGGGGGTGATATAAAACAAGCAAACAAATCAGAGAGTGCAAGACCCCAACTGTACTTAAAAACACTTATGAAACCAAGCAAGATTATCTAGGCCCCAACCTTACCTAAAAAAACATATTATACAAAGCGGGACTTTATAGGCCCCAACCTTAACTAAAGGGGGGCAGTGTTAGTTAACAAAATGTCTTATACAAGCTAACACAATGTATTTTCTTAATAGGAATGTATACAAAAGAATAAAAAGATTGAACAATATCTTGTGTCTTTTTGTGTAAACAAAACGCAGCTAAGCAGCTCTTTCAGATCTGGTTTTTGAGGTGCAGTCTCTGCAAAGACACAATCACAGCTTTGGAAAGGGTTTATAAAACCTCCAGACATACAGTACACAGACTCCTTCCAGTAGATTATCACTCTGGGTATATACACAAAAGCAGGAGAGGGTAGTGGGGCCTAGATGGGGGCATCAGAGGGCAGGAGGGAGTAACAGGGCCTAGATGGAGGCATCAGAGAGCAGGAGCGGGTAGCGGGGCCTAGATGGGGCAATGTAGGGAAGGAGGCGGTAGTGGGGCCTAGATGGGGGCAGTGTAGGGCAGGAGAGGGTAGTGGGGCCTAGATAAGGGCATCACAGGGCAGGAGGGGGTAGTGGGACCTTGATGGAGGCATCAGAGGGCAGGAGGGGGTAGCGGGGCCTAGATGGGGCTGTGTAGGGCAGGAGGGGTTAGCAGGGCCTAGATGAGGGCAGTGTAGGGCAGGAGGGGTTAGCAGGCCCTAGATGGAGGCAGTGTAGGGCAGGAGGGGGTAGCGAGGCCTAGATGGGGGCAGTGTAGGGCAGAAGGGGGTAGTGGGATCTAAATGGGGGCAGTGTAGGACAGGTGGGGGCATTGTGGCCTACATGGGGCAGTGTAGGGCAGAAGGGGGTAGCGGAGCCTATATGGGGGAAGTATAGGGCAGGAGAGAGCATCAGGGCCTACATAGGGGCAGTGTAGGGCAGGAGGGGGTAGATAGGGGCATCAGAGGGCAAGAGGAGGCATTGGGGAGTAGATGGGGGTAGTGTAGGGCATCAGAGGGCAGGGGGGGCTAGATGGGGGCAGTAGTGGTGGAGCCCTGAGTTAATTAAGACTAGGGGGCTTGGGTAGTGTTGGGCAAACTTACTTTGAGGTTGGGTACATCAGGGTCCAGCCAGGGAGGGATCAGTCAGGGAGGATCAGTCGGGTAAAAAAGCGGGAACAGAGTGGGAAGGGTTTGTAATCATAAGGCTTTTCTAGCCTTCCTGATGTCATATCATAACATTGAGCTCTATAGGCTTGTGGGCGCTCAGAGAGAACGGTCAGAGGGGATGTTCTTAGCAACCAGGCAGCCTACAGCACTGATTGGTTGAAGCTGCCAGTCAGGAAATTTGCTACATTTAATTGAACACTGAATTTGTATACACTGAAGTTGAGCGTTAGAGCTCAACGCTCACACTCACACACACTGTAATATAGCAGCACTAGGGAGAGAGACACCAGGCAAGGGGGAGGCACACAAAGGGTTAATTTAAAGTGATAGATACATATTTTTAACAAAATCATATAAAAGAAGACATGAAAGCTGATATACAGATATAATTAAATTGTATTATCTATATACATGTAAAATACAATGTTAAACTGAACAACAACCATCTTTCAACTCAAGGCTAACAGATTCATCAATACCAAATCTGCTAAAATATTATGAAGCGGCACAAATTAGTCAAATAACGTTATGGCATGTTAAAGATGATAAATCTACCTGGGTAGACATTGAGCAAAATATTAATCCTAAATATCATTAGAAACCGCATTATGGCTAGATAAACTCACAAAAAAAGAATGGGAAGGATTAGGTTGCCATACTAAATATTCAAAACAACAAAGTGAGAGTTGCTGAATCAGCGAACGAAATAACCTTTATAGGTTCGTTCTATGGACATGATAACTCTTTTAGCCACTTGTGTCCTTCACAGGAAGAAATATCATGTGACATATGAGTCTTATCTCACCCAGTAAAGTGATGCAGGTAATACTACCAGAGAAATCCTACAGAAGAAAACGGCAAACCCTAGACGTACATTTCGGCCTTCATTGGGCCTTGTCAGTCAGGTGTAGCTGATAACTCCCTCAGGCACTGTGAGCAAGGAGTCCACATCTGGAGTCCCCTATTTCCCTTATGGAGATATTTAATGGACATTTAAATAAACAAAAAAACAAAAGGGGTTTGTTGTTTTTCCTGTTCAGGGTAGAATTGCCTGGTATTTCGGGGCTGGATCACTCTATTGGGAGAGAACAGAAGATTATATAATACAGGATATTTTTTCCTCTGAAAGGCAAAAGTGAGCTAAAAAAAGCTGCTCTCTGAGTAGATTATCATGTCCATAGAACTAATTTATCATGGTCATTGGCTCTGTAATAGCCAAAGTGTCCAGCCTATAAGACACAAACTTGGCACATTGGCTATTACAGACACAAGCTGGACACTTTGTAATAGCCAATGTGCCCAGTCTCTGCCTGTAATATCCAGACACAGACTAGGCACAATGGTACTTACATACACAGGCTGGGCACATTGGTTGGTGGAGACACAGACTGCTGAGCACATTTCTCCCTCTCTTTCTCCCTCCACTCTTGTCCTCTCTCCGGCTGCTCCTCTGCCGGTGGTTCCTCCCCCTGGTGGCTCCTCCTCTCCCGGGTCAAAGGACTCTGAGGGAGAGAGCTGAGGCATGGGGGAAGGAAAGAGCAGGCAGTTGGGGGCATTTTTGTAACCCCCAAATAACTGCTCTCTGGGGTGCTACTGCTTCCTACACCACTGCACACACACACTCTGCACACTGCACACACATACCCTGCACAGCCCCATAGCACCCTCCTGGTCTCCCTCATGTTGCGGCTCCCCTGTTGCAGAGTCATGGCGCACCAGAGAGCAGTGGTGCACACTTTGGGAACCCCTGACAGAGCTTATTATACTCCATATAAATTACACACTATCTTTCCTAGTTTCCAACACACTTGCTTCAGAGGTTGTGGACAAGTAGGTTCATATATGTATACCTGATGGTCATGTCCAAAAATGAACGCATTATGGACATCTGTAAATAAGTTATTACCTGATATGGAAGGACATAACTTTATTCTTACTCCTGAAATGGTGTTGTTAGAGGTAAATGTACATATGCTTCTAAATATACCACAGAATGTCATCAATACTATATGTGCAATAACTAAGGCCCCTATGCTGTTCTCTATTTCGTAAAGTAGCAGGAAATCGCATATGACCTTTACGGGTGCTAGACCCCCATGGTATGTTGGGGGTTAATAGGGATACCATGGGGTTTATGCACATGGGGGATCAGGTGTGATCGGGGAAAGAGGGAATTGGGTGTGAGCGGGGAAAGGGGCGATAGGCTGTGATCGAAGAATGGAATCCACGGGGATTCCCTTCACCACATGTATGGAGGGAATCCCCGGGGAATCTCATTAATGGCAGTGGGTTTGAGGAACGTAATAATACTTAACACAGCATAGTTATGAGTATGGCTGTAAGTTTATAATGGAACATTCAAGAGAACCTTAAAGGGGCTCAATTATGTAATCTAATATGTGAGATAATGTCAGAAAGTAATACAAATACAAATTATTTTGTATAGAATGTATGTTAAAAAACATCAAGATATACCTCAAATTAGCTTAGGGGAAGAAAAAGTACATTGGAGAGTTTCTGAAGGCCCTGCTTGCACTGTATAACATACACACATATGTAAAGAGACACTGCTGCAGGGGTCTGGTACAGCACTGTATAATTACACACATATACATACAACACAGAATACAGAACAGAGGAGGATGAGAGAGAGAGAGAGAGAGAGACAGAATGTATGTGGGAATTGAATATCTATTAACACTAAAATATTTTTAAAATAGAAGATAAAATAATACAACCTGTAATATCCTTTACGTACAATTCTGTTGCTGTGGGATCTACCATTCTGCTTTCTGGGGATCTTCCTTAGGTGACAGGAGGATTGCACAAGAAGTTTATATCTACACAATAGGAATGTGGCATCTACAAGCATCAGAACTCAGTAGCAGTAATGGAAAGCTCAATGATTTGGTATAAAACCCACAATGTAATATTGTATTTATATCTAGTAACATTTTGTCCACAATTAAGTGGTGCTTTAGACCAGTGCTCCTCAACTCCAGTCCTCCGGGCCAACCAACAATTCACATTTTAGGTATATCCCTGTTTGAACACAGGTGAGCTAATCAGAGGCTCTGCAGGTGGTTAAACAGAAGTACTGAGCCTCTGATTAGTTCAATTGTGCTCAAGCAGGGATATACCTAAAATAGGAACTGTTGGTGTGCCCTGAGGACTGGAGTTGAAGAGCACTGCTTTAGATTTTTACCAGGACAGTCTATTAATATACCAGACACCTGGTAACCCTTCCTGCCTATACTGCACTCTCTTTTGCATTCTTTCTTGCTCACTTCTGTAAACCAGCCGATAGCCTATAATCCCCTTCGTCTTAAACTTATAGTAGAGTTGTTAGAGGCAACTCGTATGGTGGAGGATAAACATCAGAAGAAAGTTAATAAGAAAGAAACAGAAAGAAAAAAGTAGCAGTAAAGACGAAGGTGAGCACGTAAACGAAGTGTAGATGCACAGAGATAATTTCCTATTCTTTTACCAGATTCTAAAATGATTGTGGTTTCTAAGTTTTGATGTTTTTGTGAACCCTCATGTGTACAAGGGAACCTCTGTTCTACATTATATTTTGGAGAAAACTGAGATATTTCTAAAGCACTGGTTAGCTGTCTAATGGCAGATATCACACGGCTGAGCTGGGCCCTCCGGGTAATAAACACTTCTGACATCAGACATATGTCATAATAGATGATGTCCCAGAGCCCAGGGCACTATATAAGGAGCTGTGTTGAGATGTAAAGTCATTCAATTCAGGAGATCACCTGATGAACATCTGAACAACCAAGTGTTGGTGTCCTATAAACATAACTTTAGGAAGCCTTAGGAGGAAACTCTTATCTACCTTGCACATTGAAAGTGAGAGATTTTACAGATAAAGGTAAGGTTTAATAATTTGGTAATTAGGTGAATTGTACAGACAAGAAAAGTACATTATAACAATTGGAGGACAAAAATGTATTTAATTCTTGTAACTTTCTACTACTTTTTATTTAGTTTCCCCTTCTGGATCGATACCATGTCGCGGTGAAGGGGCTTGTGTACTTCAATGAAGCTGTGAGCTTTACCAAGATGAGCAGGTCATAGCAAAGAGATCACGGTCCACTGGTTAAGGAACTAGCAACCCACTCCAGAATCTTTGCCAAGGAAACCTTATGGGTAAGTATGACCAGAGACATAGCAATAGGTGTGCCTGGCTTGCTGTGGTCCATAGGGTCATGGAGAGTTGGACAATAAAAACATTTTTTTTTTTAGATGTGTATAGTCTTAAGTCTCATGTATTTATTGTACCCCTTGTTTCTTTCTACAGAAAAATGGCATCAGCCTCTTAATATAAATAAGAAACAATTACATATGTGAGAAAATATATCTGTGAGGTGAGTGTTGAACTTCCTTCATTTTATTAGTTTTTTACTATAACAACCCTCACCATTAATTATCATGGCAAAGTTACACTTTGTTTAAAGCAGTTTTGCAAGGTGTCTTCCATTAAAGGGAAAGATTTTCCACCTTAATATACGTGTGAGTTTTGCCATTTTTATTCTGTATATGTAATCACTTGATAGCAACTATGTGAGGAGAGTTGTCTTAGTGACTATCAGAGTTATATTGACAACTTTTCCAGGACCCCCAGAGAGAGTTACCTGCAAGTCTATTAAGTGACTTGGTATATGGAAAGCAGATATAAAAGCTGTATATATCACATTTGATAACATTACAAAGCCTAGGTAATAAATAGATGGAGGGACTGTAGAGTTGTATAAGTTAAACATACCATATATACTCGAGTATAAGCCGACCCGAGTATAAGACGAGGCACCTATTTTACCACAAAATTCTGGGTAAAATGAGTGACTCGAGTATAAGCCGAGGGTGGGAAATGTGCTGCCCCCTGTGTCCCTCTTGTGCCCTCTGTGTCCCCCTCTCTCTCCGTGTCTCTTCTCCCCTCTCCCTTCCCTGTGTCTCTTCCAACCTCTCCCTTCCCTGTGTCTCTTCCCCCCTCCCTTATCACCCTCCTCAACCCCACTCCTCAACCTCCCTCCTCATCCTCAACCTCCCTCCTCAACCCCCCTCCTCATCCTCAACCCACTCCTAAACCCCCCCATCCTCAACCCCCTCCTCAACCTTCCTCCTCAACCCCCCATCCTCAACCCCCTCCTCAACCCCCCATCCTCAACCCCCCTCCTCAACCTCAACCCCCCTCCTCATCCTCAACCTCCCTCCTCAACCCCTTCCTCAATCTCCCTCCTCAACCCCTTCCTCAACCTCCCTCCTCAACCCCTCATCCTCAACCCCCTCCTCAACCCCCTCCTCAGCCTCAACCCTCCTCAACCCTCCTCAACCTCGGGGCAGTTAGAGTGACACTGGGGGGAGAGTGACTCGAGTATAAGCCGAGGGGGCCCTTTTTTGCCTTAAAAAAAAGGGCTGAAAAACTCGGCTTATACTCGCGTATATACAGTATATCTGATGTACAAAAAACTCAAACGTATAATGTACTCCTATATTTAAATTATATTTTTTTGAAGAACCACACATATTATAAGTAATGTGCAAATGGGCGCATGCAGCCTTTAATTAATTGTCATATACAATTATTCACTATTGGTGCAGCCATTATCTTCTTTATGTATTCTTCATGTAATATTTACCCCTTTATTAACCCCTAAGCCATGGAGGGTCCTGTAATCTTTGTGTAATATTAAACCCTAAGCTATGGAGAGAATCCTGTAAGGACTTCCATGAAACCTATAATTAAACCCTAAGCGGGCCTGTAAGGTCCTCTGTGGTATCTAACATTAATGCTATGCCACGGACGGAGGTCCTGAAGGACTTAATATTTTCACTCCCTACTTCTAATGCATTAGAATCTCACAACCCTCACCTCATGCTCATATCTTTCACCCCCCCCATATCTTTTAAGCTTTTTTCTGTAAAGTCACATTTTTAAGCCACACACCTCACATCACTTATATCACTATTAACTTACTCATATCACTATTAGGTCCCCTTAACTACAGTATTCAATTCCTAATCATGTAGACAGTTGTCGGCATTAGACCATATTTGTCCTTAAAGGCGAGTCATAGGCCAAGATTTTAGGATGCCCTTGTTGGGTTCAGTTGACTCAGAATAACATTGATTGTTAAACCTATTGTGTTAATTTACAGCTGGAGAAAATACACATAAACAGAAGTGTGGAAAGTTGGCTGAAGAGAAGTGTGAAGAAGAAGAAAAGTGTGTGCAGTCTTCTGAATTCTGTGAAAAGAGATAACACAGAGAGAACTATGTGCAATTATATGTATTGGAGAAAAGCACAATGAGAGAGGCAGTAGCTTATGATCATTTGGAGTGGAGACCTGGAGTTCTGTACAGGAGAAAAGCACAGAGAGAGGCAGCAGCTTCTGATCATTTGGAGTGGAGAACTGAAGTTCTGAAGAATACAAGCCAGTGATTGTAGACAAACTATTGGACTGCTTGTTTTGCTTCATCCAGGTTTAGATAGATGATAGCTGGTTAGTGAGGGAGCTGTTTATCAGATAAGGTAGTGCTTCAATGGAAGCTAGGCCTGTTATTTTCTTTCATTTGTTTTGGTTTATAGTTAGTTCTTCAATGGAAGCTAGGCCTGTTATTTTCTATTTGTTTTGGTTTAATATTTTATATCACTGGCTAAAATTGTAATAACATTTAAAACAAATCACAGCCACTTGTATTGTGTTCCACCATCAAATTCAGGTGCGGCTGGTGCATAGGGGCAAATGGGCAACTGTTCTCCCAAAATGCATGCACTGACTTAATCCCCCCATCACAAACAAAAATGTTTTATCATGTTCAATATTCTTTTTTTTTTTAAAGTTGCTGCTGCTGTCACTTTAAATTTCAAAACCCTCTGTGCTGTAGTTAAACACACTGACTTATCACATCTAACCCCCCTACTGGTGACTTGCCTAAACTGTTTGGGTCTCTGCCCAAACTATGCAAGAACTGAACCTGTCTGTCAAACACAGCATCATCCAATCAGAATGGTCGGGAGGGAAAAGTCCTGTATCATACAGGGACTGCAGCTCTCACAGTCCCCCTGGAAGTGAATACATTGGTGCAATCTCAATAAAGTTTATTGAAAAGAAAACACCTCCCAGCTCACAGTGCATGCAGATAGAGGGAGCTGCATGTAAAGCTTCAATCTTATTGAGTCTAACTACCCTGCTCCACACACCAAGCGTGTGACCTGTCTGTCACCACCCCGGCCTATACCAGATAGAATCAGCTGCCGAGCTCAGGTGAGTCCATATCCCTCTCTGTGTCTTGCTGTTGTTCTTTCCTTCAGTCGTGTCTGACTCTCAGTGAACACATGGATGCAACACACCAGGTGCATCTGTCTGTGTTTCTGGTTGTGCTTATGATAGAGTGTTATACTTTGTGTGTTCTGTCTGTTTATGTATTGCTGTTTGTCTCTTTCTTCCTCTTTCCATCCTCTCCCCCCCCCCCCGTCTCCATCCCCTGTGTCTCTTCCCCCTCCCTCTCTCCCTCTCCTGTGTCTCCCCCCCTCTCCCTCCCCTGTATCTGGCCAGCAGGTGCCTAGTAGCTTTCTAGTATTATTTCTCCCACCAATACACAACATTGGCCCCCGTTTGCACTATGCCTCGGCCTCTCCCGCACCAGTACACTCTTCAGGTAGCTGATTGCCAGCTCGTAGCTGCTCACACTCCTTTGTAAGGCCTAGTGTATGGGCCGCACCTACTCCTCCCCATTTCAATGACCCCTTACATCGGTGCCCTCCTCCGACATTTGTCACTGAGTCACTCCAAACATCGCACATGGTGTCTCATTTATGCTCCCTGCATGCTGTGCGATCTGTTGGTCGGTACGGTGATCATGGGCAGTGAGGCAGCAGACAGAGCAGAACCATTCCTCAGGAGATCATCAGGAGATGGGCCAGTGCGGGAACCAGAGTCAGTAAAACCTTACATGGCTGCTCCCTGCATGCTGTGCAGTCTGTTGGTTGTTACGGTGAGTGCAGGCAGTTAGGTGGCAGACAGCAGAATGAATCATGCCTCGGGGGTCTCAGAAGGCGAGGAGGAAGGGGAGGAGAGACATGGGATCACCGCGCATTGCGTATGCTCAAGTAAGTTACTGGTCGGGCCCCACATTGAACTCCTTTGGCACTTATTGCACGTGCGCAAGTTCGAACATTTTATCATTGGGGGACCAACGTTCGTAAGATCCACAACTATTATAGTCTATATATATATATAATGTGTGTGTGTGTGTGTATTTGTATACAGAATATATATATATATATATATATATATATATATATAATGTGTGTACATATATGTGCATGTATATATATGTACGTGTGTGCGTGTATATATATATATATATATATATATATATATATTATATATATGTGTGTGTGTGCGTGTGAAGGAGCAGTGTTAGAAATATATGCTAATTAAGCACACAAATATGTTTTTTGCAACTTAATATTATGTAAAGGCAGCCTATAAACTTAATACAAATATTTTTTACAAACTAATAAATTTATTTAAATGTATTTTTTAAAGATAATAATGTTCAACATGGAGGGAGAAACAAAACAGTACTGAGTCATGCAGCACCAACTTTGGGTGCAACATTCTGGTTTTGGTCTGCTGTTTGTGAATTATCACCCTGCCCTTCTGTAGGTGTAAGATGTTCCTACCACGTGCTGTTTAGTCTATGTTTGTTTAATTAATCTATTTGCTCATTTAACAAATTATTTATTTATTGAGTTTTACTCTCTCAGTATATTTGCTACTATCATAGTATGTGCTTGTATTATTATTGGCTCAGTCGTAAAATACCTTACCTAGGCTCAGAATGATAGATAGAGAGGTATGGAGATGGGGGTATGAAGGGGGGTGGGGGGGTAGCAGGGGAAATGGATAGAGAGGGAGAGAGAGGGATAGAAGAAGAGGCATATAATCTATCTCTCTAACTTTCTATCTGCCTCTCTCTCTCTATCCCTTCCTCTCTCTCTCTCTATCCCTCTATATATATATACCTCTCTCTCTCTCTCTCTATCCCTCTCTAATCCTCTCTCTCTCTCTCTCTCTCTCTATCCCTCTCTCTCTCTATCACTTCCTCTCTCTCTCTATCCCTCTATCTTTCTCTAGCTCTCTCTTTAACTCTCTAGCCACCTCGCTCACTCTCTATGGGATCACTTTTGTGGTTGGAGACTGTGCCACTAGGCAGGGTCTATACATGTTGTGGTAACATGTTGTGAAGGGGAGGGGCTTATACTGTTGGGTGGAGTCAATGTAAGGGGAGGGGCCAGGTCTCTGTTTTTCACCCACCAAGTTGGAAAGTCATCAGCCACCACTGCAAATGACCGTATCATAAATTATCTGTTCTGTCTCTCCCTCTGTGCCCCTCTCCCTATCTCTCTCTCTGAGCACCCTCTCCCTCTGTCTGAACGCCCTCCCTCTGTCTGAGCTCCCCCTCTCTCTCTCTGTTCACCCTCTCTCTCTCGCTGTGCACCCTCTCTCGCTGTGAACCCTCTCTCTCTCTGGGTGCTCTCTCCCTCTCTCTGAGTGCCTTCTCTCTGTCTCTATGACTTCTTTCTCTCTGTTCCTCCTTCTCTCTCCCTCTTTCTCTCTCCCTCCCTCCTTGTCTCTCTACCTCCTTCTGTCTCTCCCTCCCTCCTACTCTCTCCCTCCTTCTCTCTCCCCCTCTTTCACTTTAAACCTCGTTTTCTCTCTCCTCCTCCTTCTTCTCTCTTCCCCCCCTCCTTTCCTTCTTCCCCCCTCCTTCTCCACCCCCCCATGTCTCTTTCCAACCTTTTCCCCTATCTCTCTCCACCCAGACACATGCAGGCATTACACACTATTAGCTACATTAAATTTGAAGCCTGTATGTGCAAAGTGAGACCTACAATGGCTGCGGGCTTGAAATTTGACAGAGCTATTCAATTCGAGCAGGGTGCGAGTTATGGACTTGAGACATAAACTAGAAAACCATTTGTTGAACGTTGGATGCGCAGCCGTGAACGTGATCAATTAGTCAAACCCGTATTTATGGGTTTAGATGTTGCCAACAGAGATCGTCAGAATAACATCGTTGAAAAATGGAGGTGGGATTTCAAAGTCTTACGGGCTTCAATTACGAGTTTCGATCGGACTTGCATTCCAGAAATTATGCAATATTGATAAAATCATAAATATGATATTCTGGTCCATGTGAGTACCATTATATGTATTAACACATTGATTGCCGGCATCGATATAACACGGAAATTAAACCGAAAATAAAGTATTTTATATTGCAGATTTACGAGCTTGAGAATGTTGTGCTATTAATTGTAATACCTAACATCACTTTCCCTTTTATTATAGGTGCAGTATATTGTGTTTGTATATTTGCATTTCCAGTACTACGGATTGGATTGTAACCCACTAGCGGGTCCTCTCTAGTACTCGTAGGCTTTTTGGCTCCATTTGCGGGTTATGGGCTTGAACGCCAGTGAATTTTTTGCAATTTAATAGCAAAATTGGAATGTAGCTGTTACGGGCTTGACAGAACAAAGTATTTGCAGGTGCGAAGTTCCACGTTCCACATCCCGTAGGCTTTTTACGCTTAGAACCCGCAGATCGTCAGAGGCTTGCTTTACGGGGCCAATTTAATAGCCGCAAGTCTTGCGGGCTAGGTTACGGGCTACAGTTTTACACGTTAGGGGAATTTAATAGGGTTGTATGATAACTATATTAGTGACAGGATGGTGCCAGTTACTGTCCTTTCTATGCATCCCTAAATAAGCTACATATGGTCAAATGAATTGATCTTAATACACCCCTTAGCCGCTACTGTAAAAAGTTGGGAGCAAGGGGAATATGTTTGTCCCTCTCTAACAACCCCTTATTCTTGGAATGGAGACAAAGGTAAGGAAGTTTTAAAGACATCTCTCTATTTCTATTTTCTTATTATTATGTGTTGTTTCTATAAAAGCCTTCAGTCTGAGTGAGTAATAGGAGACAGCCAACACTTTGGCTGACTGTGAAGTGAACCTGACAGAAGTTATTTGGTCGTACCCCTGATGCTATTATCTGGCTTTTAAAAACTTGCCTAGTTAGTTAATCTTTTTATACGCCTACATCTTGCTTTTTGTTAAGTAGGGAGTTTTTTCACCGTAAAATTAGATCACACTTTGGGGTTTGTTGATAAAACCATGGGAGTCCATAGGGCCCCCAAATGTAGTATGTTATGGGGCCATTAGGGTCATATGTATCATGGGGGCTCATATAGCCCTTGTAGTGGAGTAGAAATTATGGGGATCTAACAAAATCACAATTATGACGTTAAAGGTATATAGAAGTGTCCTGGGATTTACATGTTTCCTAACAAACAACCACTGATTAGAAGAAAAAAAAATGTTTTGTTTTTTTCAGTGTACTTACAGCTTTGTATGCAGCAAACTAAAATCTGGATCTGCACCCCCCCCCCCCCCCCCCCCAGAGTGCTTAGACCAAAATGTGCTTAGCAGCAGAGCATGCAAAAACAGATATTAAGCTGTTACTCAGTAAACAGCTGTGCCTGCAAGATCTAATTACATGGTTGTGAGGGGCAGTGCCATAGCTCAGCTCACAGCACAAACGCAGTGCTTGACAAGGAGAGAAAGAGAACATGCAGTGCTTGGTACACAGAATGGACTACCAGCAGGTGTGGTAATCATCAAATTAGGCCCAGCTGCTGCTTTTTTAGCTCTGCCAAACAGACAGAGGAAATAAAACAGCAGCAATAGTTGATACACAGAATGGACTAGGGATCATAATCACGTGTGGATGTGCTGCAGAGAGTGTCTCATATAAAAATACATTACACCTGCTAACATGGATACATGCCACACTACTTTGCAGCACGTATCTCCAGACTTTGCTACAAATGTTGCAACTACCTCTGCTTCCCCCTGACGAATTATGAATTTTATGCTAATTTAGCCAGAGTTTTGAGGGGGTATTTACTCTAAAATTCGACTGTCAGAAAACATTTTGATAACTTCAAGGTAAGTTTTTAAAAGTTTATTTTGTTATTTATCAGATGCATTCATATATATGCCTTAAAGGAGATTTTTAGGCTTTTTAGGGTGGGTGGGGATGATGGCTACAGTGGGTATACCTTATTAGTAAGGGTATAATAGCCCTCCAGGGGTAGAACATTTCCCAGAGGACCCCAAACTTTATTTATTTAGGAGGAAGAAATAGGCAGAGGGCATCATAAACCCCTCTGCATATATATTTTATTTGTATTAACTCCTTTCCCATCATGGGATTTTTTTATGCATTTTTTGAGGGGCCATGTTATAGCTTAGCAAATTTCATTGTAAAAATGCTTCAAGAAAAGCAGTCTATTTTTGGGGAGCAATGTAGTCAAGGCTTTATTTGCCTGTTATATGTTGATGTTTTTGCTTATTTGCTGATGAAGCTATATTGTGTAACATAAATAAATAAGGCAGATTTTAAGCCCGGTGCTCACTTCTACTCCCATGATATGAATCTGGTGCTTTGTATTCACTTCCAGAAGAGGCTATCTCATCCATGCTGATCACCAGTTCTGGTGGATAGTTGCCTCTTTTGACAATGTGCTTCAAAGTGTCTGTAAAGCCTGCAGCAGCTTCGGTGTCATAGCATGCCGATTCTCGGTGATCTTTATGTTGTAGAGTTTGTTCCTCTTTTTGAAGTGGTCATACCAACCTCTACTGGCTGCAAAGCTCTCCGTCACATCTGGGTCCAGATATGGCTTCTTGCCTTCTCCATTATGATGGCCTGGCTGATAGGCATGCTACACTCCAATTCTTCATCTCTCCATATGGTCAGCCTCTTCTCCATTTCCTCCAGGGCATAGCATCTGGAGCAGGTAATATTCTTTGCAGAATATGCAGTGCTTATGGTCGCTGAAGAATTTATCACCTACTTGTTCTTTAGGATGAAGAAGATGCTGGAGGTTGGCAATTTCAGATCCACTCCAATATCAACTTTCTCCCATTTCTCCAGGCAGTCCATTGGAATGTTCTGGCACTTCAACTTAGGTGGACCTTTGTGCTTAGAAAAAGAGTACAACAAAAATACAATTAATGTATATTTTATTAGACAATTAACAATCACATTAGGAGAACCAAGGAAAAAATAAAATGTTTCTATACTTTGCCAGTGGATGTTGTTGGTAGGATTTTGGGGGGCCCCTGGTGGCAATAGCTCCCTCCAGCTCCAAAGTTTTCTCCCTTACAAAAAAATACAATTAATGTAGAAATTTTTTAGACATTTAACAATTAACAGTTAACAATCACATTATGAGAAACAAGGGAACAATGAAAATATTCTGTACCTTGCCTCTGGATGTTGTAGGTTGGATTTGGGGGTCTTCTGTGTCTCTCTTTTTTTTGTTGCTCTTTTCTCGCTCCTTTCTCTCTCACTGTTTATCTCTGTCTCTTGCCCTTCCTCTATTAATGCTGTGATGCTGAGAGCATTAAATGGGATCCCACAAGGAAAAAATTGCATTTTTGCGAAGCATAGCGATCATTTGGCATCAGCGGCCAAAAAACAGTGCTGTAGTGGGGTTTAGCGCAAAGATAGAATTACAGAGAAAAAAGCGCAATAGCGAATCAGTGCTAAAAGGCATGGTGTAAAGCGTTATTGTACCTGTACTTGGATTTTTAATTACCTTAGTATTTGTCTTTTGTAATTTGCTGATTGTACCCACAGTACTTTATCCCACTTTGTGAATAGCTCTACAGAAAATGCTGCCACTTTGTAATTAAAGAGTAATAATAATAGAAAACACTTTACACATACCATCACCATATGTCACAGTTCTAGATATTTTATAGAGTAGTTATAAGATGTTAAACTGTACTATATTCAAAGCAGTGCAATGTTAGATAAAAATTCTGAAAGATACATCCTCTGGAGCAACCATTCCGCATGAGTATCCCAAGGTGCCCAGCAGGTCGCCTGATCAAAAGAGATTGAGAATCCCACATCATACAAAAGGGAATCCTATGGTACCACAGATATACTGCTGCAGGGGTGCCTGGATCTGCTCACACCCTGTTTTATATTCCCTTGAACAACACTACACACCCTGTTTTATATTCCCTTGAACAACACTACACACCCTGTTTTATATTCCCTTGGACAACACTACCAAGGAAGCTGGTAGATGACAATACAGTGTCTACATTTGTCTATGTTATGTCTAAACCCCCTATTCCAAGAGAGCAGAAAAACTGGCCCTATGCTTAGTCTACTTATAAGAAGAGAATTTGGTTCATCACTGCTTCTGAAAATTACAATTACATTCAATCTGCAGTCAGTGTGCTAGCTGTGAGCAACAGCATTGATTTTCATCAATTGTGCCTGAACTGGTGGGTCTTAGTTTCAGATTGGTAAACTATGTGGAATTAGGGACTGGAGAGAGGATATAAACAAAAAAATGAGAGGAGTGAAACAATGCAGATGATCCATGAGGGGGTGTGCAATACTGATCACTAAATTACATAATTTGCATTTCGTTCAAAGATTTTATAATTAGTAAAATATATTACTCTCTTCATGTTTGTTAATTTCACTATTTGAAAGTATTCACATGTTTACATCAACTCTGCTTGTACCATGTCTAAGGGAGCAAGTATAGAGCAGGGAAAGCAGTATTTTATGATTTACATGTACATTGTTTAGTTTGTTGCATATTAACATAATCTCGGTTTTCAGTATAAAGGGACCTTCCTTTCATATATTGCTGGAGATCATTAGGGACAAGAGGCTAGACTTGATTCATAGGTAGAGCAAAAAAAGGAGAGTAGGGGAAAATGAACTGTGGAGGAAGCCACATAATAATAAACATGCATCCTGTTACACTGGCTTGTAATTAAGTTTTGAAGCACAAATTCAAAATACATTAAATCAAAATAATAATGTTCGGTTTATTGAGCTCAGCATTTCCAAAAGGATCCATGTAACCAAAGTGCAAGTAAGTTAGTAAGGGATTAATCAAGAGATAAATCAATCAGTTCAGAGTTCAGAGCTGGCAAAGTCCTTGCGAGTTCAAGTCCAAACAAAAGTATAGAATTCAGGAAAGTCTGAGGGGAAAGAGGGAACAATACACCTGATAATGCACTTGTTAGAATAGGAACACTGGGAGGCTAACATAGAAAGCACAGTTGTGGCCTATAAACAGGATCTGTAGTAGAATGGCACACTCACGAGTAATTGGCAGGTTCATTGGCAAACTGATAAGGATAGATGGCACAGTGGCATATAGGTTACAGGAACCTGCTAGCCTGGACACGGAGAACACAAATATCTGGCAATAAAGGAATGCAAATGCAAGTGCGAAGAAGCTGGGAACAGAACAATAACTACTGGGCTACTTTGGACTGTTACGAGAAAAAAATGGTTACACAGAGATTAAACATAGAATACTAAGAACCTACTGACAAACATTAAAAAAAAGTGCAAGAGCTATGTATACTAAACTAAGAACATTCAAAGAAAAAAAGAAATGCAGTTTAACTGTTCTGAAGTGCTTCTTATAATTTTATCCAAGTAGAACCGTCTGGTTTATTGTATATCCCTGATACATCGCAGGAACAGAACCAACTCTGTTTACATCCACCCAAGTGCCCAGAATGTAACATACACATCAATTATGTACTTCAAACTGATGACTACTTTATTGATGAAATCACAGCACATTTATAGGCGCAGTAACATATATATATAACGGGAGGTGAACCCTTTAAAACGTAGGGATTGGGTCAGTCCGAGGCCCATATCAGGAATTTCTTTCCTGCTCTTTGCACTTGGTATAGGGTTCTTTACTTAACATGTCTGGATGGCAGATGTTCTTTTAAAATGGTGGCTAACTTCCCATCATGTTGTACCCCTTACTTGTAGCCCCAATAGCAGGGAGTCCCACACAACATATTTGATAAGAACCCCCTCATGTTGTACCCCCTTATTCCATATTTACTCCTGGGGAAATATTTTCTAGTAGATAATAGCACTGCACCCATGCTTATCCTGGTATAAAAATTTTAAGAGGGGTGTGACGATCCAGGGGTGGGGCTATTACTGCCCAGCGCACCTGCTATAGACTACAGGTTAACTACCCACAAGGACCGTTGGGTTCTTGGAAATCTCTGCACAGCACCCTGATATCTGGCTTCTGTATCAGTCAGGGTCTCTCCTTCAGGAATCAGCACTTCCAGGAGTCTCAGTAACCTTCCTGTGGTAGTGACCAGAACAAGTTACTTGCAGGGTGGTGATAGGATCAGTATCGCAGCCACCAGGAGCAAATAAGACAACATACCATTTATATATGTCTCATCAGTGACCTGATTTATTTTTGTAAACTCAATGATATTTTAAAGGGTTAGATACTGAGGGGATGTATGCAACAGAACAATGACAGGAAGTGGCAGAAACAGACAGGAGATTGACTCCACATTGGGTCTAAAATTCTAGTATCCTGATATTCTTTCTGGCACCTGTGAACCTCCAAATGCACATAATGCTGTCTCCATGTCCAGTTGTCCAGACCTCAAATAGAGTACATTAACTTTATCTGGCAAATAATGGGACAAAACAGATTACAATGCAATAGTCCAGTGGCTGGAGTCAAGCAGTCTGTCCTTTATGGTGGCTCAATGGGCTAAGAGCCAGCAACTGGAAAAGGGGCCCGTGACATTACTCCCCCCTTCCAGCCAGCAGTTCTGGGCCTATGAACCTTAACGGATGATAGTTTTGAACTGCAGCCCATAGCCCAAGTCCATGTCCCCATCCAAAGAAGAAAAAAAGTTGACCCAAGTGGCCACTGCAAAAATCCAATTGCTTCTTGGGGTGGTTGCCCATCTTTCAGAAAAGTGTCCACAGTCCCTAACCCCAATTTCTGTAGGGTCTTGGGAACACAATCCATTTGTACAGTCATTCTAGGGGGTATTTGATATAGCAGCCACTTCTCAGCCACCCTCCACCCTTTATCTTCACAACATATGGGATACCAAGCCTTCGGGTCCAAGGTAGCGACACAGCCGAACCCCAGCTCTTTTTCCTTCACTAAACCACCCCAAATTGAAGGCATCATTCTAGGGGACACATCCAAGATCTCAGGAACTAGGATCTCATCCAGGGGCATACTGCTACCCTCTTGGCCATAGGAAGGTAGTGGCTCTGGGGTAGCCAATCTAGGGACCTTAGGGTCAGTTGTCAAGGCAGGGTTGAGGAAAAACAGAGCAGGACTCAGGTTTAGCATCTCTAGATGGAAACCTTTTCCTGGCTGAGGCTCACCCGGAGTAGCAGACTTTGCTGGGGTCTGTAGCATCTTAGGGTAAGTATCCTCAAGGGCTGGTAAGGTTGGGATCACCTCTGCAGCTAGGGTACACTGTGTCAGGTCCTCTGGTATCATGGGCCGCTTGCCCATATGCTTTAATTCTGGGTCTGTCTGGACTGAAGCAATCCCCGTCGGCCCTGCTGGCAACTCTGCAGGGCTTGGCAGTGGAGCCTCAATTTGCTCCTTCTTCAGGGTCTCCCACACTTATCTGGATCCACCTGATCCATGCTGGGGAAGAGATTCAGGGTCTCAGGGGACGCCCCCTCTCCTAATAGCCTCATGCACCAATCTGGCATCACACTCTCCATGACCGTCAGCCTTTGCATCTCCACCTGTTTACTAACCGCCTGGAAATCAGCATTCTGTGGTTCAGGACAGGTAACAGTCAATGGATAGTTGGGCAGACTCTCAGGGCTTGCACCCTTCTCTGCCAACTGTTCAGTCTCCAGCTCCTCATCTTTGGTTAGCGGCTGGAACTTCTCTGTTTTTTGGCCATCTACCAGTGGCTGGTGCTGCTTAACACTGCTCCCTGGTCTTACATCTACTAGGATCTGGACTGTTCTTTCGTCCTCCCTATCCTGGTGAGTTCCCAGCAGTCTCGCTGATCTTGCTTGTTCTGTAGTGGTCAGATCTCCAGGTACTTTCTGGTTTCCTTCCTCCACCTTATAGTGGTGTAGCCAACAGTCCATTTCCTCTGGCAGTGTATCCTCTGCTAGCTCAGCTGTGGAAGCATGGGGTAACTCCAAGTACTTGAGCCAGGTCCCACCTGGGCTCACCTCCTAAAGCAGTTCCTCATACTCTTTTTCCAAATCCATTTCTTTATGGACTAATGGTTTGAGCAACATTTCTTTTTCTGTCCCCGGGTCTATTTCCACGTCCTTTTGGCATCATAGGATAGGATAGGATTTTCCCAGCAATCTGCAGTTCCAAGGCCACCCTTTGGATCTCCCTGCAGCACATCCGGGAGTCCTTCCACCATTCCAAGCTTGTAGTAGGAGGGCCATTGTGATACAGTAGCCAGAAGCATCAGGTTATCATACTGACCTTCCAGTCAAGCTCCTTCCACAGCAGGTCCTCAAGCCGCTGCTAGCTCCTCACCCTGCTGAAGCCCCAGGGACGCCATCTGCTGATTAAGAAGAGCTGTTCCCCCTTTGCATTCTGTGGCAATCCGTTGCCATCCCCAGTTCCTCATACTGGTGATCAGGCTTTTTTTCTCATGGATTACCTCCAAACATGTAATCAAACCAGTAACGTTTTCCCTTGGGCTTCAAGTTCTGGATAAAACGCTGATAGGTTTCTTTATCCCCCGTCAAGCTGCCGAAAAAAATTAACTTCAATCTTACATAGATCACCATATGCCATCCTTCAGCTGCTGGTTACAGCACAGAGATGCCACCACTGCCAACCAGTTGTGACAATCCAGGGGTAGGGGCTATTACTGCCCAGCGCCACCTGCTATAGACTACAGGTTAACTACCCACAAGGACCGTTGGGTTCTTGGAAATCTCTGCACAGCACCCTGATATCTGGCTTCTGTATCAGTCAGGGTCTCTCCTTCAGGAATCAGCACATCCAGGAGTCTCAGTAACCTTCCTGTCGTAATGACCAGGACAAGTTACTTGTAGGCTGGAGATGGGATCAGTATCACAGTCACCAGTAGCAAATAAGAGAACATAGTATTTCTAAATGCCTCAGCTTTGAACTGATTTATTTTTGGAAAGTCAACACTATTTTTAGGGGTTAGATAAATAGGGGGTGTATACAACACAACAATGACAGGGAGACGCAGGCAAACACAGGAGATTGACTCTAATAGTCTGGCATCCTTGCATCCTGGCATTCTGTCTGATACATGTGAACAATAGGCCAACCTCCAAATACACATAAAGCTGTCTCCATGTCTAGTGGTTCAGACCTCAAATAGAGTACATTAGCTTTATCTGGCAAACAATAGGACAAAACAGACTACAATACAATAGTCCAGTGGCTGGAGCCAAGCATTCTGTCCTTTATGGCGGCTCAATGGACTAAGATCCAGGAACTGGAAAAGGGGTCTGTGACAAACGGTTATACATTATATTGCAACTTCACCAAGGCAGCAGATGTCTCTAAAATCCCCTTGCATTAATACAGCATTTAAAAATATGAACACAGGATCAGCATATAAAAACAAAATCAGGAACTGCTTTTATTGCTGTTGCAATTCATACCATGTACATCTTGTCAGACAGATCATGATATCTGCGATCCTAACTCGAAGTCTGGAGCATAACTATTTCTATATAGGACAGTTACAGATTACATAACTGAATCCCAACTCAGTTAACCACTCATGAACACAACTGAACATGCAGCATAACATACAGTAATCAATATAACATAACAACATTAAGCCTTTGATCTTTAAAACCTGAAAATGTTACAATTGCAAATCGCTAGTAAATTGCTACAAGTCCTCAACTGTTTTCACACCTGTAAATGGCAAATATAGCCTAAAATCCTACGGGTACTAGAGAGGCCCGGCAAGGTGGTTAAACTCACAGTAAAAGCAAATCTAAACACACTACTGTATTTTAAATTATAGGGAAAGTGATGAAAGTTATTAAAATGAATAGCACAACATTCTCAAGCTCGCAAATCTGCGATAAAAAATACTTTTTTTTGTGTTTCATTTTCATGTTATATCGATCCCGGCAATCAATATGTTAATACATATAATAGAACTTGCATGGACTAGAATATTATATTTATTGATTTTTTCATATTGCATTATTTCTGGAATGCGGGTCTGATGGCAACTTGGACTTCAAAACTGTAGGTGATTGAAATTTAACCTCCATGTTTTAGTGAAGTAATGATGACGGTCTCTTTTACCATTGGCTCCATCTAAACCCATGACTATGGGTTTGAATAATTTATCATGTTCACACCCGGAAATGCTACGTGCCGCAGCATGGTTTATGAATTTGGATTCCGGCCATGTCCTTGCAGGCTTTGACTAGAATATTATATTTATTGTTTTTTTCATATTGTATTATTTCTAGAATGCGGGTCTGATCACAACTCTGACTTCAAAACCGTAGGTGATTGAAGTGTAACCTCCATGTTTTAGTGACGTAATGATGATGGTCTCTTTTACCATTGGTACATTTAAACCCATAACTACGTGTTTGAATAATTTATCATGTTCACGTCCGGAAATGCTACGTGCCGCAGCATGGTTTATGGATTTGGATTCCAGCCATGTCCTTGCAGGATTTTCTAATTTAATCGCTCTGTAACTCCTGCAAATTTCAAGCCTGCAAACATACAGGCGGCATGGCAGCCACTGCTGGCTTGGAATTTAATAGGGCTCATAGTGTCTGGTTACCAGCGTTACATCAATAAAGTCTCACAACAATACAATGATTCTGATTAACCCAATATTGTGGCCTTCTCCGTGAATCACATGGTGAACCCACACAATATGGCACACAATAATAAAGTAGCTGTCAAAGTTCAAGTGTCCAGACTGGGAAGACAGGGTCAGGAAGCAAGAATACCAATAGCCCATGTTAATCCAGGGCCCCCAAATGTGCAGCAGTCCCACAAACTTTTGCCCAGCCCCCATAGAAAATGAGACCGCCATCATTACGGCAGTAAAACATGGAGGTTACATGTCAATCAATTAGGTTTGGTGGTCTGATATGCAAAGGGACTCGCAAACCCTCAAAATACAAAATAATAAAAATGAATGCCAATACTGTTCTAGTCCATATGGGTGGCCTATTATGTATTAACTCATTGATTACCGAGATCGATGTATATACCCAAAATTAACATTTTTTTTTTTTTAACTGCTGATTTGTGAGCTTCATACTGTTGTGCCATTAATTCTAATGTCTTTCATCGCTTTACCAGTATTGATTTTTTTTGCAGTGCTGCATACAGGGGTTAACCCCCCTTGTGGGTCCTCTCTAGCACTTGTAGGATTTTCTCCTACATTTGCTGTTTACAGGTGTGAAACCATTTGCAGCCTTGGGGAATTGGAGCAATTGAATAGCGATTTGTGATTTTAGCGATCGTAGCTCTTGCGGAAGTGAAAGATCAAAGGCTACGCGAGGCTGAAGTTGCAAAGTTTTCAAGGCTGTAACCCATAACCGTCTGGAGCCCTCAAAAAGACACCAATTGAATAGCAACTTAACTTACAGCTCCATAACTTTAAAATATATTTTTCCTTAATACAAACTTTTTTTTTTTTTAAAGTATCACTAAAAAGCAAAAGAAAGGTAAAGAGAATGTGTTGGATACTTTTTTTTAAACTAAGGGGAGAAGTGATTACTTCTTACTATCCCTTTTCTTGAAGGTACACAAAAATAAAATAATAATATATACAGATAACCTTCAAATTATGTGTAGTTTGAAGGATGATTATACTTAATGTTCCTGATAAATAATAATATCTTAGGGATAATAACTTACTCCCTAGGGTGTTTGGCATAGATCACATATAAACAGAGTATGGCTCTTAAAAGTAAACAAATTATTTTTGAGATTTCTTTTTTTATATACATGGATTTGTTTCTGCAAAAAAAAAAGTTACTACTAAGGCAGTTTTGAGTTTCCCAAATTGTACTTAATAATTAATATTAGTGTATGGTGCTAATATTGCTGCAATATCTTCTAAGAATGTATATTTAAGAGCGTTCTTAAGCTTCCAAAATTTAACTTAATGACTAATACTGTGGGGTAAAATATTTCTTTGTTGGAATATATTCCAAAGATATATGTATAAAGTTTAGGTATAACAGATCTTTTTCAAAGACTTATTCAAAGACACTCATTCAAATGTGATTTGGCCAATTGAATAGGGCTCTATATAAGCGCATAGCATATTTTTTTTACAGAAGTCTTTAGTTAGTGAACTTCTATCCAAAAGGTCTTCACTAACTAAAAACTTCTGTAAACAAATATGCTATGTGCTTATATAGAGCCCTATTCAATTGGCCAAATCGCATTTGAATGAGACCCTTAGTTGGTTGAGATTAAACTGAGATAAAGAATATTTATTACTAATACATTTTACTAGGGTAGGATTCCTGGGAGAAATCGGGACCGGGATCAGGACACCATGGCAGGTCTGAACCAGCAATTGTGGCAACTGTGTACTGTGCACTTGTGTTTCTTCCTTACCATCCCCAGGAATGAGATTAAGAGAAACTGTTAACTTCATCTCCTTTTTGCCTATAGAGAAGTACCTCAGGAGTCCATTGGGTTTTCCACTTTTTTGAACTCCTGCATGGTAGTAAAATGAGAGGTGCATTAAATATCATTAGAGAGGCCTGAGAAGGGAAATATTGATACAATGAAATACCTGATTCTGACAGCAATGTTCATAGAACTGCTCATATAAATAGATTTTTCAGAACAGAGAAGCCAGTTAGCGATCCAGAGGAAGGGTTACTGCCTGACTCCCTAAAATCTCCCAGCCCCTCCAACCAGGCAAAATTTGTTTGTACCTCAATGAATCTAACGAACCATCAACAGGGTCAGCTACAATCTCCACTAGCTTACTACCCAAAATCGTTAACTCGCTTGCCGGACTTCTCCATTTTAACTGCACACAATGTGCTGACCACTGACTGCCCTCCCCTAAAGCAGTCCTCACAAGTTGCTCTGGGACATTATTCATAAGGAGTTAAATGCTCCAGCTTAAAGTTATTGAGCCCTCCAGTAGTCCCTGGGAATCCCCCTTTAGTACTAATAAAGGCTGATCCTCTCGGTTCTTTGTGGACTACTGAAACTTAAATGAGAAAACTAAAACAGATGCTTATTCTATCCTTAGGATGGTCAAAATAATAGATAAACTAGGGTCAGCTATTTATCTGACTACTCTTGACCTCTCAAAGGGTTACTGGTAGATTATTATCACCCATTCAGGCCCTAGCAGTTTACGGTAATTCCCTTTCTGATGAAGAACGTTCTTTCTACGTTTCAGATATTGTAGGGCTTACTTGGAAGACAAAGCTATCTTTAGCTCATTGTGGGAGGTACATTTATGGCACAACAGTGCTATATTCTCCAAGATTCAGGAGGTAGGGCTTACTATATGGCACAACAAATGTCAAACAGCCAAAGCTGAGGTATTGTTCTTAGGATACTGGGTAGGAAGTGGGAGAAGAAGTGCCAGTGCCAGCTAAAATGCAGGGTATCGCTACCCATCCCACCCCAAAAAAACAACAAACAGGTAATGGCTTTCCTGGGCACTGCAGGGTATTTCTTCAAATATATTATAGTGCCATTGCCAAGCCCCTGACCAATCCCACAATGGAGAAGTTGACCCACGTTGTGGATTGGAACCCAGCATATGGTACAAAGTCTACAAGCCACCCTTACCTATATAACCACTCCTTGCTACCCCAGTCGACCTTTCAGTGTCCGCACCGATGCTTCCACTTATGGCTTGGGAGCAGGACTTAGCCAGATTGATAACCAAGGACAAAAGCACCCCATCACCTATCTTTTTCAAAAACTGGTGGCCAGGCACGTGGTATGCTGTGATAGAGAAGGAGTGTTTGGCCATGCTGTGAGCCTTGAAAAAACTACAGCACTAAATGTATGGGAGATGTTTCACTGTAGTTACAATCTCCTGTGCTGGCTTTACAGAGTAGCAGGATGTAGTGGATGATTGCTATGAAGGAGCTTGGCTTTAAAAACTTATCACTGTACTATTAAGCATCATAAAGGTAGCACTTATCCGAAACGCTGATGGACTGACACACCATGAGGACAAGTAACTTTAGCACATCTGGGATCATCTGGTAAGGTCATCCTCTACTTGCTTATACTGAAATGGGGGCCATGTGTATCTGTAAACTTTGGGAGATCAGGTGATAATAAAGTATAATAGTTGGCCCCAGGCAGGTCCAGCCTATGATTAAAAGAAAGCTGACCAGGTATAGCTGGACCTTCTAATAATATTGTGTCTAATCCCACTAGAAGAAATATCTCCTTGTCTGGCCAGCCAGACATTTTGTGTATAACTAAGTTACTACTGATAAGTCAGTCATGTTATCCGGGCATTGTTCTAGATTGGGTGGTGCCCAGCTACCCCTTAGGAAACCCTTTTTTTCTTATGTTAAGTTATACCATTCTTCCATTGTATGTGTTGGGGTATAAAGATGAGTTATTGGGAATTAAGATCAGGCTCTCACATATGTTTGATTTCCAGTTGTGACCTTTAGCTGTGTTGTGCCAGTTATATATTCTGACCTCTGGTTTCTTTTGTGACTTTGACTGTCTGTTAGCCCTATTCTATTCCCCTATATCGCAAATTACACAGGCCCTCATTCAATTGCAATTTGGCCAATTGAATAGGGCCCTAAATAAGCACATAACATATATTTTTTAAAGAAGTTTTTAGTTAGCAAGCATCTATCCAAAAGAAAGGTTTTAACTAACTAAAAACTTCTTTAATAAAAATATGCTATGTGCTTCTTTAGGGCCCTATTCAATTGGCCACATCACAATTGAATGAGGCCCACAGTCATTAAGAACAAAGTAAATCTTCATAACTATTCTATTCATCCAACGCAGCATGATTGCAAGAGAACTGTCCCAGATGACTACGGATAGGCACACTCCAAACAATAATAAGCAACAGTAGTCATCATCACCAGTAGTGATAATCACCAGTACTGACAGAGATCATATATGGCACATCCATTGGAAGGTATGTTATCTACACAAGAACCTTAGTTCTCACATACTGGGGGGTGAGATATGTCATCATAGCATGAGGCCCTAACAAGAGGGCTGGCTGACAACGATTTTGGGTAAATAGGGGAGGTAAACGCCACAGGTATATCAATAGATAGTACAGACACTGGATTTTCACATGGAGCATGAAAGGACAGGGTGTTATAGGCACAGGGGACTATCATGACAAGGGGTATTACACTAATGTCTTAAAGCTGTTCAGGAAGGCCTACAAACACAAAAGGATGCTGCGGAGAATCCTACCTCCATCAAAAGCAATCATGGGTATACCTGGCCTGGCAAGTCTCATGCCATTGCTGTTGTTCTTGTTGCAACATTTATAACAATAACTAGTGACTTGCCTGTCAAAAATGACGGGGCAATAAAATTGTAAGGCAGGTAATGCTGATTGCCCCCGACATTAATTTTGTTGGTGGTCTGAGATCCTTCAGCGCTCATTTCGAGCCTCGCGCTGTACGCCTTCAGCACTCATTGTTGTTGTATTTTTTTTTGTTATAGGCGCTTTTGCTGTTATTGTTTGGTCGGCGCTGATCTGCTTTTTGCTCTTATTGCAAGGCTTTGTGTGCTATGAGCAGCGTTGGCGCTCGTTGTGAGTCGTGCAGTGAATGGCTTTTGTATTTATTGTGAGTGTTTTTTTTTCTTTTGTGTATATCTTTTTTGTTTGCTAATTAAATAATTAATAAATTAATAAATTAATATACTTTACCTATTTGGAAGTAATATATGCAGGAAGCATTGTGCTGAAGAGCTGACAATCTGTTTTCATGTTCCTGCAGCATAGAATGTCGGTTTGCAATGTTGTGGAGCTGAAGTGTAAGTGTCAGCAAAGTGTGCAGTGTGTAGTGTAAATAGGCTGCGTGTGCGAGGGAAAGCTGTTAGGGTAGCTGTGTACTTCCTCATTGTATAAGTTAGTGTTGTAAAATGACGGTGAAATTGTATGTGGTACGCAGATGTGGATGATGTAGCGTCCTTGGTAAGAGTGTATCTTGTACCTCGTACACCTTTTTTGAAAAGCCGTATGTGCTTGGTGGTGTTTTGCGTCTTTAGGGTCCTGTAGCCTCGTTCTTGTTTTTTTCGGCGGCCATTTTTTCTCTTGCTTAGGGGATTTTCGTGTTTCTAAACTCTGGAATTTGGACTTAAATTGAGTTGTAACTTCACTTGCAGAGGCCCTGGGTGCCCCCCCCCCCCCCTCCCCCTTGCTGTGGGTAAGGTTTTTATGTCTTTTTTGTGTGTATTTATTGTGTTTTTACTGTTTTCAGGTGCGCTTGGTTCGGCCGTTAAAATCTTATTTTTGCAAGGTCGTAATGTTGTTTTTTTTAAGTCCCTCGTCTCGTATTTTTTTATGCTAAGTCCGTAAATTTTCCGTTCTAAGTCCCGCGGTTCGTATTTTTTTGTTTAAGTCCGTATATAGTGATTGCGTGTTAGATCTATTTTGGTAAAGTGCCGCTTGTTTGGGTGTTTGTAACCGCGTGTGAGGCTCTGTAGAGCCTCAACCTCCGCAAATGCATTGCAGCCGACGTTGGAGCCTCCACATTCTGCAAATGCGGCCCCTCGCTTGCATTACCTTCAAATAAAAAATAAAATAAACCAGTTTCAGCTGATTTTCCTGCTTTGGCGACAGAAATATACATCCTGCTCATCTGACAGACATTAATACATTCTGCCATTTGCATGTTTATCAATGTGTTGAGTCTCTGGTGTATTAATCTATGTATACAAAGGCATGCTTGTGTGTATCAGGGCATTAATACACAAACACTGACACTATTTTATTTTTTACACACACACATATATATATGTAGTGCTATAATAGATATTTAAATTTAGAACATTATAAATAACTAATCTTTGAAACTTTCTAATTATAAACTGTCTGCAAACTGCTGACATTCAGCAAAGACACGTGGACTGAAATGATGTCGATTAACAACAGACTCTACATCCAACTGGGGCATCCGGATACAAAGCAAATACAGGAATTATTTTCATTTTCCACACAGTGTTTACCATAACCTTTAAATACTTAAGTTGGCAGCACAGCTGCCTTAACGAGAAGGTCATGGATTTGTTTGCTAACAAAACGAATGGGCTCCAAGCCAATTAATATCCCAGCACACAGTGCTCCATGAACTCACACTTGACACATGGGTTTTCCATGAGTCCACATATGCATAATTTAAATTGTTGGTAACATTTTAATTTCCTGAAAAATGGTATAATTAGTCAAATTTAAAGAGATATGTAGCCACATTAAATTTGAAGTCCGTAACCGCTACAGGACACCCGCAACGGCTGCGGGCTTGAAATTTGGCCATGTTACAGATCGATTACATTAGACCATGCCACGGGCTACAGGACGGAGATGCAATCCCATAAACCATTCTTGCGCACGTTACATGTGAGGCAAGATCATAATCAATTAGTCAAACCCATTAGTTACAGGTTTAGAGGGAGCCAATGGCAAAAGAGATCGTGGGCATGACATCGATAAAAAATGGAGGTTGGATTTCAAAGTCTTACGAGTTTCAATCAGACCAGCATTCCCCAAAAAATGCAATATTAGAAAATGATTAAATATGATATTCTTGTCTAGTTCCATTATATCGATCCCAGAAATCAATGTGTTAATACATATAACATGGAAATTACACATTAAAAAAAGGACTTTATATTGCGAATTTGCGAGCTTGAGAATATTGTGCTATTAATTCTAATACCTAACATCACTTTCACTTTAATATTAAGTACAGTAGTGTGTTGATATTTGCATTTACAGAACTACAGATAGGACTTTAACCCCCTTGCGGGTTCTCTCTAGTACCCGTAGGCTTTTTGGCTCCATTTGTGGCTTACGGGTTTGAACACCAGTGAATTTTTTTAAATTTAATAGAGAATTTCCAATGTAACAGTTACGGGCTTGACAGATCAATGGATTAGCGGGCGCTCAGGTCAAATTTTCACATCCCATAGTGTTTTCTCGCTTTTAACAAGCAGATCATCAGCGGGTTGCTTTACGGGGCCAATTTATTAGCCGCAAGTCTTGCAGGCTACGTTAGGGGCTACGGTTTTAAAGTTCCAAGAAATTTTATGTGGCTAATGGAGAGGGCCGGATCATTCATTAGGCGAGTTAGGCTCCTGCCTACAGGCGCATCTCTGAGAGGGGTGCCTCATTATCACCCCATCTTCCACCAGAGATACCCTCCAAATCCCCTCTTCGCGTGTGCTTCACTGTGCAGTGCCTGCTTCCTCTAAAAACAGAGAGAGCTGCCGCAGTTAACACTGAGCTCCAGACAGGAAGCTCAGATTATACTGCAGGAAGCCTAAAGGGGGAAAGAAGAGAGAGGCGGGGAGAGAGAGGAAGAGGGAGGGGATAGAGGAGGGGAAAGAAGAGAGAGAAAGAGGGAGCGAGGGGGAAAGGAAGAGAGAGGGTAGAGAAAGGGAGGATGAGAGAGAGGAAGAGAAAAAGAGGAAGCAAGAGAAGATATGGGAGATAGAGAGGTAGAGAGAGAGACATAGAAAGAGGGAGGGGAAAGAGGGAGAGAAAGAGAAAGGAAGAGGGAGCGAAAGAAATAGGGAGAAAGAGTGAGGAAAAAAGAGAACGGGAGGGAGACAGGGAGAGGGAGATAAAAAGAGAGAGGTAAGGGAGAGAGAGTGAGAGAAAGAGAAGGGAGGGAGAGAGAGAGAGGGAAGAGAGAGTCAGAAAGGGAGAGAGGGAAACAGAGAAAGGAGAGAAATAGAGGGGGAGAAAGAGAAAGGGTAGAGAGAGGAGAAAGAGAGGGAGAGAGAGAAAGAAGGAGAGAGAAGGGAGGAAGAGAGAGCGGGAGATAATGTGAACAAGTAATAGCTTGGCGTGTGTATGAGTAGCTATGCTGTAAAAATGGCGGAAATGTCTGCAATTGGCTCACCCAGCAAGATAGTGATATACACGCACAGAAAAAGGAAAAATGGGTGCGTGCACACTTTGCGCAAGCACTCACAGGGGCTCCTCCACTTTACTGCCTAGGGGCTCCAAAAAGATAAATCCGGGCCTGCTAATGGACATCCAAAATATTCTAACACAGATTTTAAAATGTATGGGTTTTTTTTTAAAATAAGTCAGTGCCCTAAAGTCTAGTATTGCATGTTTTATGTATATTGGGTATTCAATTTTCCCTTTATAAAAGTAAAGTATATGGTTTTATAATATTTCAGTAATTTCTGTAGTTTACTTAAACTTCCCATACAGGAAACATGGACAAAAATGTGACTCCATTTCTGGTTGTTATCTGTCCTGAGCTTATTGCTCCAATCAGGACCATATTCGGAGATTTGTATTACTCACAATCCTTTTCGTCTCGGATATTAATTTGCAAAAGGAACAATTCTAGAAAACACTTTCTTTCTCTGTAATGTATTATTAGGTTGGTTGCTCCCTGATTCATAGATTCACTTGCAACACCAAACTTTGAATGTGTTGCATTTTCTTTATGTTTTTAAATAATGTGTAAGATTTGTTTTCCAAGTATGTATTAAGAAGCCACAGGGGTTCTGAATTGGATGAAAACACATGTTGTCATCTTATAGATATTAAATAGAAATTATATATTATTCTAACATGAGTTTTATAAATCTTAGTTTTGGTGTTTATGTTTATGTGCTGCTTTGTGATTTAACTGTGAGACTATTGTACAAATTAGGGAGGTACCATATAATGAATTACACTGTAGGCTGAATATTGTTCTATGAAGAATAACTTGCCTGATCATTGTATAAGCACAGAAACCATTATAGGTGATAAAAATCCCAGAATATGAACTTGGAGGAATTAGTGATTCGTTTTGACATCATCAGTGGGCTCGCGAAAGTGAACAATCAAGGGACAGGTCATATTGTTGTCCATTCTTCTTTCAAGGTCAGTTTAGAATAAACTACACACATTCAACAATTATTTTAAATGCCTCCTACTCAGAGTATATTTAAAGAAGTAAAAATGTGTACACAATAATTCTAATCAGAATCCACAAAACAAAAATAAAAGGTAGTTCTACGATATCTCAACCTTATGAAAAATGTATACAAGATGTCAGAGCCAAGATCCAAAGCTCGCCTGATAAAACAGTTATATAAATGTAAATAAAAGTTAATAAATATTTTGTGGCTCTGGATAGATAACCTAAACTGAGCTATTCCAACCCTTGAAGTGGATTACACCAGTATCTTGGCTGCTGTTAAATGAGTCTTGAAATCCTTTAGATTTTTTCAGGGTTTTGAGCTGCATGGTGAAGTACTCCACATCTGTATGGGCAAGACCTCTACATCTTATATTCTTATTCTGGTTACATTAACAGTTATTTGGTGTATAATGTTTTATAACAATAGACTTATACTTGTATCAAATACAAGTGATTAAAACAAAACTTGAGCAAACGTTTAAAATAAAATAATCTTGATATACCATTCAGATATAATCATCTGAAGTCAGAAATGCCATGTTTGCACACAGTATGGATATTCAGATGCAGGGGAAGCAATACTGACAGGTTGAGAGCTACTGCTTTAGATAACGAGACATGGAGCCTCATTCAATTGCAAGGCCGCATCTCACGGTATATAGGCCGTATGTCTGCGAGCCTGCTGTGGGCTCACAGTCGGCTACAAATCCGGTACTATTCAATTGAACAAGCTCGCAAGTTAGGGCTGAGGACTCAAGACGTAAACCCTGGTTTCACATGTAACGCTTCAGAGTATCCGATCTGATGAAGTGCGCCAAAATCAAGCAAGCCTGTAATTTGCAATCCCGTCACAGGTAAATTAACCAAAAGGAACCAGAGAACACCAATTAATGCTGCAGAAATGGGTTTAAAAGGCCGCAAAAATCTTAACTCCCTAACTGTGCTGTAATTGAGAAAGTCAATACACAGGTCCAGGCGTTGGTGGGTTTTCGAGAGAGATATAGATAGAGAGAGACAGAGAGAGAGAGAAAGAGACAGAGAGAGATAGAGAGTACAAGAGAGTGAGTGAGAGATAGAGAGACAGAGAGAGACAGAGAGAAACACCGGAGGAGGAGAGTGAGGAGAGGAGGAGAGTGATGAGAGAGAGGGAAACACTGGAGGAGGAGAGGAGGAGAATTAGTAGAGAGAAGGGAACACTGGAGGAAGAGAGTAAGCTGGAGAGTGAGGAGAGTAGGAGAGGGAGAGGTATGGAGAGGGAGAGGAGGAAGCAAATCAGGGAGGCGAGGTAGAGGTGTAGGAAAGTAGGAGGGGGGAGCGATGTGCCCACAGATGTAAGCACACAAGGTGTAGGAGCAGAGGGTTAGGGGCCTGATCCCAGGGGGTAGGCAGTGGGGATGAGGGGCAGGCCCCAGGGAGAGAATAGGAGGCCAGGAATCCCAGGCACAGTTGGAAGGGCAAGAGGTTGTACCAAAGCAGAGGGCCCACAATTATAGCCCAGAGGAGACAGACATCCTCCTCAGGGAAATTTGTTTCCCCTATAGCATCATACATGGTGGGAGGGATGTGATGCCTGGCGATAAGACACATGCCTGGAATGCGGATGCTGCAGCTGTTGCGTCATTAGGGGTTGCAAACAGGGATGTGAAGACTGTCAAACACTGATATGATGACTGCCGGATGAAGGTGAAGAGGATGATGGCAGCGGAGATCAGAGTAGCCCGCGCAACCTGTGGTGGCCCACCAGCTAACATCACATACTGTGGATGGGAGCAGACTCTGATGGAGTGGATGCAGCCAGCAGCAGTAGTGGGCCTTCCAGGACAGCTGGACACTGGCTTTCAGGAAACCCTGCAATGTGAGTATCATATACACCATCACACCATCATATGCACACATGAACCACACACACATACTGTAGATAACTGACATACAATAGCACTGTAAGATAAGTGAAGATATATAGGGCAGTAATAACCATGTAAATCCAGGAAGCAAACATATTATTATCATAATTGTTATCAATGAAATGTCTGTCCAATACCGGCAGTTAAAACGGATTCTGTTTAAACTTAATTTAAGACATAGATGTTTAAATCTCAATAGCAATCCCTATCTTCCCCATGTTAAACTGCATTGTTTAGAGCTGTTTTGCTTAACACTCCTACTGCTTGGAACCTATCAACAGTGTTAAACGAGGTATAGCTGTAGATCAAGATTGATTTTACATGCAAAAGAAAGTACATGTATGGGTGTGCACACTGCAGCATATGTGAATACAGACGCTGAAGGACTGCATGTGCATGTCATGTACTAGCCTAACCTGGACCATATCTCATAAGCATGTTAAAAGCCATTGGTGAGAATTGGTCACAGATTGGTCAGTCTCACACACTGCACAACAGATTCAGCTGAGCATGTGTCCTAATGAACTGCAAATGGAACACCGCACCAGCATTACATATATTGATATGAGCCATGATCCACAATGCTCATGATACAGCTCAATGTTTATCTGTGTAAAACAATCACCACAGCGAATTACAAGTGACCATGATGATAGGGATATGGAAACACAGAGCAAACAGTTGTTTAGAGAATCAATACTCAAATATTATTGTCTTCTCATTTCAGTACACAGGAGGCATACCCCAGTCACAGAGACCCAGGTGGTGGCTCCACAGGAAGAGGAACCACAATCACCAATGCAAGTGAAGTGGTGGTGGAGGAAGCCGAGGGCCCTGGGACCATCAGAAGCAAGACCATTGTGGGGAACACCCCCCTCACACGCATCATGGGCACGTTCCCAGAACCAATTGACATGTCATGAAGCCATCAACCACCTGCAGGGATGTCGAGGTCCTGGGGGCCACTCTCAATAGGCCCACCACTGCCACCTGGTGAGATGAAATGGATGCAGTGGCCAGACCCCAATGTTCTTTCACTCCTGACAGACCAGGCCCCAACAGATGATGCCCCAACAGATGTTGTCCAAACAGATGTTTCCCCAATAGATGTTGCCCCAACAGACGATACCCCAACAGTTGATGCCCCAACAGATGTTACCCCAACAGACCGAGCCAAAACCATCGCTACAGCAACACAATCACCACAGGCAACACCATCGCTACTGGCAGCACCATCGCCACAGGCAATACCATCGACACTGTCAACACCTCTGGCTTTACCACAGCCCATCCCCAGTCCAACTATGTCTAGTGACAGACCTCACACTCCCTCAGAAGGCACCTGGAGCGACTTCTTGTTGCACATCTACATGGATGATGATCGGAATTATGGAGCAATGCAACGTCTGACAGCCCAGCTTGAAAGGCAAGATGATCAAGGCGACAGGAGCAGATCAATATATGGTGAGGTGAGGATGGAGAGGTATGAGCAAAAGACTCATAGGGACAGACAAGCCTAGACACATCTCATGGAGCAGCTAGTGCAGTTGGCGGAAGGCCAGGTCAATACTCTCCACAGGCTCCACCACCACCGCAACCAGAGACTGCAGCCTCCTTATCTCACCCCTTACCACCAACGTCAGCTGCTACTCAGCCAGACCAGTTGGACGCACCCCTCAGTCCAACACCTCGTAGCCGTGGTATAGAGAGGAAGCGTGCAGGCATGGAAGGTGGGGCCCCAGTGCTCAGAAAGAGGAAGTAGGTGAGAACGTCCTCTAGGTCAGTAGTTGTCAAACTTCTCCCCAGGACCCACTGTACAGGTTTAGGTGAAACACTGTGTGAATACACAGGTGAAGCAATTTGAGGCTCCACCACCTGTCGAATACTAGTTGGCTCACTTTTGGTTCCCAAGTTTCACATACATCTTTGCCTGTCTGGTGGCTCCTAAGGAGAGGATTGAGAACCACTGCCCTAAGTCCTCCTCATCCACACTCCACAATTAATATTATTTTGTATTAATGTTGACATAATAATGGCTGGCTACAGAGTGTGTACACGTATGGTTATGTTGAATATTTCTGCAATTGATGTTTAATGTGGATTGCCGTTGACATGAGGTGTTGCAGTCAATCAAAATAGTGTTCTGATTGATATCTTGTTCTTGTCTTTGTAGGTCTTAATAGCCCAATCTCAAGACCATGAAGGCATGTTTGTCAACCCTCTCCTTCTATGTCACAGATTCTGCTCATCAATTTCTGATTATTCCTTAATATCTGAAAACACACTGTGTGTGGAATAGATTTGTATGTCATTATCCATTATTATTTGCATCTGCTTAAATGAGCAGATATAGACAAGTTGTAAGTACTATGCATATGACCTTTTTCTTCAATTACATGAAGTGATTTCTGATGATCCTTTTTTTCAGCAAATTTCGGTTGCAGTGATGTATGACCACGTGTGACCCTGGTAGGTGCTATGCATCATGCTTGTCAAACTTCTCCCCAGGACCCACTGTACAGGTTTAGGTGAAACACTGTGTGAAAACACAGGTGAAGCAATTTGAGGATCCACCACCTGTCGAATACTAGTTGGCTCACTTTTGGTTCCCAAGTTTCAAATACATCTTTGCCTGTCTGATGGCTCCTAAGGAGAGGATTGAGAACCACTGCCCTAAGTCCTCCTCATCCACACTCCACAATTAATATTATTTTGTATTAATGTTGACATAATAATGGCTGGCTACAGAGTGTGTACACGTATGGTTATGTTGAATATTTCTGCAATTGATGTTTAATGTGGATTGCCATTGACATGAGGTGTTGCAGTCAATCAAAATAGTGTTCTGATTGATATCTTGTTCTTGTCTTTGTAGGTCTTAATAGCCCAATCTCACGACCATGAAGGCATGTTTGTCAACCCTCTCCTTCTATGTCACAGATTCTGCTCATCAATTTCTGATTATTCCTTAATATCTGAAAACACACTGTGTGTGGAATAGATTTGTATGTCATTATCCATTATTATTTGCATCTGCTTAAATGAGCAGATATAGACAAGTTTTAAGTACTATGCATATGACTTTTTTCTTCAATTACATGGAATGATTTCTGATGATCCTTTTTTTCAGCAGATTTCAGTTGCAGTGTTGTATGACCACGTGTGACCCTGGTAGGTGCTATGCATCATGTTTATTCTAGACTATGACATTACCCCCTTAGTTAACCCCTTTTTCCCAAAAATAAGCATCTTGCCCTCCAGGGATCCACCCACACCACACCCATGATGTTAATGCACAGTCTTGTACATTTCTGATTGTGCTCTGTGTATGAAATAAAGCTTTGTTATACCGTTCTCACTGTGTCAGTGTGATTTCAACTGTTGGGGTTTTGGGACATGCACATACATCACATGTGTGCCACATTCCTATACTTGTAAACTAATGAGCGATTGTTACTATGCAATAGATTAATACATGTAATAACAATAATAATAATAATATCATAAGTTATCATATAATAATATATTATTTAATAATATAGGGTTAATACACATGACAGGTCCAATTTGTGATACTGTGGAGTATCAACATTCTCCTGAAGGTCTGATAAGAATATGGCCAGTGATAATGTGAATTGATTCATAGCAAAACACTTAATGGGATGTCACCAAATAATAATGGATATACATCTTGGCACATGGTCACCATCAATGGCATGGGGCTTTCCAGGATGGTTGTAGCGAAGATTATCCTTGATGGAGGTGAGTTGGCTGTTGATCCACGTGCCTCTGCACAGCCTTGCTGTGTTTTTGAGGCCCTTCCTAAAAGGTTAGAGTAGCTTAGTGGGGTGTATGTTCCCCTGGTCCCCTTCTGGATTGCTAAGGGTTGGTGATGAAGGGGCTTGCGTACCTCAATGAAGCTGTGAGCTATACCATGTAGGGCTACTGTAGGTGGGCAGGTCATAGTAGAGAGGTCAGGCACATCACAGTCCACTGAAGAAGGAACCGGCAACCCACCTCAGTATGTTTTTCCTGCAAATCTTGTAGATATGCACAGATAGAGACATAAGTAAGTGTGCTGCAGTCCATAGGGTCACAGAGAGTCAGACACAACTGAGGGACTGAACAATCAAATCTAATATATTCCCCTTGTATTCGATACTGTATATATGATATGGCTGTGTAATTTAGCCACTATTTGTTTTACCAATGTAGATATGATGAGGGAGATGTAATGATCTTTGTATTTTTAGGGTCCACATTAGAGCCTCTGTGAGGGTTAATATGGAAGCCATTTTCATGTATTTGTGTTGCAATTTAATGAGGTAATGTGTCTTTAATAGCTTTCTGCATGTTGCAGTATGACTTTTCATATTGGCATATGCATGTCCATTACAACATATGAAATAAAAAAAATGTTTATTTTTGAAGCTATTTGATTATTGGGAATTGTTACGACTTCCATTATGGGCTACTGTAACTTATAATTTCTCACTTGAATGAGGCTCGGTAGACATTTGACATCACCATTTTGTCCTAGGCTTGAATATTTCCATCATGCTGTAAAGTTATTGGTATTCTTTGTTGTGTGTAACCTTTTACAGTATTTAGGGAACAAATGCAAATGCATTCAACTAAAATTATTTTTTTTATTTCCTTTTAGAATTTATTCCATTGTGTGTTTAATATTTTCTATAAATGGAGTGGTCATACCTGTACACAGTTATGCATCACCATTTCAGAGCTAGAGAATTGGGCATGACCCAGGTGTTCGTTTGTACATCATTTTAAAACTTCAATTGACATATAAAATGTTTGACACTAACTAGACTATTTAATAAATGGCACTAATTAGATGCTGCATTAATGTGCTCATATGGTTTCTGGCAAAATACAATAAATAATTGTGAATGTTCTAGTGTTTGTATGTTACTCCTTAGTACATGCCAAAAGAGCAATTACTAATAAACTCTGATTAATATTCCAATAGTGCCAGGCATACATCTATATTGAATGAAAGATGTTTAACTAAGGTTCAAGCCAAAGAGAATCATCTTGCATTAGTATTTGCCATCATGGGTGTTTAACTCCAGCTCAGGGGCGGAACTACCGCTGGTGCACCCAGTGCAATGCAAACAGGGCCCTGCTCTGGAGGTGCCCCCAGTTCTATCCAAATTATTTGTTTCTTCAAAATGCCCCTGGGGCACACCACCCTGTCCTTCCATCTACCCCAGCCACTGGTAAGGCAGAGGGGGCACAAGGCAGAGGGGGCAAGAGAGGCTCAATGTAATAGCAAAACGTAACAGTATTGCTACTGTTTATCCTGACCCCTGCTAAAGTTCCTTCTTTGCTCCGTTGAGTTCAAGTGGCTTAAAATATGATTGTTATGGGTTATGTTGACTGCTTGTTGTTTATTCACAAGGTACAAACAGCAGCTGTTGCTTGACCATGGGGTAATAAACTTTAACTTGTAGGACCCTTGGGATCTGTAAAGTAGCAGAATTTCTCAGTTGCTAGGAAAAGCAAAGGATCCCAGGATCAACACCTGTTATCAACCTTCCTCTCTGTCTCTCAATTCTCTCGGCACAGAGCCCTGGGAGACTTGATCTATGAAACACAGACAAGTAATGTCTCATGAATTATGTGCATGGCTGTAATCACATATTACAGGTGTATATACAGCCCTTTGACATAAGCTAAATATAGATATGATTTGCGAAACATTCTGATCTAACATCATATGTTATTTGTGTTTTTTCAGTTAGAACAAACATATACGTTTTTCCTGTCCAGACATAAAATGAGGAAGCAGCAATTTACTGGAATATATTGCAAAACATTCTTCAGTTTTTAACAAACTTCATAACAGTGGAAAAATATTATATTAAACTGTGAGATTAAGACTTTAATGCATCAAAAGCCCCCTAGATATCCTAACAGATCCCTTCATTTGTTCTGAAAGAACAATCAACCAAGGTACAATCTAGCTGATATTGGTAGGGGAATCCTTATCAAAAAGATGCCTTAAGACGTATTATTATGAATTTCAGGATAAGGAGAGTCAATATTTTGTGGAAGCATGGCAACGTACATACCCTGAGGATCAGGTGAAGGTGGCAGAGACTTAGAGCATGACCTAAGGTACGGGAGAAGATGCACTGCAAAATGGAGAGGCAAACAAAAAAATGTAAATATACCAAAAAGGGCCAAGATTATACCAATATGGCCTAGGGAACTGAACCAAGCCAATACCAAAGGACCAATCAAAATCCTTAACCAAATCAGAGGATTGTTTCTTTATACATTGTTGGAGTTCCTCTAACTTATGCAGTGCAGCATCTACAGTAGGGTGGTTATCAATGATTGCGACACAACATTGGGGACCAATTATAGCACATGTTCCTCCCTTGGAAGCTTACAGATTACATAAGGGGTTTATTGAGGTTCTGTATTATTACTCAGTATATTATGTAGGTAATGGCATGTTCTGGTTTTTGCAACATAATGCTAACAGGCTAAAACAGTAGGTATGTATTAGGATGACAAGGTGGAAAAACTAAATGGAGGAACAATGCTGACAGTACACAAAATACAAAATGGTATAAATATTCTAAATATAGTGAGAAAAAAAAGTGTGTAATGTCTGATAAAAATTATGTGATAATATCAAAGTGTTTAAGATTAGAATATTATAATATACTAAATTTATAAAGGGAAAACAAGAAAACAAATACCACTAAAGATTGTCTAAAGGATATTACTATACTGTCTAAAGGATACTACGAGAAATGTCACTATCCCTGTGTGGGCTCAAGTATCAATTACCATTTAAAATTCTGGCATTCGGCTTCAATTGTGGATTTAAAGTTGTATCTAATCTGTTCTTTGTAGACAACCAATTTTGTGGGAAATACCCATTTATACTGGATATTCCTTGATCTCAATATTCTGGTTACCTCCTTAAATTATTCTCTTTGTTTTAATGTGTTTGATGATAAGTCTGAGAATTTTTTTTTTTTTTCATATGTTGGCTCCAAGGTTTTTCTTTAATTAGAAGCCCTGATAATTGTCTCTTTATAAGTTTAAAAGTGTAACTTAACCACATCTCTAGTGGTCTCTCTAGAGAAATCTTTCCCCATCACTGACTCTGATATTATTATTTTTATTATTATCTTTTATTTTTATTGCGTCAACATATTTTACGTAGCGCAGTACAAGGGATACGAACAAGGAAAATACAATATTAACAAATTCAGAAAATGGAGGGCCTTGTTTTGAGCTTTAATATATTTGTAGAAATACAAGACATGATACTCGCTACTTACAATATAAAGGGGGTGGGAGAGGCAGAGACCTGGGGAAGAGTAACATACAAGGAAAACAAGGTTCAGGAAGTAAGTGAAAGTTAGAAAGATTTTTATGTAGATGAATAGGGGAGTGATCTTAGGTGAGAGGCTCTTGTATGCAATAAGTTGTCTGACCCCTAATGGTGAGATAATGTAATCTGAAAGTAGGTAGGTCAGTTGATTTCATGGCTCTATAATTGAATCTGAATAGGGGTGGGTGGGTGAGGGGCATGGAGGGAGGGAAGTGCTCTCAGTGTTGTCCCAGAGCAGAGAGCCCAGGATGTAGATTGCAATAGGCACTAAAACAGGAATGAAAAATGGTGTGAGAGAGACATGAAGCCGGTAGATGCAACTTTAGGCCTTGCAAACCGAGGGCCGCAGTTGTAGGGCTGCAAAAATTTCCGAATTTACCGGCCGAATTTTGAATTAAGAGAGCTTCTCAAAAAACCATATCAATTTACAAGGCTTAAAAATTTAATTAATTATCTTGGTATTAGATTTACTCCCAACCTCAAACTATAAAATGTTTTTCTTATTACATCAAGAGATAAGAACTACCCTCTCCAGATGGGATGATCTGAACTCATGGTCAGGGAAAAAAGCGATTGTCAAGATGAAAATTTTGCCTAAAATTGTCTATATCATGAGGATGTTACTGCTAATTATACCTAAAAGTGTATTGGCGAATACACAAAACTTGATAGATAGATTTATATACTTTAATAAAAAGCCAAGATTAAATAATAAGATAACAAAAAGACAATTTGTCAGGGGTGGCCTGGCTACACCACTTATTGCTAACTATTACAATACAATCAGTCTGTCACAAATATTAGAAGGGAAATCTAGCGGACCTTCTCCTAAATGGAAAGATATAGAATTGTCACTTACTCATAAGATTAACTTTGAAAATAGCATTTGGTACAGTCCAGAGCAAATAGATTTGAATAATGGATCATTAAAATTAGCTTGAAAATTGGTTTAAATTTAATAAGAAATGGAAATTAATAGATTACCCCTTTCCGGCTATCCCGTTTAGATTTATCCTGGAAAATAACATGATTGAAATGATAGAAGTTTGAGATAAATGGGGAATAGTAACATTAAATGATCTCTATAATCATGAGGGATTTTAATATTTTGATGAGTTATGTAAAGAATTTAATGTCCCATTTTCTAGATGGCTGGAATATAACACCCTGAAAAGGGTTATTATGAATTCCAAACTGGATTTAGTTTGAGTGAAAATGGTTTCTAAGATTGAAAAGAGACTTTCGAGTAAAAAGAAAAAAAATTAGGATTTCAGAATGTCTCAATATACCTAGAAATACTATTCATGAAGAGAAAACTATTAACATGGAAAAATGGGAAAATGATTTAGATCTAAAATGGGACAATTTAGAATGGATGAATTATTTTGTATTAACCACTAAGGCAACTGTCTACAGAAACACATTTAAAGTTGTACAAAGATGGTACAGAGTCCCTACTTTTTTAGTTTAGCTTTATCCAGATACATCTAATGGGAATTGTTGGAGGTGATGTAATACTCCAGGCTCTCACACCCACATTTGATGGGTTTGTCCCAAAATTAAGAGTTTTTGGTCCATGTGCATAGAAATGTTGTCAATTATTATTCAAAGCCCAAAAGACAAGAACCCCAGTTTGATACTGTTCTATATCTTCCCTAAACCTTATAAAGAATATGTGAAATACTTGATTGTTCAATTCCTACTAGTTATTAAATGGCTTATAGCTAAACATTGGAAAAAGGATACATTGCCAATATGGAATGAAATAATCATTAATGAAGAAAGAATATATAAAATTTAGGAAAATTATTATATGATAGAAGAAATGGTTCTGAGCAAAAAGGTATTAAAGAAATGGGAGGATTTCTTTTGTGTTGTATGTTTTTGTCTTTTATGAGTATTTGCTTAAAACAAAGTTGGTAATATGTATAAATTGTATATTATAATGCATGATATTAATGCAAATAAAGTTTATAAATACAAAATGGTAAACAGTATACAAAAATGGCATATATTTTCCCCTACATATTATCCCTCCCTGCAACATTACAAGCATTGCAATTAGAACATAAAAACACATTTAAGTTATAATGAGAGAGGCAAGGTGTCATCTTCAACCTGACTCTGAAAGACACTTGTGTCCCAAAAGGAGAAAGCTCACTGGGAAAAAGAACATGGCAAGGGATTATTGTGCTCAGTAGAGCCACAGAGCTTATAACCTAGTATGGTTTATTTTCCATGTGATGTTCCTGCAACAAAACTATAACATTTTCAATAATGCGCAAAGTTCCCAGTCCAGGTGTTAAAAGCACGTTGGATGAGAGCCTCACAATCGGTGATTATGAAGTATAAGCAAACAGAAAAACACATAAGGTATTATCTGTTTGATCCAGTCCATATAACCAGGAAAGAGTTCAATGGAGATAGATGAAAACATTTTTAAATGCAGTTCAATGTTACACATTTTATCAATCTTAGTGCAACTAGTCAGGCATGTACAGAAGGAAACGACAATGGTAAATGCAAGTAAAATAGCCTCACAAAATGTTTACCAAACGGCGCCCAACCATATAATTACCAATACCTAGACCATAGAACCAATTTTGCCTTATGCCTGTTTTCTTGTTCCTAATAGGTATTGGGATGTTGGATGTGGTCAATAGCCAGTAGCAAGAGTATCATGATGATTAACTTCAGCTGGAATATAGATAGAAACAATTATCATAAACCACTATACAAACACTTATTAGAATACAATTTTGCACTGATATTACTAACAACCCAGAGGTTATGCAAATTAACTTCTTCTTTCCATAGTCACTCTTCCTTATCAGATGTATTTACTAGATCCTAGCAAGTTGATAGAACAATGTGCATAAGTGTTAGAAGCAGAGGGGCAGTACAAAAGGAAGTCAGGGCTAGGAAAGAGTAGAAGAAAGTAATACAAAAATTACAAAACAGTGAAAACATAGGATTTTTTAAGTATATCATTTTTCAGTTCATAAGTTATATTCTCTCCTACCATATTCATTTCTTTGAGGTTTAGAAATACCTTGAAAAGGTTTTTTACCAATTATTTAATAATTTGCATTATGGCCATCATCTGAACTGGGGATGAACCCTGAGGTATAGGTGTTACATTTTTGACATTTTAAAATAAAAACATAGCAACCAAAACATGAGACTCGCTAGTATCACAAGAGATAAACCTCATGAAAAGGATTTTATCATCTCATAATATGGAATCAACAGATAAAGTTTTAGTACCTACATTGGCCTCCATCTTTTGTCAACATAGGTGTTAATAGGTGTTCACAGGGTATTTTGATGGCAGTGGTTATTTTCTGAGTAATAATACAGGTTTGTAACCCTTTTGTTTGAAACATTTAGACAGTGTTTTTAAATTTGTATCAATGTCTCCAGTGTTTGAGCAAATCCGATGGTATCTAATAGCTTGACTATGTATAATGGCTTGTTTGGTGTGGGAGGGATGAAAACTAGACCTGTGTAGGTTACTACATCTGTCTGTGGGTTTCCTATATACAGATGAGTGGAAAGTGGCATTGGTGATGGATATGGTAGTGTCTAGAAGTTGTAGTCCTGAGTATTCCTGATAACCACTGCACCTCCTTTGTCTGACGGTGTTATGGTGATGTCGGGGTTGATTTTTAAAATCTTTATGGCAGTTCTTTCTCATGGAGTAAGATTGTGTAAGTCTCTTTTATGTTGGGTTGTTATAATGAATGCAGTTCTCAAGCGAAAGCTATCTATATAACTGTTCAGTTTGGTGTTACCACCAGGTTGTGGATTGAAATATGTGTTTTTTTCTTATTACAGTCTAATGATGTGGTCGTTTGACCCTTGTTATGGAAAGATTAGGCCAGTCTTAATCTCCTGAAGAATAGTTTTATGTCTGGACAGAAAGACAATTCTTTGGAGAGAACAGATGTCTCTGCTTGTGATAGTTGATGGTCTTAGAGATTTATAATTCCTGTGTGTTCTGTATATTTTTCAGAAAAACTATTTGTTTAAGTTGGTAGGTTTTTAGATATATTGTTGTTGTTAGCAGAATTCAGGGCTGTATTTTCTTTTCTCTTCTTGTCGCTGTTGTATGTTGTTTTGCTGGAAGAGGCAGTTGAGTTTTTTATTTTTATTTTTTAAAAATTCACGTTGTTGTTTCTTGTGTAGATGTTGTATTTCTTTTTCTACATGTTCATCTTCATATATGTTGCCTTCGTTTAGTTGTTGAAGGAGGCTTACTCTTTGGTGATTTAGATGATGTTTGGATAAAGTTGATGTATTAGGTTGTTTCTTCGTTTTTCACTTGTGCGTCTGCATACATTTTTAGCATATATTGAGTAATGTGTAGATCTTAGTGGATTTTTGATTTTAAGTCCATTTGGTATAATATTCCTTTTCTTGAATTGTGACAAAACAATAAATGTCACTTGTAAGTTGTGTTATTTTTGTTGTTATTTTAATTAGTAGCTTCTTGATTTGGGTAAATGAAGTGTCTTCCTTAATAATTGAAGAGTGAAACAGCCGTGAATGTCCAGTAATCTAGTAATTAAGTAATTATTAATCTATATATATATATATATATATATATATATATATATATATATATATATATATAGAGAGAGAGAGAGAGAGAGAGAGAGAGAGAGAGAGAGAGACAGATTAATAATGAGTATTGCAGTATAATTTGATACCTTTTGTATTGGACAAACGTGTTATTTATATTGACGAGCTTTCAAGAGGTTCAACCTCTCTTTATCAGGTCTCAAGCAATACTAACATGAGATGGAACCATCAGTTTGAATAAAAACAGCAGATGCATAAAGGAAACATATATACACATACTATATACACATATACAATATATATAAATGTGTTGACATAATTTACAAGCACGTTTGTTACAAGGTTTAGTTCCATCACATAGATAGTTCTCAGCAGCGCGACCTTGAAAAAATCTGTTGGTAATGACACGTTAAAACTGCAGGCTCCACTGCGCTAGTGGAGTTGAGCGCAGTAGGGACTCATCCCTCCAACCCCCACGACTTGTGCATCATACCTACAAACCGCGGAACTACACATCAACACAAAACTCTAATACACAATTTACATTGTGAGACCCGTAGCAAATATTTAAAAAAAATACACACACAGCAAGGGGGGCAGCCAGGACGTCTGGGAATGAGGTTACATGCCAATTTAAATACAATTTACAGACTTTCGCCACTCGAAAATCCCCTAAGCGAGAGAAAAAATGGGAGATTTTAACTACACTGAAATAAACTAGATGAATGAGACCAGCAGTATGAGTAAAGGGAGATGGTTCTTGAGTACACTCAGGAATCATTATCTGTCCTATGTTTTACAAGAGCCTACTAGAAATGAGGCCATCTTGGATTTAGTCATCACAAATATTATTGATATGGTATCAAATGTTGAAATATGGCAACCTTTGGGAAACAGTGATCACAACACAGTCTCATTTGAGATTGAATTAAAAAATAAAACTGTAAGGGGCCAACAAAAACTCTTCATTTTAAAAGGGCAGATTTTAACAGTCTAAGGGCAGCGATACAAAGTATTGACTGGGACAGACAACTGGCAGGTAAAAATACTGAAAATAAATGGACAACATTTAAATCTCTACTAAATATACATACACATCTGCATATACCATGTGGGAATAAAAGTAAGAGGAGTAAATTACATCCAACATGGCTTAACAATGATTTAAAGATCAAGATACGGAGTAAAAAACAGGCATTTAAATTATACAAAAATGAGGGGACAGAGACTGCTTTACAGTCAAGTACAAGGAAATCAACAAGGCTTGCAAAAGGGATATCATACTGGCTGAAATAGAAAATGAAAAATTAGTTGCAAAAGAGAGTAAGACTAACCCTAAAATATTTTTTAAGTATGTAAATGAGAAGAAGGCCAGAAAGGAATCTATATGAGCATTACAATGTGAAACAGGCCGTCTGACAATTAGTGGCCAGGAAAAGGCAGATGAGCTAAATAGGTTCTTTTCGTCTGTATATACAAGGGAGATACCAGTGGTTGGGTCACTGCACCATAATGAGGCTACACTACCTTCACCAAATAACTGGTTAACGCAGGAAGAAATCCAAAAGAGGTTGGAAAAAATAAATATCAATAAAGCCCCTGGTCCTGATAGAATACATCCAAGAGTACTGAGGGAACTGGGTTCTGTAATAGCCAAACCATTATATCTAATTTTTCAAGATTCACTCAACACTGGGTCACTACCAGATGACTGGAGAAAAGCGTAGGGTATACCTATATTTAGGAAGGGGGCAAGAGCAAACCCAGGGAATTATAGACCTGTAAGCCTCACTTCTGTAGTTGGAAACCTTTTAGAAGGGTTAATAAGGGATAATATTCAAATAGTATCAAAACAGTATTCTTACTTATAAAGGAATAAAAGATTTGTCTATATTATAGCCTCCTCGTATAATAGTAAATCAAGGGGGGTATCCATTCTTTTTGATAAAGATTTGGTAGTAAAAGAAGAATTTTGTAAAATAGACGAAGGAGGACGATTTATTATATGGGTGGGAAACATAGATAATCAGATATATACAATTGTAAATATTTATGCACCCAATCGGAAACAAGAAGGTTATGTAATCAATATCCTGAAATTGGTTAACAAATTTAAAAAAGGTAAGACGATTATATGTGGGGATCTTAATCTAGTCCTGGACCCAGAGAAAGACAGGTCAAGTAAAGCCAAAGTAGAAATTGGAAATAATAGTACCAATGCATCTAAGAAAATTACAGAACTTCTTATAGAAATGGGCTATTATGATATATGGAGAATTAAGTCTCCTCGGGTAAAAGATTACACATGTTTCTCTAAAAGATTCAATTCATACTCCAGAATAGACTACATTCTAGGAGATCAATCGGTGCTGAATGATACATTTAAAATTAATATATATACAAATACAATCTCGGATCATGCCCCAATAGCTCTAGTTTTAAATAAAAAAACTGGAAACTATAAAATAAATAGAAACTGGAGATTGGAGCCAATGGTCTTGAAAGATGAAATAAGAGTTAATGAAATAAAGAGAAACCTAATAGAATATTTCGACATAAATAATGGTTCAATTGCGTCTTTTACGAAGCTTTGGCTATCGTTTAAGGCATTCACTAGAGGTTTACTAACATCTAAAACAATTTTGCTAAAAAAAGAGTTCGGGAGACTCTTTAAGATCTTTATATATAAATCTGGAAGATAAACATAATTTGAATAAAAAATCTCCAAATAAGAAATTAAGGGAAGAGGAAATATACAGCAACAAATAAAGAAGGTGGAACAGTATAGGTTGGACAGATTAATTTGGAGGTCTCAGGTGGAGACTTACTTAGGAGATAAGACTGGAAACATTTTGGCAAATAAAATGAAAAAGCAAAGAATTCATAATTGCATCAGAGAGATCAGAGGGGAGGATAATAAGGTTTATAGAGATCCTCAGGACATAAGTGATATCTTCCATAATTACTATTCTAACCTTTATAACTTGAGCAATTCAGATATAAAAATAAAAAAAGATATAAGGGATATTGAGGAGTTCTTAAGAGACTTGAATCTCCCAAGAATCTCAGAAACAGAATTAGAGACCCTGAATAAAATAATAACGGAAGAGGAGATAGAAGAAGCGATTAAAGAAAGTAAAAACAATAAGGCAATAAGATTTGTAGAGGTAGTGAAGGCTCCTCTGGTTAGGATGTATAATGAAATAAAAGATAGTGGTGTCCTTCCGGCGGAACTAACAGAAGCAAAAATTATAAATATATTAAAAGAGGATAAAGATCCGGCCGATAGGAAGAGCTATAGACCCATATCCCTTTTGAATTTCGACCTGAAATTATATTCTAAAATATTAGCAAAAAGGCTAAACCCTTTAATAGATAAACTTATAAACCCAGATCAGGTAGGTTTTGTTAGTTCTCGTCAGGGGTGTGACAATATCAGAAGTCTAATGAATATTCTATCTTCGGGAATCAAGAAAGGAGCTCCCATGCTAGCCCTGTCAATAGACGCTGAAAAAGTAAGTGGGAGTTCCTGCAGGCAGTGCTCCAGAAATATGGTTTAGGGGATTTCGCAAATAGGGCGATAAAAGCCTTGTATAGTAATTTAAGAGCAAAAGTAGTGTGGACAAATTTTGAGACAAATTTTTTTAGTATGACGAATGGAACAAGACAGGGGTGTCCACTGTCTCCTCTATTATTTGTTTTATATATTGAACCTCTGTTAGAGAAAATAAGAACAACGAAGGACATAAGCGGTATTAAAATTAAGGAGAAAGAATATAAAACAATTATTTATGCTGACGATATGATTATCATTCTTACGGATCCCGAAAAATCTTTATTAAATCTAGAAGCGATATTAAACAGCTTCAGTAATGTCTCCTGGACTGCGAGAATAGCCGTACTAAAAATGATTGTTATTCCAAAAATAACATACATTCTTAGATCTATTCCTGATATCCCCATGCTCTATTGGATAAAGAGATTTCAACAGCTAATAGACACTTATATCCTTCAGGGTAAAAGAGCGAGGATAGCTGGTATGATTACTAGAAAAAGAATAGAGCTTGGAGGACTTGCCTCGCCATGTATAAAAGATATTTCAACAGCTATATCTCTAGCCCAGATTATCCCATGGAATCTTCCATCAGTAAAACCAAATTGGAAAGAGATGGAGAAAGTATTCTTGGATCCCACCCCTATAAATGCCATAATTTGGTCTTCGAGTATTGACTTGGTAAAGAATAAATTAGTGCCAAAGCATATTAAATCTCTGCTTAAATTCTGGATGAAAATCAGATCCAAGATGAAACTATCATTATATCCATCTTTGGCCGCACCAGTAGAAATACTTAAGGCAGAGCTTAAGATAATATCCTTGGAAAAATGGATAGAAAAAGGTATTTATCGTATAATAGATTTTTATGAGGAAGGTACACTACTTAGTTGGTCAAGACTACATGCCAAATTTAAACTTGATAACAATCTGTGGTTACATTATATGAATATGCAGAGTGTTCTAAAAAGGATAGGCTTTAAAAAGGAAATTATAGATAGGTTAACACCCTTTGAACTCCTACTATATAATATAAATACCCGTCATAGGATTTCTAAATGTCAGGAGATTATCTCCCTAAATACCCAGAATAGTAAAACCCCAGGGATGGTGAAATGGGAGGAAAGTTTATCATTATCTATTAGTATGGAAGAGTGGGTTAAAACTATAAAAATGGTTAAAATATCGGCTAGATCCTCTGCTAATTATGAAACATACTTCAAAATAATTAACATGTGGTACCATACACCGGACTCAATTAAAACATTTCCCCAAAAGGATATAGTATTATGTTGGAAAGAGTGTGGTCTGAGAGCGGATGTTAAACATGTCTGGTGGGAATGCACCAAAGTGAAGACCTTTTGGAGGAAATGTTGCCTATGGCTGGAGATGATAACAGAAGCTGAAATCCCCTTTAATCCAGATGTGTTATTACTCCACATTAATCTCAAGGAGACATTTCCAAAACAATACTTTTTACTATCTCATATCCTGTTGGTAATTAAAGTGCTAATGTGTAAATATTGGAAAGAAAATATACTTCCATCTATATTAGAAATAGCTAGGGTGGTTACTAAAAATAGAGAGTTTGACTTAAGGTCATCTGGTCAAGCAAGCTCAAAAAAAGGGGGATAGGCAAGCAATGGCTAATATGGGATTCTTTTATAAAAAAGAAAGAAGAAATAGGTAGGGTGTAAAGGGAAAGAAAAATGCATTCTCCGTTGATGAGCGTTGTTTTCCCTCTACACCTTCTGTCCATGCAAGATTTGATATTTGATATTTCTCCTGTATATTCGACCTCCTATCCTCTGTTGGTGAGAATACGGTTAAAAATTCCCTGCCTCTGAATGTGAATGAATGGAATGTTTATTTTTTGTGATGATTGTTTATGTATATATTTACTGTCTCATTTGTTATATGAAAACTAATAAAAAGAATAAAAAATAAATTAAAAAAAAGGGATAATATTCAAGAGTATGTCTCTTCAAATAGCCTTATAAGTAGGAGCCAACATGGATTTATGAGGGATAGGTCATGTCAAACAAACCTAATTAGTTTCTATGAGGAGGTTAGTAGGGCAACTCAGTGGATGTAGTCTTTTTAGATTTTGCAAAGGCTTTTGATACAGTGCCACATGGGAGACTATTGTGCAAACTAAGGGATACAGGAATTGCAGTAAATATATGCACATGGATTGAGAGCTGGCTAAAAGACAGGAAACAAAGGGCTGCTGTAAATGGAACATACTCGGATTGGACTAATGTGGTAAGCGGGGTTCCTCAGGGCTCAGTATTAGGGTCCTCTAGTTTTTAACATATTTATTAACGACTTAGAAGTAGGATTGGAAAGTAGTGCCTTTTATTTTTGCTGATGACACAAAGTTATGCAAGGTAATTAAATGAGAAAATGACGTACTTTCCCTCCAAAGGGATTTGCATAAATTAGAGAAATGGGCAATTAAATGGCATATGAGATTTAATACGAATAAATGTAAGGTTATGCATGTGGGAAGGAAAAATAACCATGCAATCTATGAACTTAATGAAGCAAATCTAGGGGTATCTGATATTGAAAGGGATTTGGGAGCGCTTGTGGGTAACCACCTACGTAACAGTTCTCAATGCCAAGCAGCAGCTGCAAAGGCAAATAAACTATTAGAATGAATTAAGAAGGGTATAGAAGCAAGTGAGGCAGATATAATTCTGCCACTATACAAATCCCTAGTATGCCCTCATTTGGAATATGGAGTACAGTTTTGGGCACCAATTCATAAAAAGGAAATTTTAGAACTGGAAAAAGGACAGAGAGGCTACAAAACTAATAAGGGGAATGGAGGGGCTAAGTTATGAAGAAAGACTATCCATAATTAAACTTATTTTCACTAGAAAAAAGGCATCTAAGAGGGGATATGATTAACCTATATAAAAACATCCAGGGTCAGTAAAAAAAATTGTCAAGGGAGCTTTTTGTGCCAAGAGGTTTTAAACTGACAAGAGGACATTCATTGAGGTTAGAAGTAAAAAGATTCCACCTTAAAGAAAGAAAAGGTTTCTTCACAGTAAGGGTGGTTAATCTGTGGAATTCTCTACCAAGCGAGGTGGTGACAGCGGATTCAATAGATAACTTTAAAAAGGGATTGGATATATTTTTAATTAAAAAGGGCATTCAGGTTTATCCTGGTTAATTAGAGGTGGAGTATTGATCCAGGGAGAAATTTGATCGCCAGTATCTGGGGTCAGGAAGGAATTCACTTTTTTCCCCTTTTGAGACAATTGGCAAAGTTTCACTGCAGTTTTTTGTTTGCCTTCCTCTGGATCAAATAACAACTAATGCGCATATTGCAGATCAGAGGAAATCTTAAAAGGTTGAACTTGATGGGCTAAAAGTCTTTTTTCAACCTCAGTTACTATGTAACTATGTAACTATATTGCTTCCTGCATATATTAATTACAAATAGGTAAAGTATATTAATTTATAACTTTACTAATTAATTAATTAACATTACAAAATACATAGAAAAAATAAAATAAAACAGAATCACAATAAAGGCTAAAGGTGCTCAGTGCGCGCCTCACAAGGAGCGCCAATCTTATTTAGAGGAGCACAACTACACCAGGGGAGAGGCTCGCAATGCGCGCCAAAAGGCCATCAGCGCAAACGTTGCAATGAGCGGCAAAGGAGCTCTGATAACCAAAAATACAACAACCAAGAGGATCGCAATGAGCGACAAAGGTGCTCTTTGTGAGTCACGCAATGAGCGCGAAAGAGCTTGTAGCCTTTGTTTTTTGTAAACTATTTCTCTGCTATATTCTTTTTTTGTGTCAAATTGACTAAATGTAATAAATTATTGGCTTTTCTGAATTCCAGAGATTTAAACCAGCTATGTTAATCTCACGTTTTTAAGCTGCCTGTCCTTTAATTCTGTGTAGTCCACAGGGTTTGAACAGCTAACAGCTAGGCCTAAGGCTTTCACTATGTCATACTGAATAGGGCAGTTGGTTTGGATCCAAAAACTAGCAGGGGTAGATACAATGGTGTTTGGGTCATCCCTCCTTGATACATTGTAAAGCAGATATTAGTTTTTATTCTTATTAATTGTTGTGTACATTAAAGCTAGTGGTGTGGTGCAGTCTAATTGAATGAACTAATATGGAATCAAATGTACAAGTTTATAATCTTTTGTACAGGGTCCAGTCACCTTTTTATGATCACCGCCTACCTTTGACGTCAGCAGTGCACTAATGCAAACATGAGATTTATCCGACTTTGAAAAGGGGATGGTGTTTGGCTTTCGTGGCCAGGAGTGCCAGTATTTCTGAAACAGCACAGTTTTTGAACTGTTTGCGTACTGCAGTGGTTAAAGTGTATTGGGACTGGACAAACGGCACCAATGCAAATAAACAGCATCAAAGTTGTGGATCACCACATGCCATTGATGAAGGTGAACATCGGCAAACAAGCCTGGGGCTACGAGACGTGTGTCTAAAATAACAGTACAGGAAACCCTGACAGTCATACCCGGGTCTACCTTTTGGAGCCCCTGGGCAGTGAAGTGGAGGAGCCCCTGGAAATGAATACACAAGATATGCACACACCTATTTTCCCTTTTCTGTGCATGTATATTGCTCATTTCCCCATAACAGCCATTTTTACAGCATAGCTACTCATACACACACTGAGCAATTACTTGTTTATTAAATGCATTTGATGGTGGAACATATTATTTATATTTGTAATCAGGAAAAAGTCATACAGCTAGTTTTTTTTTTTTTATAATTAACTTTTTTATTGAAAGAATAAACAAATAGAACATCGTAAGTTCAGCAAATCATATAACAAATCTCTCAAGTATCAACAAGATATATCAAAAAGTTTCTTTCAAAGTTTTTCTTTTTTGGTTAGAATAACACATGAACATGTAAAACATATATATAAAGTCACACAAGGTCTTGAACATATATACATTCCTCAAAGCAGACATGTGTCTAGGAGGTACAGTAAGGTGAAACCATAGATCAAACATCAGGTCAACCCATAAAAGTAGTTCACACGAACCTTATTGTGGACCTCGTAGAGTCCATAAGTCCCAGCAGGAGGCCCATCGACGGTATCTTTCATCAATTTCAGCTGAAAGTGAGCTCATAGCCCGAATGAACCTGATTTTGTGAAGTACTTCAATGTGAGTAGGGGAGGTAAGTTTCCAGTGTTTAGCTATGATGCATCTCGTGGCCAAAAATATCTGTGTTGTTAAACATTGTTCTGATTTGAATAGCCCCGTAATTGGAAGGCCTAGCAAAGCTTCCTCAGGCTTTTGTGTTACTGTTGTCCCCAAAAGTGTTTCTAATAGGTCGTATGTTGCTGTCCATATGGGTCTTATTTTCGGACACTCCCACAGCATGTGAATCAGTGTACCAGTGTCTGTGCAGCCCCTAAAACATGTGTCAGGGTGTGTTTTGTTCAGAAGATGGAGTCTTGCTGGTGTAAGGTACCACCTCATTATTGTCTTAAAAGAGTTTTCTTTTAGTGTCACGTTTAGTGAAGAGGTATTGGCTTGTTTTAGGATCTTATTCCATTGGCTGTCGTCTAGAGTTACCTGCAAGTCAGCCTCCCATGCAGTTTGGTAATGTGGTTTAACCCTGTTGGTGAGAGACACCATCTGATTGTAAATGATGGCTATATTGGCCTTACCTCCGGGATTGTTGATACAGCATTTCTCAAAGGGAGATTTGGTGTGATATTTGTTGATTTTCGTAGAGTGTGTTAGTGTCTCATTAATTGCCATCAGATTAAGCCACTCTCTATGTGGCACCTGAATTATGTCAGTGATAATTGACGATGTGTTGCTTTGTGAGGTCACCCAGGTATCTGCCACAATTGTTATTTTGTTCTTTATCCACCATTTCATCTGGGTAAATTTATTGAGGTGCTGACCTTTGTGTGATTGCCATAGTGGAATCAAGCCAGAACCCACGCTCAGGAGGTCCACCCTTCTGTTCAGGTCTTTCCATAATTTCAAAGAGTGGCTAATACAAATTGGTAACTCTCCTGTTCGTAGGTCCCGACCTAAGCTAAGCCATAAAACCTGCGATAGTACCCAATGCTTGTCTTCTAGAAGTTGCCTCTCTATGTCTGCCCACACCGGTATGGCCTCTTTTTTAAACCAGGTCGTGGTTTGAGCTAATCTAGTGGCCTTATAATACTTGATTAGATCAGGGAAGGCTAGCCCCCCTTTCTGTTTAGGCGCACACATTGTGGTTCTATTAATTCTTGGTTTCTATACAGCTAGTTTTTCATGATTCCTAGCTTGTGTATAATCCAACCTTAGCTTTGCTCAAACCTGTGTGACACAGCAGGCATATGCTTAAAGGAAGCCATGTTTAAAAGGTTAATGGATAGCAAGATCGAAGCCTTCGTGGGCGGGCACATTTGCATGTCCCTGCCAAGGCTCCCAAAATGCAGTGTAATAACTGGGCATGAAACAAGATCTTTAACTTGTTTCAGATGTTAAATGTGAACACAAATGTATTATATATATATATATATATATATATATATATATATATATATATACATATACTAGGACAATGCTGTTTGCCACACAGTGCACCTTTGGCGCTCATCGCAACCCTCACGCTTAGCACCTTTGGATCTTATTGCAGGGCTCGCAATGAGCGCCTTCAGCACTCATTGCAAGCCTCTCCCACTTGCGGTGCTCATCTTGAGCCCTGCGATGAGCGCCAAAGTAGCTCATTGCAAGCCTTTCCTCTCGCCTACTGTACGGACCTCTCATTGCAGGGTTTGTTAACCTGCAAGTTTAGCGGGACTTCAAAAAAAACAAATACGGGCCGTAGGACTTAGAAAACAAAATACGAGGTCAAAAAAATATGAAGTTAATACAAATATATACATAATCAGCTAGGGTCCCCTACATTGAAATAAGTATACACATAGTGATCTATGGTCCTGTGCATACCGAATAAATATGTACATATTTACATATTTAGGTCCCCTCTAGTAGTATATACAGTATGTACAAATATTTAGACAGGGATACCTATAATCATATTAATGTATAAATGTTCAGAGAGGGTCACCTGGAATAATCATAGTAATACAGTATATACATATTTTGTCAGTGTCTCATATAAACAAACATATAGCATATGTACAGCTAAGGTCTCCTATAGACATATAGGGGACATAAGCCAGGAACCATTATAATATAAATATTTAACGACAATTGTCAATAAATATATTAATGTATATCCAGTTAGGTTCACCTATAATCATATGAAAGTATACATATTCAGGTAGGTTCGCCTATAATGATATTAATGTATACATAGTCAGCCATGTTCACATATAATTATAACATATTTATAGCCATATTAAATTCCAGCCTCGTAGATACGACGTTAGAACTGAAGCCCTACGTGCTTCAAATTTGGAAAAGTTACGACGCTATTAAATTAGACTGCTGCGAGCATCGTATCAGCTACGCAGCATGGCCGTCTGTGTAAAACACGGAGCAACAGGGCAGAAGAAGTAAAAGCCTGCAAGATGATCTTGCAGGCTTCCCACATCATAACTTGCCACGGGGGTCCTGACCGGGACCTCCGTGGCAGTTCTACATACAAGCCCTGCCGCGGGGGGTACTCAAAGTTCCCTCCCGGCACCTAAAATTACCCCCCCTCAATGCTGGGGGTCTGTACTGTCCCTGTATCAATCCATGCATTGGACCCCAGCTGCATTTAAAAATGAAAATTTCCAGCCGCAGGTCCTTAAAGGGCCAGCCACAGGTCCTTAAAGGGCCTGCGGCACACTATTAACCAATCCCGACCGCGGAGTTACTTACAGTACCCCCGCGGCACCTAACATTAACCCCCCTCTATGCTGGAGATCCCCATCGGAACCCCTCAGTGTCCTCACATTAACCCATGGATCAATTGGGACCCCCGCTGCATTAGAAATTTTCGAAATTCCTGTTGTTGGCCCTTAAAGGGCTTGCGGAACACTATTAACCAATCTCGGCCGCAGGGGTACTGTACGTACCCCCACAGCACCTAACATTAAACCCCCTCTATGCTGGAGGTCTCCATCGGGACCCTGTAGTGTCCCCACATTAACCCCTTTCCGCGGGGGTCCCCGATCGGCATTAAAAAAAATTATTTCCCACCTCGCAGGTCCTGAAAGGACTGTAAAGATCCTGAAAGGACCCGTGTTAAAAAAAATATTAACTCCTAACGCGGGGGTACTATAACTACGCCATAGACACCGAAAATTAACTCTATAACTCATGGGGCTCTATACAGAGCCTAAACTGGCGCTAATGAGGCTTCTATCGCCTCCTACGGTAGAAAATTGACAATGGAAGCTTTTGATTGGCTGAAAAGGCTGTCAATCAAATTTCAGCCAATCAGAAGGTGCCAGGATGTGAGCCAATCAGAATGGTATAGACCCCTATATCCCGTTCTGATTGGCTGATTGACCTGTCAATCTTTTTTAAACCAATCAGAAGGCACTATTGCCTTCAGCCAATCAGAATGGGATATACCCCTATATCCTATTCTGATTGGCTGAGGGGACCTGTCAATCTTTTTTAAACCAATCAGAAGGCACTATTGCCTTCAGACAATCAGAATTGGACACATCCCACGGGATATATCCCATTGTGATTGGCTGAAGGCATCTGCGCCTTCTGATTGGCTGTTGTCACTGCAGCCAATCAGAAGAATGCATATATCTGTATAGAGACCCATGAGTGATAAGGCTAATTAAGGGCTCATGGAGCTCTGTATAGAGCCCCATGAGTGATAGGGTTAATTAGGGGCTCATGGGGGTCTGTGTAGAGCTCCATGAGTTATAGGGTTAATCAGGGGCTCATGGGGGACCCCCGCTGCAAAGGGTTAATGTGGGCACACTACGGGGGTCCCGATGGGGACCTCCAGCATAGAGGGGTGTTAATGTTAGGTGCTACGGGGGTATTTACAGTACCCTCACAGCCAGGATTGGTTAATAGTGTGCCGCGGGACCTTTAAGGACCCGCAGCAGGAATTTTGAATGCAGCGGGGGACCGATTGATGCTGATCGGGGACCCCCCGATGCAAGGGGTTAATGTGGGGACACTACGGAGGTCCCGATGGGTACCTCCAGCATAGAGGGGGGTTAATGTTAGGTGCCACGGCGACCCTTGCTACAAGGGTTAATATGAGGAGGCTGCAGGGACCCTGATAGGGACCCCTGCAGCATTGGGGTTGTGTTCAGGGAGCTGGGGGAAGCTTTAGATGCCGGAGTCAGACTGCTCCGAGGGAGCACATATGGGCTTTAGTATTAGTTTTTGTGCTCATAGGGATTCTTACGAGGTCCGAGCTTCACCCCATAGATTTATGGCTGTGTGTTACTACGTAGCTCTCTCAGAGCCTATTTTCGTCTGTTTTTCGGTGTCATCTCGCAATGGCGGCTGCAAGGAACATATTGAGGAATCGGTCCTCGCAAACAGCACTAAGATTAGTTTTTCGAGGAACAAGGGAAGAACAGATTCTAATTTAATATGGCCCTTAATCAGGGTCATCTATAATCATAATTTATCCAAGGTCCCCTATTTTTATTTTCTAAAATATATATACAGCCAGGGCTCCCTAAAATCACATACATTTACATATATTCACCCAGGGTCAACCATAGTTATAATAAAAACACATATATATTTTAGCAGGATCAACTATAATTAAACAAATGTACACATATTCAGCTAATGTCACCAATAATTATCATAACAATATATAAATGTACATTCATGTTCTCCTATTATTGTAATATAAATATGTTAATAAATATTAACCCACAAATTCCTTTAATCATATAGTATAAAAAGCCATTCACACAGAATACCTACTTTTTATCAATATTTCCTTACAAAAAACATTTTAGTGAAAAATCATTACACTGTATAAACTTATTTACGCTCCTTCCTCTACTACAGCAGGAAACGCATGGGCAGAAGAAGGGAACACTGTGCTCTAAACTGTTGGGCACCATCTAGTGGCCAGTCTGTGCAGTATTTTGTTTTTAAGCCAAATAAAAGTAGCTGCCTAGATTGCCTAATGGGTAATTCGGCCATGACGACAGTATCAAAATTGGACCTCTTCTGGTTGGCAACGGTTACCTTCTCTGATGAGTCATGTTTTCTGCTCCATTGACTGAACAAACGTTGGCGTGTCAGGCGGGAAACCTCCAAGAACAAACACTCTGCAACCGTTGTTGGAAGAACATGAGCTGATGGCAGTCCAAGAACACAAGCTGGTGGCTTTAAGGTCTGGGTCAGCACATACCTCCTGAAAGCAATCTCAAACGATTGGGTTATGTATCCATCATTGCAGATTAAGTACACCGATACATGTTGACTGTAAAGATCAGAGTGGTAAGGGTTATTATTGCCAAGAGCCCAGCTGCTATAGACTACAGGTTAACTACCAACACCGACTGTTTGGGTTCTTGGAAATCTCTGCACTAGCAGACAATTCAGATGACAGCATCATTCCTGAAGAGGCAGGCACCATCAGACTCGTTTTCTTAGGATCTAAGATTCACACACCCTGTGCCCTTGATTAGTACAAGCAGACTCCAACACCACCTTTATTTAGTGTGACCAAAATCAGACTGGCACCTCCTTATTTTTCAAGACACATTTTCAGATAACACCAAAGACTTCCCCCCAGTTCTAGCCCATCCTCCTTTTCAGATGTATAGAGGGGTTTGGCTTTCTTTTTATCATTACATATTTTCTATCCAGAGTTATCTGTTAAGGTCACTAATAACCCAGGCATGTGTTTCCCTCTCCTCTTACAGTGCCATAAAACTAGGTTCCCCCTTCATGTCTAAAGCCAGAAGATTCACGTGTGGCCGATCGCAGGGCCAAATAAATTCCTACAGAAAATGAACCCCCTTGTCACATAAGTGACTGCAGTAGTTTTTATATAATTCTAGCATTCTAGGGCCTACTTCCAAAACAGATAAATTATTACAGTGCATCTAACATGATGTAGTAGCCCCAAAATGAATTACTGTGGCCCACACTACACACAAAAACAATCAAGTCAGTCCCCACAACAAGTTTCAGGTTCATAACCCCTGACATTAGCACACAGTGTGCCAGCGTTCCAAATAGCAGTGTTACTTGTGGGGTGCAGGGGGTCCCATCAAGGCCCCCAATTTGTTCATGACATTGACAACATGTCATACACAAGAATTGTCTGGGAGTGGTTGGAGGTGCACTGCAAAGAGTCCCAAGTGTTTCCCTGGCCTCCAAATTCCCCAGACTTCAACCTCATCAAGCACCTGTGGGACCACCTCTATCGCCATGTTCGCCATATGGATCCTCCACTCCGCACTTTTCAGCAGCTGTCGGATGCACTTCAGTCTGCATGGCTCCAGATACCCTTGACAACCTTCCAGCATCTCATTAATTCACTACCACGCTGTCTAGCTGCAGTCCGTGCTGCACACGGTGGTTATTCAGGATATTAGCTGGTGGTTATAATAATGTGACTGGACTGTGTAATTATTATCAAAGATGAAGTCTACATGCATCAAATTTGCAACAAACCTGATAAACTAGGGACACACATCTAAACTGACTCAATGTGCAAACTTTACCCCAAACTTGAAGTCGGTACAATATCACTATAAAGATCACATGTATTTTATATTTATGTACATAACCTCAAGTTATGCTGTCACTTTACAGTATGGCACTCTGTGCAGGTAAATAGCAATGGTCATTTGAATGTATGTCATGTATCCTTGATGGTGCAGGGGCAGCTGCCCTGTAAATTATATATAGTTTCACCTGGCTGATGAATAATACTTCACCTAATATGACTTGCAAACAACTAGACAGCAATGTTGTCAGTTATTTCAGTCTCTTTAAGGCTCTGTCCAGCCTGTATCTGAACTTTCTGAGAATTCACGTGTATTTAACAGCACGTTCCTCTCACCAAAGCCAGGTCTGATACAACACAAAAGAGAGGTTGCCGCCAGCTGTAATATCTGTTGCCATAAACACAACCTCCTTATCTTATCTTAACACGATAGGACAGGACAAAAAAGCTAAGTTCTGCCAGATATCTATGTAAGGTTCCCCATGTGGAGACTTCACTGAGTGGAAACACAAACATTGCATTCCAGGACCAGAATCCTTGGCTCCTGCACCCCAGGTGTCAATAACTTTCTAAAGACCTTCTTTAAAATGTTCATGTGTCATACTTGTTTTCTGCTAATTCTACATTGTATTGTTCTATGGAGGTGAGATATGATTTGGCAATTAAATACTGCAGGAGAAAGACTTTCTAATCCCTGGAAGTGAAACATGCCCCATGTGTATATTGTTACTGCACCATACAGACTTAATTGGGATATACTAAGTTTTCCTCCCTTCAAGAGTTTTCCTCCATGTGCACACAGTTTGCAAAAATCAAAAATATCATGTTCAAATATACAAGTATCCAAACAGTTTTGATGTCTTATTTATTTGTACAAAGGATTCCAAACAAGCAAACTGTTTTCTGAACATCAGTAACTTATTTTAATTCACAGAACCTTTAACATTCGATAGGTGTTTTCACATTTATAAATGCTAATATTTTTCACAGTACACTGCTGAGATACAGGGATACTTTTAAATCTCACAAGACTTTTCTTTGCATAAACCAAGCTTTAAGAAACCAAAGAATGAGTGAGCATTTATTAGATTACTGCCTTACTAGGTTGAGAAGAAAATTAAATCTCTTTATCCAATGTGCTATTATATAAGGACAATAAGCGTCTTGATACAGACTAGCTTATTAGCTGAGTGTACAAACACAGTATATGAGGATGGAGTGAGCTTGTGAGAAGAAGCAGATGTTGGTGTGATGGTTCTCTGTTTGCTGGACTCTGATTGGCTGGCTCATGATAAAATGAGCTGATAACAGACTTCTTCTAACACTGCAATCAAGATTAATATAACGTTCAGCGGTCAAACATTGACATCCCGTCCTGATGTTCAAAGGACATGAGGAGAGTTAGTGTGGAGTCATGGAAAAACTAACTAGCCAAACAGTGAAAGCTTTTAACAAGTTTAATTAGTACTCTGAAATATGCCCTACTGATTCCAGGAGCAGAGCCACCAAAAATGCTTCCACAAGAAAAAGCAAGCTATATATTAAGAGGAAAAATAACCCTGCAGGCAATATATATATATATATATATATATATATATATATATATATATATATGTACTATTTTTTTATAAAGTACCAACATTTTCCATTGCTCTATTTACAAAATAGAATAGAATAGTAGAATAGAGTGGGTACAATTAGAAAATTACAAAAGTACAGTGGAATACAAATATGAAACAATTGGGTCCGCAGACAGTTTAGCACAATATGAATGAGGTTACAATCTAGAAGGTACGGTTGGGGTGTGATACAGGAGGGTAATAGCTGCAAGATGGCACTGAATAAGGCAGGATAATGATATACGTAGAGGTGTCTATGTGTTATACTGTAGTTTGTCTGTGTGCAGTTTGATTCTGGAGAGTAACCATGGTTGTAGAGAAGAGCAAGGAGGTCGTGCAGTGGTTGTGGGGGCAAGAGTGTAATTTGTTGGCCATAGGGGATGTGTTGTGTCAGTAGAAATGCTAAAATCTCCAAGAACAGGGATAATTGTTTGACCCAGGTTATACAAGAACGTACTAGAAATGAGGCATCAAAAGTAATATTGCTATAATACCAAATGTTAAAATAGGGGAACCCTTGGGGAATACACAACACAGTTTCATTTGAGATTGAATACAAAAAAACGAGTTGTAAGGGGCCAACAAAAACTCTAAATTTTAAAAAGGCTAACTTTAATCGGCTAAGGGAAGCAAAACAACATATAGACTGGGATAAAGAACTTACAAGGAAAAATACTGAAAATAAATGGACAACATTCAAATCCTTACTAAATATACATACACATCGGCATGGACCATGTGGAAATAAAATGAATAGGAGTAAATCACATCCCATGTGGCCTAACAATGACTTAAAGATCATGATAAGGAAAAAAAAAACATGCATTTAAATTATACAAGAAGGAGGGAACAGAGGCAGCTTTATGTGAATATAAGGAAATCAACAAGGCTTGCAAAAGAGCTATTAGACTGGCTAAAATAGAAAATGAGAAGTTAATTGCAAAGGTAAGTAAGACTAACCCTAAAATATTTTTTAAATATATTAATGGGAAAAAGGTGAAGGAGGAAGATGTACAAACATAAAAAATGTGACACAGGCCATCTGAAAATTAGTGACCAGGAAAAGGCAGATTAGCTAAATAGGTTATTTTCTTGTGTATATACAAGGGAGGTACCAGTAGTTGGGACACTGCAACAAAATGGGGCTACACTACCATCACTAAATAATTGGTTAACGCAGGAAGAAACCCAAAAGAGGTTGGAAAAAATTAATGTTAATAAAGCACAAGGTCCTGATGGAATACATCCAAGGGTACTGAGGGAACTGAGTTTTGTAATAGCCAAACCGTTATATCTAATTTTTCAAGATTCACTCACCACAGGGTCGCTACCAGATGACTGGAAAAAAACAGAGGTGATACCTATATTTAAGTAGGGAGCAAGAACAAATCCAGGGAATTATAGACCTATAACCTCACTTCTGTAGTGGGAAGGCTTTTAGAAGGGTTAATAAGGGACAGTATACAAGAATATGTCTATTTGAACAAGATCATAAGTAGGAGCCAACATGGCTTTATGAAAGATAGGTCATGTCAGACCAATCTACCGTATATACTCGAGTATAAGCCGACCCGAGTATAAGCTGAGGCACCCATTTTACCACAAAATACTGGGTAAAATGAGTGACTCGAGTATAAGCCAAGGGTGGAAAATGTGCTGTCCCCTGTGTCCCTCGAGTGCACTTATCACCCTCCTCAACCCCACTCCTCAACCTCCCTCCTCATCCTTAACCTCCCTCCTCATCCTCAACCTCCCTCCTCATCCTCAACCTCCCTCCTCATCCTCAACTCCCTCCTCAACCTCAACCTCCCTCCTCATCCTCAACCTCCCTCCTCATCCTCGACCGCCTCCTCAATCTCCCTCCTCATCCTCAACCCCCTCCTCAATCTCCCTCCTCATCCTCCCTCCTCAACCCCCCCATCCTCAACCCCCCCATCCTCATCCTCTCTCCTCAACCCCCCATCCTCAACCCCCCTCCTCAACCCCTCATCCTCAACCTCCCTCCTCATCCTCAACCTCCCTCCTCAACCCCCCCATCCTCAACCCCTTCCTCAACCTCCCTCCTCAACCCCCCCATCCTGAACCCCCTCCTCAAGCCCCCCATCCTCATCCTCCCTCCTCAACCTCCCCATCCTCATCCTCAACCCCCCCATCCTCATCCTCAACCCTCCTCAACCTCAACCCTCCTCAACCCCTGTATATGCTAATGATGCGGCGCGCATGTGACGTCACATGCGCGCCGGCACCGGGTCAAGAAGCAGAGGCCGGAGCACAAGCAGGTAAGTGAGGGGAGAGGGGGAGGTATTTAGGGGGGTTTAGGTGGAGGAGGGGGGTTGAGGGGGGTTTAGGTTGGGGAGGGGGGAGGGAAAGAGACACGGGGGTAGAGAGACACACGGGGGATAGAGACACACAGGGGGGTTAGAGACACACAGGGGGGTTAGAGACACACGGGTGGTTAGAGAGACACGGGGGTTAGAGAGACACAGGGGGAGAGTGACTCGAGTATAAGTCGAGGGGGCCCTTTTTTGCCCTAAAAAAAGGGCTGAAAAACTCAGCGTATACTCGAGTATATACGGTAATTAGTTTCTATGAGGAGGTAAGTAGGAACTTGGATCAGGGCAACTCAGTGGAAAATCTTTTTTTTTTTATTTTGCAAAGGTTTTAGATACAATGCCACATGGAAGACTATTGAGCAAATAGAGGGATGCAAGAATCACAGTAAATATCTGCTAATGGATTGAGAGCTGGCTAAAAGACAGGAAGCAAATGGTTGTTGTAAATGGAACATACTCTGATTGGACTAATGTGTTAACTGGGGTTCCTCAAGGTCCAGTTTTAGGTCCTCTCCTTTTTAACATATTTATTAATGATGTAGAAGTATGACTCAAAAGGAGTGTCTCCATTTTTGCTGATGACACTAAGTTGTGCAAGGTAAGTAAATCAGATAATGATGTACTTTCCCTCCAAAGGGATTTGCATAAATTCGAGAAATGGGAGGCTAAATGGCAGATGAGATTTAATACAAATAAATGTAAAGTTAAATGAAAAATAGCCATGAAACTTATAGTCTTAATGGAGCAAATCTAGGGGTTTCTGATATTGAAAGGGATTTGGGAGTCATTGTGAACAACCACCTAGGTAACAGTGCTCAATGCCAAGCAGCAGCGGCAAAGGCAAGTAAAATATTAGCATGTATTAAGAAGGGTATAGAAGCCAGGGAAGCAAATATAATTCTGCCACTATACAAATCTCTAGTACGCCCTCATTTGGAATATGATACCCAAAACAATTTTGGGTATCACTTCATAAAAAGGAAATTTTAGTGCTGAAAAAAGTACAGAGAAAGGCAACAAAACTAATAGGGGAATGGAGGGGCTAAGTTATGAAGAAAGACTTACCAAATTAAACTTATTTTCCCTAGAAAAAAAAGTCTACGAGGGGATATGATTACCTCATTTAAATACATCCAGGATCAATATAAGGCTTTGTCAAATGAACTATTTGTGCCAAGAGGTTTTCAGCTGACAAGAGGACATCCCTTGAGGTTAGAGGAAAAAAGATTTCACCTTAAAGAAAAGGGTTCTTCACAGTTAGGGTGATTCAACTGTGGAATTCTCTACCAAAGGAGGTGGTGACAGTGAATTCAATAGATAACTTTAAAAAGGAGTTAGATATATTTTTGAATAAAAGGAATATTGATCCAGGGAGAAATATGAATGTCAGTATCTGGGGTCAGGAAGGAATTTTGCTTTTTTTCCCGTTATGAAACAATTGGCAAAGTTTCAATGTTTTTTTTTCTGTTTGCCTGCCTCTGGATCAATTAACAATTATTAACAAATAATCCACTTATTAAAAGGATCAGAAGAGATCTAAAAAGGTTGAACTTGATGAACTAAAAACCTTTATTCACCCTCAAATACTATGTAACTATGTAACAGGTGAAGGTACGTTAGAGAAGAGGAAATGAGGAAGACATTTAGAGGGTGGTCTGGGGGCGATAGATCCCAGCAACTCACAAAGAGATGGGTGAGAAGAGGCTGATAATATGAACTTAAAAAGATGAAAATTGAAAGCAACAAACTGGGGGTATGCAGAAGAAAGCAATATGACTACACATCCACCTTGCTTGTACCCAGGCCTAGGGATGTGACTGAAGTGAAAGCCACCATATGAGAGTGCCACAGGGGAGGCAGTGTCTGATGGAGTGAACCAAGTTTCTGTAATGTGGATATTATGCAATGAATTACAGATATTCTTGTTTAGTAATCTGTTTATGATGATAGCTCAGATGAATATGCGTTGAAATTGAGCAAATCTTTTATGGATGTGTAAAAAAATTGTAAAATTGAATGGAAGAGAAATAGGGAAGTAATACAGGAAAAGAGAGTGAGAAGAAGTGTTTGTGGGCAAGAGAGTAAAATCCAAATTGTATGGGGAGAAAAGTAATAGTATATTGTCGTACAGCAGCATACATTTCCAGTTTATTGGATAGGAGGGAGCTGCATGTTGCTTACAACAGTCCTAAGGTAAGCCACAGATTAATATAGCAATTGGATGTATTTATTTTCAGGAGAAATAGCCCACAATGTGAGCCATTTATATTACCTGCCAAGTCCCTCTGCTATTAAGTTTAATGTAAGAGATGTACATTTGACATCTTAATGACCTTTTCAGAACCTGTACTCAGCAATGTAAAGCAAACCTGTTCTGGCAATGTAAGTGATTCAGCCAGGGATACATATAGTATGACATCAGACTATCCTGCTTGTCCACGGTGTGCCCTTTTCCTACCAGCTGTACCACAGGCACTAGTTGATTGCTGACCTTTATATTTCAGACTTAGCCATATGTGTATGATAAGCCATTATGAACTGCCATATTACATTAGCCTCTAACTATATCTCTACTAACAGTATTCCTCTTCTCCAACCTCTCACTAACTACCTAGCAGAGGTCTGCTATAATAACTCTTCTTCCTGTAATTCTCTTCTCTGAAACATGAATTCCTTCTACAAAATTAGGCATTCTTCTCTCCATTAAGTTATACATTTTAAATTGAAGACACATTTAAAAAGATGAGCAAAGCGCAAAAGCTGTTGTGCGTGGCAACAGAGTAGTGTGTCACCATTACAGCTCCTCTGAGCAAACAAATTTAGAAAAAGACCTTTATTGCAGATCTTAATTAAATATTGTACAGCAGGATCAGGGAAAGCAAACATTGAAGGAGAGGAACAGATTCTCCACCCCGGGCTGGCGTCATTGGATCTAGGTTATTGTTTTACTGATTCATCTAACTCACAGAAACGTGCTTTAACTCTTGTGTGCCTACAGGATATACAAAGCACACAATTATAATACATACATGCATAATAACACACTATTATAGACACAAACAATTTTTTTTTAAAGTGACACACAGTGAGGCTTACAGAGACACTGACACACAGTGATACACGCAGATATACTGTGACGCACAATGATACACAGAGAAACAGATCAACCCACTGAGGCACTTACTGAAACATTACTACTTTTGTTAGCCTTTATGTGTAATGCACAGACATATTCAGTAGTGATATACAGGGGTTAAGTACAAAGCAAACATTGCAAAAGAATGGAGGGCCCTGTTTTTGATCATAGTATCTAATGTACATAGTTCTTTCCCCAAGAAAAGGTTTGGGTGTCATACAGGAGGGTGATATATGGGTTGTGTATATTAAGGCTGAAGGTGACAAGTTTCTATAAACAGATGCATTTTTAGTGGGGTTTTGAGGGTTTTGAGACAGGAAGATAGTATAGTGGAGCGAGGCAAGGAGTTCAAGAGAATAGGGGCAGCATGAGAAAAGTCGTGAAGGTGGGAATGAGAGGAGGTGATAAGAGAGGAGGAAAGAATACGCTCATTATTAGACCAATGAGGGTGATTGAGGGAGTATTTTGTGATGAGGGCAGACATATAAAGGGCTGCAATACTGTTAAGGGCTTTATATGTTAGGGACATGATTGTGAATGTTATTCTGGACGCTATTGGAAGCCAGTGGAGTGACTGAGAGAGGTGCTGAAGGCACAGTGTGTTGAGTCTAGCAGAGGCATCTGTGTATAGATAATACTGAAAATCTAAAGCAGAGACATAAGGGGGTGCACTGTTGTTAAGACATACATTGATACTCACCAATACACACATGCAGATACACACTAACACAAATAAACACTCATAATCATACACAGAGAGGCAAATATACAAAGCTACTGATATATGTTTTATTCTACAGAGGCAGATTAATATATGCAAATATATACACATAACCAATGAGACAATCTCTGATATGGACAGATTCTCTGAAAGACATAGCCACAATGCTAAACATGGTACTAACAAAGACATGTTGAGAAACACATCAATACAGAAAAGCAACCCGAGACACTGAGTCTATGTTAATAATAATGTTTTGTTGCACTGATTCACTTTATCAGTGTCTTTGTATTTATTTGTGTGATTGTGTGCCTTAAACACTGCTGAACACACAAATGATGCAACTAGTACACACAGCTACTGATACATACTCAAACTGTAACTGATACATACTGAAACATACTGATAGTAACTAATACACACACTAACAATAAGACACATGAATGTGCATAGTAAGATGATACATAAACGCTGAGACACACAGATACATAAAAATGCAAAGATGTAAATGCCGAAACACAGTCCAATAAGCATGCTGAAACACAGTCCGATATGCATGCTGAAACACAGTGAGAAGCAACTAACAAAAATTTGCATATGGACAGGGGCGTCGGAACTGGGGGGAATGGAGGGGACAAATCCCCCCAGGTTAAATAAATAGTGGACACAGAAAATAGCAAACCTGATCATGCATTACCAGATTTTGGAGCATTATGTCTTTTCCATGAAAGCTTTGACCTATAATTTATCATATAAATATATATATATATATATATATATATATATATATTATTATTATTATTATTAACTTTTATTTGTAACGCGCCAACATATTCCGTAGCGCAATACAGGGGATAAAAACAAGAGAAAATACAGCATTAACAACCTTCAAAAGTATATATATATATAGATATATATATACAATGGATATAAAAATTCTACACACCCCTGTTAAAATGTCAGGTTTCTGTGCTGTTAAAAAATTAGACAAAGATAAATCATTTCAGAACTTTTTCCACCTTTAATGTGACCTATAAGCTGTACAACTCAATTGAAAAACAAACTGAAATCTTTTAGGTGGAGGGAAGAAAAATAAAAAAAGAGAAATAATGTGGTTGCATATGTCTGCACACCCCCTTATAACTGGTGATGTAGCTGTGTTCAGAATTAAGCAATCACATTCCAAATCGTGTTAAATAGGAGTCAGCATACACCTGCCATCATTTAAAGTGCCTCTGGTTAACCCCAAATAAAGTTCAGCTGCTCTAGTTGGTCTTTCCTGAAATTTTCTTAGTCGCATCCCACAGCAAAAGCCATGGTCCACAGAGAGCTTCCAAAGCATCAGAGGGATCTCATTGTTAAAAGGTATCTGTAGCTGCTATATAGCAATTATAACACCGGGGGCATAGCGTGCCCGGACCTAAAAGCTTACTATACATCAGCCCAACTAGCATTCCTCCCCCAATCCCACTGCGTGGAGCACCAGCCAATCTGGGTATTTGTGGAGAACATACAAATGCACCCACATAAATGGGACAATGTGACATGGTCGCCCCCCAATCCACACGCATGCGAGAAACACAGCAACCCAATCATCAGACATATATTACACACCTGGCACAAAACCAACAAGGCACACCACATAACAAGAGGCCTATCAAACTTAACACCCACTTTAACAATCCCAACAATATGGAATACATTAGACAAGGACTCAATTAACTGGTGGTCCTTGAACAAACTAGACACCCTAGACAAATGGATACAAAATGATAAGGTCCTTACCTTTGACCAGCTCCGACAAAACCATAACATCCCATTAAGAGAACATTTCAACTTTTGTAAGATAAAACACTACATAACAACACTTATTAGGAAATGGGGAGCCCCCAGACCAAACTGGCTAAGCGTGATCTGCCAAAAAGCCCACTCACAAAAGGCATCATAAGCACACTATATGCAGCAATTAGAGAGACGCACAACAACAACACAGCTCCCTTTAAGTGGAAGTGGGATCAAAACATAGAAACCCTAAAAGACGATAAGGCCTGGGAGAAAACCTGCCTCAAACTTGTGAAGAGCCCCCTGAGCTATTCCCTTAGGGAAACATCCATAAAATTCCTCCATAGAGCATATTATACACCTGCAAAACTACACACCATTAACACGCAAATCCCCCCACAATGTTTCAGGCACTGCCAGGATAGGGGAACATTCGAACATATATGGTGGGAATGCCCCATAGCCCTAAACCTCTGGAACAAAGTGCTAAAACTAGCCTCAGAGACACTGCATACACCAATCCCTTTGTCAATTGACACATGCCTCCTAGGAGGACCTATTACACATATTTCGGAAAGCCAGAATAAATGGTTTCAGTACCTGATGCTATCAGCAAAAAGCCACAAAGCTAAAAGATGGCGAACACCAGACCTCAGGATACAAGAGGTAATACACAAATTAAATGGCATAATGTTGTTTGACAGATTCACACACACGACTAACAACACATACCCAAAATTTCTAGAAATATGGGGGGCATGGACAACCTCCACACAGGCAATAGAAATATAACAAACATAAACACAGATAGCAGACAGACTAGGAGATAAACCAATTCAAGAAAAGTAAACTGGGGCCCCCCCCCCTTGCCGGACTCCACAGACCAGCGCCAAACGGCAAGACTCAGAGGTGAGTGACCTACTTCAAACTACTGTCTAGTATACATACAAAAACGATCCCTCGACATGAAAGGACGGAAAGAAGAATCACTAGACACAAGCACACGAATGACACTGTAGTTAAAGTTGTTATATCCAGTTAATTTTATTTTGTATGTTAAAAAAACTGTAACAAGAGGTAGCATATCATACTAAACCCATCAGAGATCTCAAAAACAGGCAAACAACCATGCTACCAGTTTAATGTTACTTAGAAAGGTTAAGAAAAAGGAAAATGTAATGGAACTGTCACTAAATGAAAATGTCACCATCATATAAGTTTACGGTTAAGCAATCTACAACATAAATTTGGCCTGCGAGCCATCGCTGAAACATTAATACTGTATAAGATTTACAACTCTGTGACAATAAAAACTATTGAAACAAAAAGGTATCTGTCAGGAGAAGGGTACAAAAGAGTTTCCAAGGCATTAGATATACCATGGAACACAGTGAAGACATCATCAAGTGGAGAAAATATGGTACAACAGTGACATTACCAAGAACTAGAGCTATCTCCAAAATTGATGAAAAGACGAGAAGAAAACTGGTATGGGAGGCTACCAAGAGGCCTACAGCAACATAAAAGGAGCTGCAGGAATATCTGGCAAGCACTGGCTGTGTGGTACATGTGACAACAATCTCCCGTATGCTTCATATGTCTGGGCTATGGGGTAGAGTGGCAAGACGAAAGCCTTTTCTTACGAAGAAAAACATCTAAGCCAGGCTAAATTTTGCAAAAACACATCTGAAGTCTCCCAAAAGCATGTGGGAAAACGTGTTATGGTCTGATGAAATTAAGTTTGATCTTTTTGGCCATAATTTCAAAAGATATGTTTGGCGCAAAAACAACACCAAAAGAACACCATATCCACAGTGAAGCATGGTGGTGGCAGCATCATGCCTTGGGGCTGTTTTTCTTCAGCTGGAACTGGGGCCTTAGTTAAGATAGAGAGAATTATGAACAGTTCCAAATACCAGTCAATATTGGCACAAAACCTTCAGGCTTCTGCTAGAAAGCTGAACATGAAGAGGAACTTCATATTTCAGCATGACAATGACCCAAAGCATACAACAAAGGAATGGCTTCACCAGAAGAAGATTAAAGTTTTGGAATGGCCCAGCCAGAGCCCAGACCTGAATCCGATTGAAAATCTGTGGGGTGATCTGAAGAGGGCTGTGCACAGGAGATGCCCTCGCAATCTGACAAATTTGGAGTGTTTTTGCCATGCTGATAGACTCATACCCCCAAAAAACTGAGTGCTGTAATAAAATCAAAAGGTGCTTCAACAAAGTATTAGTTTAAGGGTGTGCATACTTAAGCAACCATATTATTTTATTTTTATATTTTTTCTTCCCTCTACCTAAAAGATTTCCGTTTGTTTTTCAATTGAGTTGTACAGTTTATAGGTCACATTAAAGGTGGAAAAAGTTCTGAAATTATTTATCTTTGTCTCATTGTTTTACAGCACAGAAACCTGACATGTTAACAGGTGTGTGTAGACTTTTTATATCCACTGTATATATATTACTGGAAGCAGGTTTTTTTAACTTGCTTTAGACATTCAAGTGTGAACACAGATGTACTTTTTATTTACTATATATATATATATATATATATATATATATATATATATATATATATTAGCAAGCATATAGACATACATTGTTTCTATATGATTTTTATTATTTTTGGGAGGCCCAAGGTCATTGATAATTTAAACAAAGAAAGGTAAAACATTTTTTTGAGGGGCAGGGCCCCAGTGCATTGAATGCCCTTGTCTTCTGCCTGTTCCCTTCTTCCCCATTCCTCCCTCCACTGATTTCTACCAACACACACCCCATCTTCAAACTCTCAGGATGTGATGTTACAAACACAAAATTAATTCCTGTACTCATAAACAGATTTTTTTTTTTTCTTTTATCAGTTTTTTCAATCAAAAGTTTTTATTTTTATGGTTTTTACAGCTGCTAGTATTGGTAGTTTGGTACATATTTGTATAAAAATTATCTTTTTTACTTGAACTGCAATGGTGTGCTAACATATGTTTTTGGTTGCAATGTAATACACAAAGCTCATCTCTGTAATCCTCTCAATCACAACTCTAAAGCTTGAGTTTGATGTACATGTGTAAGGAATTTCTCTCACATATCAGTGTGAGTGTATAAGTGCTACACTTGGCTGAAAACTATTGAATATGATATTGTCTATGTAACATCTGCTAAGGGAAGTGATCCGTGGCAAACCCTAAATAAATACTCCTCCAGCGTGCCAGACACTATGGTTTTAGTTTATAATATGACCTCAGTGAGAATTCCATGTAATATAACGTTACTAAGTGATTGTGTCCATGCTTTCCCTACATGAATACAACTCACCAGTCTGTGGAAAAAAAAGTCAGCTGCAAGTTTATTGTTACGCAGGGAATATCGTACCATGCTTTTTATCTGTCAATATTTACCTCTCTCTCATAAATCTCACTATACACACACAAACATGAACTGATATGGATTTATACTCCTTGCTATAAATATTAATATTTGTGTGTGGAAAGAGTACAAAAACTCATTACCAATTTACAGCAAAATGACTTTTTGTAGTGCCATGTTTTACAGATTAAAAGGTCTGTCTATAGCAGTGGCTCACAAACTTTTGTTTGGAAGGGCCACTTAAAAATTGCTGGAGGTCTTTGTGTGCAACTTAATTACCACCAAACATTTGGTGGGATCAGGTAATAATCACTACAATACATAAATTCATTACTCAAAATAAATCAGCTGAGTGTCTTTCAATGTGCTACATTCTAATGGAGTAGGCTGTGCATGCATAACAATAAAATGTACTATCTTGGGACTTTTGCACTACTTTTTATTTACCATTTATATTTACTGAATTTATTGAATGAAGTGAACAGAACACTGGTTTGTGGGCCACAGTTTGGTCTAATGTAGAAATTTAGAAGGCAAACAACCGGCTTTGGAAAATGTATCACACTTGTATAAATGGTTCTGGTTTTCATATTTACTTCATGTAGTGTGTATATACATTAGAATGCACTCAATTGTTCAGTTTATTCACATAAATATTTATTTAAAAAAATACAAAAATATATTGTATAGACTGGTTTGTCACATAATAACAAATATAACTAATAGTTTTAGTTTTACTAATTACAGGCAGCAATTTTTCAACAAAACAACAAAAACATAATCTTTTTTGCAGGCAGATATGGTAATAGCTGACAGTCAAGTTTTTTAACCTGGCTCACAATCAGTCATTCTTTATGTATTCATCATGCAGAATGGGGATTCCCACTCTTAAAATAACTTAAACTGTGGTTCAGCTTGTGACATTAAGTTTGCTTTAACACTCTATAAATATTTAAATAATAATAACAATAATAGTCCTTTGTTCTAATTTGGGTTGTTTTTAAGTGCTTTTCGTTACATGTCTAATGCTCTGCTGCCCCTCAGAAAGATAGGATGCTGAGTAAAGGGAGCTCACTTTGTCCCAGCACACAGTCCCTCTTTAATCCATACATCTTGTTGACTGCCTTAAGTTTTAGGCAACGGCTGCGCAACTGTGTCTCTGGCAGATTCTCAAAGAAGAAATCCTCATTGAAAATGGGATTTCGACTCCTGCGGATAACTGTACTCCGCTGCTTCTGAAGCTTTCCAGGAGTAATAGAAAGAGCTACAAAGCAGTTTATTGTTTTTGGGTCAGTTTCAGGGTTGTAAAGTCCTTCAGCACTGATGAGGCGGACACGGAGTCTCTGGGCTGCAGGGCTATACTCTGCAGATAAGCGGAGGGAGCCACCACTATCCAGGAAAATGGCATTGTCTGCCACAAATATGTCTCTAGTATACATAAGGTCCATGTGAAAGATGCAGTCCATCATCCCATCAGAAATTCTACGAATGGTATTAGGGCTGCTATCTGTGGAGCTCCACTCATCTGCAGACAGTGAGTTATTTCTGGAGAGCCCCTGTTTGTCTTTACCTCTTAAGGCCCTAGAAAACAGCTTGTCTTGGCTTAGAGCTTTCAGCAAAGAGCTGCCTCGTGGAAGAGACCTGTGGAGTAGAGGCGAGCTAAAGGGTGAGGAGTCTGTGGAAGAAGCTGTGTCGCTGTCCAGGGTACCAGATCGACTCAGTGGTCGCAGTCTAAGAGTTGTGAAACTGCCAGAGGAAGATGCACCTCTGCAGGAAGTGGTATTAGAGCGGGATCGAGGCAGCATGATGGGGAGGCTTGCAGGGTGATTGTGGAAGAGAGACTCCTTCCTTCTGGTGTTGGGGCTTTCCAATAAAGTGCAAAAACCATAGGATGTTTGAGTTTTATGGAGATGAGGCAGTGACAGAGCTGCCTGTGATTGTGGGTCAGAGTTAGTACTTTCTTCCTCTGTGGGCTCTTCAGCACTATCTACCTGAATAATGTGTGTTTGTGGGGGACATAACATCCCAGTATCAAAGCCAGCCCCACAGAGGTCTGGAACAGATCTGTGAAAAGGACTTACTCGTAAGCCTCTCTGGGATGGAAGTCGAGGAGGAATACAGAATTCAGGAATTCTGTCTGGAGTCAAGACATTGAGACATGTCTGAGGACGTTGTCTGTTGTCCAACAGTGTCCCTTTCATGGTCAGATCAGGCTCCTGTCCTTGTAAATCTGCTGCTTTAAGTTTCTCTAATAGCCACATCTGTGCAGTTATAGTAAACCTTTCCAGGCAATGCTTTAGCAGTAAATATTATCCTGTTAAAAAGAAAGTAAAATTAGTGTCATTAAACAATATGGTATACATTTTACTGCCAGTTTAAGCTGTGTCTCCTGGTAAATATATTCAAAATGCAGGATATTACATATTCACCTTGTAACCCAGCTTCCAGATGCACAGTGTTTCCACAAACAGGCTGAAACGTGCCAGGGAACACAATAACTAAGTCCTGGTAGTTTGCAGGAGTCACGGCATTACATAAACTCACATTTACTTCTACAATGCTGTGACTATAATTTATCTCAGTCTCTCTTTCTCATTACATCTGTTTCCATTGTATTCTGTTTTTACCTCTTTACATATTGTTCTACATCTCTCTTTAATTTTATTACTTCTACATTTGCTTTTTTTTTCACAATTGCCTCTCTAAGCTTGTATCTTTTTTTTTACCTTGCTTTGTTTTAAACCTTTATATCTTTTTATGTTCTTCATAAACCCCATAACCCGTTTCTAGTTTAAATTCTGTTTACTTCATTCTTTTATTTCACATCTACTCTATCATTCTGTACAAATACAATCTCTTGGCTATCTTTTGCTGGGAATAATGCATATTAAAAAAAAAGGAACATCATGTCTCTACACAGATGTCAGAGAGACCTGTAAATCTTTTAAATAAGTAATTAAGTATGAATTTCAAAGGACAGTACAATGCAGTAGTGCAGATGTCTGCCTTGATATTTCTGTGTGACCATTTGCTTTTGTCACATATTAATCACAGAAAGAGGATATTTACCTGTTTTCAGCGTTTAGATCCTTTTCATATCCCTTTCACACGATGCTGTGAGTTAAGCAACAGCCAGGAAATCTGTGTTGATTCAGTTCTGAGTTGTGATTGAGCTCACAAGCTTAATCCATCTGTATTTATAGGCCAGTCATTCCAGACTACCAGCCAATCAGCTGTAAGGAACCAGTGTAGCTCTTCCTTTTATAACGTAACACAAGATAACACACAGGCACATTTGAGTTCTGTGATAAGACCAAGATACCTCTAATGGACCATAATAAAAATCAGCATTGAGTTTGTAACAGTGGGTCTTGTAAATGGCAAACACATGTACATATAACATGGATTATTTGTAATATCTCAATATCTCATAGTTATATAGTTAGTATTGAAAATATGTTATACTAACGCAAGTTTTCAATGTATAATAAATATGATTATTAAATATGTATTGGTCAGTTGAATATTGTGCGGATCATGATCACTAACTAAAGTAAATATAACACTGATGGTATAAATATAATTCAATTAACACAATTCTGGAAAACATAACAAGACAGCAAATAAGCACTTGGACTTAAATTGTAATTAAACTAAACTCAACATTGGGAAAGAGGAAATCCCTTTTTTTTTTTTTTTGGGTTCAGATATTTTTATTAGTTTTTTAAAAACAAACAGAAAAGTGATAAAACATAGTACAATTCATTGAATAAATACAAGTAATTTCACAATATCAATATACATAACATATATTACCATCTTACATTAGATGATAATTTTTTTATACAATACACAGTTCTAAGCTTGGATGACAGTCTATCACTCAAAAACCCTAGGAGTTAAGAACCTTCCTAAATGTAAAGAGAGAAAAGAGAAAGAAAGGGTAGGGGGAAAAAAAGGGAAAAGGGGGGCAAATAGATGGCGTAACATAGGGAGAGAGGAGGTACAAATCTCACTCACAAGTATACTAAAAAGACATTATAGCGTAAGGTTGTCTTAAACTTGTCTGGAAATCCCTGTCTTGAAGAGCGAATAATCTATTTTTTTTAGATTTAGTAACACTTTTTCATATAGACAAATATTAAAAAAAGGTAATCATCATTAGATCATTTTGCTCTTCTACCTTGCTGACTCTTTAACCCCCAAAAGGTTTTGCACAGAACTATGACTAATTACCTCCATCTGCTCTAATTCCAGTGAAAAATTCATATCTGACTGCACCGTACCGTCTTTACCGAAAGACCTTGAAATAACATGTCGCCTGCCGATTGTAGAGGAAGGGTTCCCTCTACAGGCAATGAAATGAATATCATCAGCCTTATTAAATTGTAATCCGGCCAATTGAATAGGGCTCTATATAAGCACAGAGCATATTTATTTTACAGAAGCTTATAGTTAGTGAAGACCTTGCTTTTGGATAGAGGTTCACTAGCCCAAAACTTCTGTAAAAAAATATGCTCTGTACTTATATAGTCCTATTCAATTGGCCGAATCGCAATTTAATAAGGCTGCATATATCTAATTGTTAGCTCTGTCAAAATATTTCTTAAAGGACCATTGCAGTTCAAGCAGTTCAAGAAAAAAGACACTTGTTTTACAAGTTTGTGCCAGACTAAAAATATTAGCAGCCTCTGAAATGTTGAAGCCTCTGTTTATGAGTATAGGAATCCATTTTTTGTTTGTTGATTCACATCCTGAGAGCTGAATTATGAGGGTGTGTATTTTAGTTATCAGTGGAGGGAATGGTAGGGTAGAAGGAAACAAACAGAAATCCATAGCCTTTGTATGATAATAGCATAGGACTGAAACTGACACCACATACCCTCCCCCTCACTGGCACAGAAGCTGGCACCTTGATTAATTTGTGATAAATTATACTATTTGTCACACTTAAAATTTTCAAACATATATGTTGTTTTGCATTGTGCAGTGTTCCTTTAACTATTTTTGCTATGTGTCCTCCCAGACCAGATTGATCTTCATAAATTGGAGAAGAAAATACTGGCTGAGATCCAGATTTTATGGAATCTTACAATGATGAATTCTGTAAAACTGTTTCAAGGATGAATGAGAATTCAAAAGAAAACAAAGGTTCCATTCTCAGTAAAGAGATGGAGCCAAGAAATTTCTTTTAACAGAGTCTATTTACACAGTCTGCATTTGAAAGCATTAAGATTATTACTGAAGTACTGCACAATTATCTGAGTCTTATAGACTATCCACTCATGATTACTCACCTCACTAATTCTCCACTCCCTGTGATACATTAGGCTGCTTACACTTAACCAGTTGTGCATCATTGTGTATAGGAAAACCTAAGTAATCTGAATTTCACAAATATTATTGATTCTGGGTCAAGTGGAGATCTTATGTATATCACTATGATAGGCTCAATGCCAAACCAGTAGAAGAGATACATGGTAGTGCACTTATATAGGATCAGCATGAAGAATAAGAGACAGTTATATGGCAGACAGCTATTGGAAAGGCTGGAGAAGATATCAAGAGAAGTGGAAGACAGACAGCCAGGAGAAAGAAGCAGATGTGGTTTTCAGTCATGGAAAGAAAAAGTCATAGAAAGAGAGAGAGGTGATAATGAGAGGACAGGAAATATAGTAAGGGAAGGCAGCCCAGGGAGAGTGAAACAGGTAAAGAAAGAGAGCAGAGTGACAGCTGTAGGATGGAAGCAAAGAGAGACATGTTACAGAAGATGACACTGGCCAAGAGAGGATAACAGTTGTTAGGAGTTAGAAACACAAACCACATTCAGGTGTAACAGTCATGGACACACAAGTCATTCCCCTCTAGCCTGGTCTTATTCACCCCCTCCCCTACAATATATCTTGCCATTGCTTGTCTGACATATAACCTGAACACTCTACTACTTACTTCAAAATCCTTCAGTTTCAGTTTACTTACAATACTTCAGTTTCCTCTCAATATTTCCTACAATTCAGTGCTTGACTCAGACCCCTCACCTCAACCAGAGACTTTACTTTCATCCATAAAACTCCCAAATCCAAGTACTCACCTCTAAATCTTCACAGCACTTAGTGAACTATAGAATAACCACATCACTGACCCAGGTCCAAATGTAGGGTGTGAATCTGTTTTGTGTTACAAACCAATGAATAATAAGTCTTTTGCAGTATACAGTGATACTTTTTTTATCAGGCAAACTTTTTATATAGATTGATGTCTTTTCGAATCAAAAGCAATACTGGTTAAATGTTAACAATTAAGGTCAATTAACAAGTCAAGGAGATTAGAAAAAAACACAACGAACAACAATATATAGCAAACACATTTGGACAGGACCATTTAATATCACTGTCAGAATTTTTCAGGCAGAAGGGTTAAAAACACTGTACCACAGCCCAGAGGCTACTCCAATTTGCTGAATTTTTACAAATAAAAATAGTATCCTGGTAGAATAATCTACAGGCCTGTGATCAACAACCTCCTCCCTATGTCACACCACTACAGCGCAGCGATTAACCCACTCCTCCCTGCCATACATATCTGCAGAGATGTGATTAGCTCATTTCTGAGACAGAGATTTACAAAACCACTGTCAAAGCAGAGATTAACACATTGGTTGCCAGAGCACCAATTATGCTCTTCCTTGTAATATTTCTGCTGAACAGCAATTATCACCTTCCCTTCGACAACGACTAGCAGAGGAAAAGCCATGGGGAATGAATGAGTTGGAATCAAGGGAAGACACAATGGATCATATTTGTTAAGCTGTGCATTGATTTTGTTTTTTGATATCAATCAATATACCAGTAGTGAAAAATTAAAAAATACACAAATTTTACAAAAAACGTGATGTAAAATTGTATAAGTTCATAGTGTATTTTATGGTGAGTTGGTGCAATTACTATATTTTTCTATGCATGTTTTGATAAATAGTAAATACATTTATACTTATATTCATACATGTATTATTAATATTAATAATAATAATATAAATAATAATAATAATAATAATAATAAGATAACAATAAAATAATATTAATGCACACTATATAATATTATTATCACAATAATAAAACAATTATATTAGTATTGTAATATTTGTAATCATTAGTATTATTAGTATTATGTTAACATTTAATATATGTTGTGTGAATAACAAATGAATAAAAGCTGTTTATAAGATATGCAAAAAACAAGCATGATTCTTGGTATAAATCATTACAAGAATACTACTTGCGTAATTTAATAAAGAAAAAATTTAAATTGGAATACATTTCATTAACACCATTTGCCACCCTACCAGCTGAGGAATTGCATGCACATGTTTTTTTTTGTGTATTTTTACAGGTATATTCATATACACATTTTGTTAAATATGAGATTGGCTTACCTTACTGATATGTACACTATCCACATGTTTCATATTGACTGAGATGCTTAGAAAAACAATACTGTAATACAAGCATGTATGCACAATATTCAGCTGATAATTTAAGAGTAAATTCAATTGATAATTGAGTGAGCATTTGCCAGAGAATTTAAGAAAGTAAATAATTCTTATTATTATTTGTAAAGCTCTAACATATCCCATAGAGCTATACAGGGGTTAAGTACAAGGAAAAACAATATTAACACATAGCAAAAGGATGGAGGGTCTGTCTTTGAGCTTTAAATCAAACTTACATAGTGCTTTTCCCAAAGCACCTTACAAGATTGAAGTCTTGCAAATGTATAATCTAGAGGGTTTGGGTGTGATACAGGAGGGTGATAGACACAAGATGGCAATGTGTAGTCTTAAGTGGAGGTGTCTGTGTATTGCACTGTAGGTTGTATCACATATATAGTTGTCAGCAATATGGGTTGTTGCTAACGTTGCGGGCTTGCACAGTGAGCCCGCAGCAACTGTGGCCCTCGCAATTCGAGGGCCGCAGTTGCAGGCAAGAATCGCTGAAGGCGCACTTTGCGCTGGTGGAGATGAGCGCCATAGGCACTCATCCCTATGACCTCGTACGAAAGGCAGCGCTGAAGGCGCTCACTGCGATGGTGGAGATGATCGCTGTAGGCGCTCATTTCTACGTCTCGCAGGTCACGAAGTACAGGCCGCAACTGCAATGTCAGCTGTTTGCGGCCCGTAACCACGAGGCCCGCGGCACTACCTGGTTCCTGCCAGGGGAGAACTCGCGATGAGCACCATAGGCGCTCATTGCTAGGCCCCCCAGCCTCGCATCACCCCCAGTGTATCCCCCCTCCTTCCCCTCAACCCCCCTCTCCCCTCACTTACCTTCATTGCGCTGCTCCTGCTGGTGTTCATCATGTTTTCTGTGTCGGGAACCGGCATATGCTAATGACGTGATGTCACATGTGCGTCACATCATTAGCATATGCCGGGTCCCAAAGACCTGATGGACAGCTGCAGGAGTCCCAGGACTCGCATCACCCCTCCTCCCTCCCCTCATCCTCTCCCTCCCCTCATCCTCTCCCGCCCCTCATCCTCTCCCTCTCCTCATCCTCTCCCTCCCCTCATCCTCTCCCTCATCTTCTCCCTCCACTCACCCTCTCCCTCCCCTCCTCCCTCCCTTCATCCTCCTCCTCCCTCCCCTCATCCTGGTATATGCTAATGACGTGACGAGGGGGGGAAGATAAAGGGGAGGAGGGGGAAGAGACACAGGGGAGGAGGTGAAAGAGACACAGGGGAGGGGTGGGAAAGAAACACAGGGGAAGGGGGGAAGAGACACAGGGTAAGGGGGGAAGAGACACAGGGGAGGGGGAAGAGACACAGGGGAGGGGGGAAGAGACACAGGAGATAAGGGAAAGAGACACAGGGGAGGAGGGAAGAGACACAGGGGAGGGGGGGAAGATACACAGGGGAGGGGGGGAAGAGACACAGGGAAGAAGGAGGAAGAGACACAGGGGGGGAAGCGACACAGGGGATGGGGGAAAGAGACACAGGGGAGGGGGGGAAAGAGACACAGGGGAGGGGGGAAAGAGACACAGGGGAGGGGGAAAGAGACACGGGGGAGGGGGGAAAGAGACACAGGGGAGGTGGGGAGAAACACAGGGGGGAAAGAGACATGGGGGAGGTTGGAAAGAGACACGGGGAGGGGGAGAGACACAGGGGGGGAAGAGACACAGGGGAGGGGAGGGAAAGAGAAACAGCGGAGGGGGGAGAGACACAGGGGAGGGGGGGAGAGACACAGGGGAAGGGGGTGAAGAGACACAGGGGAGGGGGGATAGACACATGGGAGGGGGGGGAAAGAGACCCAGGGGAGAGGAGGGGAAGAGACACAGGGGAGGGAGGAAGAGACACAGGAGAGGGGGAGAGACACAGAGGAGGGGGTAAAGAGACACAGGGGAGGGGGGAAAAGAGACACAGGGGAGGAGGAAGAGACACAGGGTTGGGGGAAAGATACACAGGGGATGAGGGGGGAAGAGACACAGGGGGGAAGAGACACAGGGGAGGGGGGGAAAGAGACACAGGGAAGAAGGAGGAAGAGACACAGGGAAGAGGGGGAAGAGACACTGGGGAGGGGGGAAGAGACACAGGGGAGGGGGAAGAGACACAGGAAAGGGGGAGCAGGGCAAACAGACACAGAGGGAGTAGAGGGGGATCCGACACATGGGAGGGACGGGGGCTTACACAGGGGAAGGAGAGGGGGGACAGACATAGGGGAGGGAGACATTGGAAAGAGACACAGGGGAGAGATGAAAGGGGTGACCTACACAGGGGAGGGAGGGGGTCAGAGACACAGGGGAGGGGAGGAAAAGAGACACAGGGGAGTGGGGAAAGAGACACAGGGGAGGGGGGGAAGAGACACAAGGAAGGGGGAAGAAACACAGGGGGAAGAGACACAGGGAAGAGGAAGGAAGAGACACAGGGAAGAGACACAAGGGAGGGGGGAAGATACACAGAGGAGGGGGGGGAATACACAGGGGAGGAGGGGGGAATAGACACAGGGTCGGGGAGGGAAAGAGACACAGGGGAGGGGGGTAAAGAGACACATGGGAGGGGGAAGAGACACAGGGGAGTGGGAAGAAACACAGGGGAGGGGGAAAAGAGACACAGGGAAGAAGGAGGAAGAGACACAGGGAAGAGGGGGAAGAGACACAGGGGAGGGGGGAAGAGACACAGGAGAGGGGGGAGCAGGGCAAACAGACACAGAGGGAGTAGAGGGGGAACCGACACATGGTAGGGAGAGGTGGCTGACACAGGGGAGGGAGAGGGGGGACAGACACAGGGGAGGGAGACATTGGAAAGAGACACAGGGGAGAGAGACAGGTGGGGACCGACACAGGGGAGGGAGGGAGGGGGGAAGAGACACAGGGGAGGGGGGAGGAGACACAGGGGTGGGAGAGGGGGAGAAAAGAGACACAGGGGAGGGAGAGGAGGGGGAAAGGAGACATAAGGGAGGGAGAGGAGGGGGAAAGGAGACACAAGGGAGGAAGTAGAAAGGGGGAGAGGCTTGCGGTGAGCGCCGAAGTTGCTCACATTAGGTGACAAACAGCTTTGCCAGCATTACAATTAAGTCGCTAGTGAGTTATATTATGCAGTATGAATGTGCAGTTGTGCATATTATGGCTGAAGATGAGAAGCTTCTATATACAGGTGCGTTTTCAGTGAATTTTTGAAGGTTTTGAGGCAGGAAGGTAGTCAGGGGGAGCGAGGCAAGGACTTACACAGAGTTGGGACAGCATGAGAAAAGGCATTAAGACAGGAGTGAGAGGATGTGATAAAAGAGGAGGAAAGAAAAAGATGATTAGCAGAGCGAAGAGCAGGTGGGGAATATTTTAAGAAGATAATGTTTTATTTTAAGAAGATAAGATGTATAAGGGGGTGCATTGTTAAGAGCTTTATAGTTAGAGTCATGATTTAAATTAATTTAAATTAATTTTATTCTAGAGGCTATGGGAAGCGGGTGGAGAGACTGACAAAAAGACGAGACAGCAAGCAACGAGTTACAAAAGCCGAGGCGAGATATGATGAGAGACTGGATTAGAATTTTTGTTTTGTGTAATATAGTGACGTATTTTGGAGATGTGGGAGTGCTGATGGCATTGTCAACAGTGAGAGATATTTGAGGAGTGGAAGCGATAATAGAGTGGGAAGATTAGGATCTCAGTCTCTAACATTTTATGGTGGGCGGATATCCAGGAGAATATGCTTGGGAGGCAGTTGGCAACTCTTGCTGAAATATACGGAGATAGATGTGGATCTGAGAGGTAGATTTGAGTGTCATCTGCATACAGATGATACTGAAATCCATAAGATTTAATTAAGGTATCAAGGGAGGATATACAGATGGAGGAGAAGAGGGGGTTTAGGCCTGAACCATGGGGTATGCCAACAGACAGAGAGGTGAAGAGGTGTCAAAGAGGGAGACACTAAATGTTTGATCATGGTTTTTAAACCGTGTTTGATTATAATGTGAACCATGAGAGAGCTGTTTCACAGATGCCAAGACAGCATAGAATTTGGATAAGAAGAGGGTGGCCAACTGTATCAAAGGCAGCAGAGAGATCCCTGAGAATTAGAATAGAGAAGTGACCCTTTGACTTGGAGGTGAGCAAGCCATTTGTAACTTTTGTGAGAACTGTCTTTGTGGAGTGATGTGACCAGAAGCCAGATTGGAAGGGGTCAAGAAAGGAGTTGGAGCATATACATTTGCTAAGGTGTTTGTAGACGAGTCACGCATGTAGCGTTGAAGCCGGGGGAAGTAGAGAGATAGGGCGATGCAGAAGCTGAGTCAGATGAGGATTTCTGAAGAATGAGTGTAATTATGGCATGTTTTAAAGATGACGGGAACTTGCCAGTGTTTAGAGAAAGGTTGAAAAGATGTGTGAGAGCTAGAATAAGTGTGGTAGAGAGGGGAGGGATTAGCTGTGATGGAATAGTATGGTAGACAAATTGCTAGGTGAGAGGTTCATAGTAGACTAGAGACTTCATCTTCAGTTACAAGTTCAAAGGAGTCTATAGTGGATGTGGAATTGGGGAAGGGTAAGGGGTGGATGTTGTTGGTTTGTTGAGAGGAGGCAGTGTTTGAGCCACCTAGAAAGGAAAGTTTGTTTCAGATTTTTTCATTTTTATTTTTTAAGGAGTCAATCAAAGTTTTCAGCTGTGAGACAGGAAAGGGCAGGATGTGGGGAAGAGCAGAATAGAGTGTTGAATTTTGGCAAACAAATGTTTAGGGTTGGAGGACAGACTTGAAATTAACTATGATAAGTAGTGCTGTTTGGTGAGATTGAAGGCAGAGAAGTAGGAATGCAAAATAAACTTGTAATGAGGGAAGTCTGCTGAAGTGTGAGATTTTCTCTATAATCATTCATCAGTGTGGGAGCATCACTGGATGTTGTGGATTTGTGTAATGTGCCATGTTTGTGGATGAGAGCAAAGGAGGCTGCCTGTGGTTTTGTGGCAAGAGTGTCAACGGCGGAGGTTAGAGTCATGTTATACTGTGAGGTGGCAATGTTAGGGCAGGTGAGGGTGGTGAGGGGGCTGAGAAAGGATTGTGGCATATTGGAAAGATGTTGTGGGTCAAGTGCTTGCAGGTTGTTGTGGGTTCTGGTGGGCGTAATTGAAGAAGGGCAGTGAGTGGAAGTTGTGGTGAGGTTGCAGATTAGGAGGTGATGATCAGATAGAAGGAGGGGGATATGACAAGGTTGGAAGTTGAGTATTTATATTCACCCTTTTGATAAATATAGTCCTTTATGTAATTTTATTTTTAATGCTAATGTTTTAAAATTTACTGCTACTAATACAGAGTTGTGTAACTGATTTTGCTCCCAAAATTTCACAATAAAACGTCTGAAACAGAACTCTCTTCTTCAGTTTAAACATGGAATGATTAATACTCAGGTACAATGATTTGAACTGCACCTTTCTGGCAAACAGTGCTGTCAAAATAACTTCATTGTAGGCATGATAGATATATTATTTAACTTGCTTAGTCTCCTCTGAAGGAGTGAGCTACAGCTACATGTTAAAAATATCATGCTTATTTATATATTCTATGCATAACTTTTAGAATATATAGAAAAAGGCATTAACATTTTCTTGATATTGGTATCTCACTGATCACTGATATGATCTAAAATTAACCTCCTCCATGGGGGTCCCTAAAGGGTCCCATGGCAACTTACATTAACCTCTTCTGATTGTCTTAAATATGGCTGACACATATATCAGCCAATCAGAAGCGGCAAAAACTTGATGCAGGATCTCCTCCTAGGAGGAGCTCCGTTAGATAAAATCATTTTAGGTGGAGGCCCATTGCAACAGCCCAGAAGAGGAGGATCCTGTATTTTAATCAGGATAGAAGAGGACATGAATCTACTATCAACATGTTTAGCTGCTTATGCAGGATAGAGGCATAAGAGTTTCATGTTAGGTGCCATGGGGGTCCATGAGTACCCACATGGTTAAGTTTAATGTTACCATGGGGTTCTGATGAGGTGCCAGAAGGGTCCTTTAAGGATCTCTAGGGTAGGGGTTAATTTTAGATGACCTGTGGATCTTTACATGAACTCTGTGGCATTGGGGTTAATTTGAAATGCCATGAAGGTGGCATTTAAGGAACTTTATGGATCTCCTTGGAAGGGGATTACATTTTAGGTATCTATAGGACCCCCATGGTTATAGATAGATGGGATGGATCTCTGAGGATAGAGCATTTAATGGGGGAATCCCAGGGTTCCCTGGCTCATAATGCATGGGCAGGGGGATCCCTAGGATTATTAGACTGGAGGGATCCTCTGGCTCATATTAGATATTGGGGAGTCTCATGGGGGTGGAGGTACTAACCCTTTTTTTTTGTCGGAAATGAGGAATCAAGCTTCATGTCCGACACAATTACGGTGTTGGGTTGATAATAGCATAAGATTTGATGCATGTATGCTTCTCTGGCATTCTGTTGTGTATCTACAGGTGAGTGAGTGTACAAAGGATTTTTAAACAATCCGAGTACTTACAAGTAGTAATGGGTTAATGTGTATCTCTCGGATTTTAGAATGTGATGGTTTACTTGACCCGTAAATCTAAAACTCAGAGGCATGAAATATAACCCTAAATGTATACATTTTTTCCGTTCACTTGCTTTAGGAAGTAAAAGAGTGTATGAGGTGATTTCCCTAAACTATCCCTTTCTATTATCCCTGGTGGTAGTAAAGATCACTTCACATTTAGAAGTACACGAGACCGATAGTTTAATGGGCTTTCAAAATGAGGAATTCTATATCATTTTATTAATGTTCCGTATTAATAAAGAAGGTCTTTCAGATCTCACCATCCAACAATATCAAAGCTGTCAGCCTGTCCTCTTTTCCTTTGTGATCATCTAACTTCTAAAGGACATGCTACTCCTATGAATAATTGGCATCTTCTCTATCATAGAGTTGCCTAGCGCCCAAATTAATTGCAAGGAAGAAAGGTCGCCCTTCATGAACTCATGCACCTATTTGAAGACTAATGCCGCTGGGATAAAAAAAGATTCTTATTCATATTTATAAAATGCTATTGTTCAAAGTGTTTTACAAGGTTACAAAAGCAGTACAATAATAAGTCAGTAAAACAAAAAAAATTCAGAGAAGAGTTAAATGCAGACTCCTCATATAAATGCAGACTCCTCATATAATAGCAAATGCCTTTGTTATGATCTCATCATGTATTTATGTTACTTCTCATGTTAGAAGGTGTGGTGAAAGATTCCAAGTACATTAACATGTTTTGAGAAGTGCAATTAGCGTTTATGTTACTGTTGGTTAGAGTGTATGTTTGTGTCTACTGGGACCAGTGTGTTTACAGTATGTGTGTTTTGGAGTCTGTATATTATCTATACGTGAGTTATTGTAATCGTTTTTTTGTGAATGTGGGAGTCAGCGAGTGTGTATATGAGTGTTGGTGTCAGTGTGCGTAAGAGTACACTTACTGGAATTTTCCTAAGGGCTGCAATTATTTGCCCCTATTTAATTGTCCAAATCGCAATTACTGGAGCCCGTAATGGAGCATGTAAAAGTTACGGATATTTAATTGGCTACAATTTGCTACTCGCAATACATTTAAAGTTACAGGCTCAATATCACTGTGGTTGTCAAAAAAGTAACTCTGTTCCATCTCCTACTTTGATCTTTAAAACCTGTAATTGTTACCAGTGCTAGCAAAATCCACATTCAATTGCAACAAGCTCGGAATTACCTTCAAACCCGTCAATGACAAATGTATCAAAAAATTCTAAGCATACTAGATAGGACTCACAAGTAGGCTAAATACCTGTTCATAACCCTGCAAAAGCAAATAAACAACAATACTGTACTTAAAAATACTGGGAAAGCAATGAAAGGCATTATAATGAATTGCACAACAGTCTCAGGCTTGCAAATATGCTATAAAAAAAATAAATCACTTTTTATTTCCATGTTTTATTATTCCCAGGAATGAAGGAGATAATACATATCAGGCCACACACATGGACTAGAACATATGATTTATTAGTTATTATGGATTTCTACATTTCTGGATTGTGAGTCTGATCGCAAATCAGACTTCTAAACACTATTTAATTGTAGCCTAAACTCCATGTTTTACTATTGGCTCTGTCTAAATTGTTGTTAGTGTATGTGTTACTCTTCTATGTTAATATATGCATAAAAGGGCAAGTATAATGTACAGATTTGCTTGAGTAGGTGTTTGTCAATGTTGCAGAGTATGTATATGTTGAGATTGATCAGTTATTCTACTGAAGCAAATACTTAATACTGAAGAAAGTTTAACCTTGCACATGATATAGCCAAATTGGGTGTTTTTTTTTTTCTCTCAAAGGTTATGAAAAATAAGATTGTTATATATTCACTGGGAAGTTTAAATGGATGTTCAGTAGCATATGTTGGTGTACCCTGTCTTGAACTCAGACCCTTTAAATTGAGTAGAGAAATCAATTTTCTCATTTAAGTGGTATTCAACTAGGATCTCATTGTGATCAAGGCCGGACCTACCTTTTAGAAGCCCCTGGGCGCTGAAGTGGAGGAGCCCCTGCTTGTGCACAGTGTGCACTCACCTATTTTTGCCTTTTCTGTGCTTGTATATTGCACAGAAAAGGCAAAAAAGTGGTGTGATGTCAATTTCAATCTTCTCCAATTAAAAAGTGCTTTCTGTTCCCTCCTTCCTCAACCCTTCCTCCACAAAACAACTCACCCTCATGATCCTGCTCTCATGAAGTGATGTAACAAACACAAAATGGATTCCTATAATCATAATCAGAGAACACAAAAAATGTAGATTTTTCCAAAAAAATGTTTATGTCCATAACTTGCACACAGTTGACTGAAGTGTCTTTTTTTTTCTTGAACTGCGGTGGGCCCTTAATGATAAAACTGAATGCAATTGTAATATAATGAATTAGTGAGTATGTGATCATGATGTGTCTGACTGGCTGTAGGCCCTTCCTTACAATACTTTACATAAGAATGTTTGTAGTTTACATGTATTGGTGTATACTATATTTCTGAAAGTGTGCAATTAAACAGATACACATCAAGATTACTTAGTCTCCACAAACAGACACAGACACACATCAAGATCACTTAGTCCACACACACACAGACACACAGAGAACAAACACACAGAGAAACACACACATAGAGGTACACAGATAGATAAACACATACACACACAGGTACACAGACACACACATAGAAGTATACAGATACAGGTACAGACACAAGTACACAGATAGAAACAGACACACACAAACAAACACAGTAATAGACACAAGCAAGGATTTACATCTCTGGAGTCCGTAGGCAGAAAATACAGAGCTGCCCCTATAACATTTGCGTGCTAGGACCTCCTGCATATATATACATGTGTTGGTATATACACACACACACACACAAGTATATATAGAGAGAGATATTGTAGATGCATAACACACACAATAATCCCAAAACTTAGTAGAAAAAAAAATTATTGTCGGTCTTCCACATGTTGCAATGGTTGTGTCATTTTATTACGTCTTTATTAATACTCTTACATGTTGAGACATTTATCTTTTATATATTTATTTTCTTAATCAAGGGGCCATTTTAACGGAGGTGTAATTATTTCTGCTGTTAAGATGATAATTTTGGAGCATACATGGGCTCTATATATGCGCCAAACTCCCATAAAATAAACTGCAATATCAAATATGTTTATTTCCAAATTTCTATATTATAACAATTAACCCACATATTACAAAGATCTAGGAGCCAGAAAGATTTTATTGGAGCCAGCAGTCTCTGGCTTCAAGAATCATGTGGGATTTGCACCCTTGAGAGTGTGTGTTTTTATATATATATATATATATATATATATATATATATATATATATATATATATATATATAATATATATATATATATATATATATATATATATATATATATATATATAAATATATAAGTCTAAATTAGGGGGGTCATCTTATACACAAAATGTTGCAATTACATACCCTGGTCTGGTACTGTAATGCTGCATCTGGCCACTAGTTTTAAGGGAGGAGGCAAGACACACATTTGGAAATGCATTGGTTCCAATTAGATTGCTATACACTTCAAGTGTGCATAGAAATGTGTATTTTTAAGTTTTTATTGTGTTACACATATATTTAAGGGCACTTTCTGTCATGATTTTCACTGAATTTCCAGCTCAATATGTTTGTGATCCCTGTGTTAAAACCAGAAAAATGCAATTGCACATCGCGACTAAGTAATAAGTTATGTGATCGCAAGGATATTGAGCTGGAATGGAAATCAGTGAAAATCATGACAGTAAGTGCCCTTAAACATATGTGTAACACAATAAAAACGTATAAAATACACATATGCCTATTTATTTATTTATTTCTGAATTTTGGGCTCCAAAAATAGGGGTTGTCTTATACACAGAAAAATATGGTATATGTCTATATATCCCTAGGTCAGATGTGGATACATAGTTCATTATTCTATATATCTTCTCTATAATCCCACTGTATGCATGTTATAAACAATTACTGCTATATTAGGAAGATCATATTTAATCTTATTTTGCCCATTATTTTAAGTTTCAATGGTTAATGGCTAAATTGAATTGAGACATTTAAAAATAATACTGTTATTTTATACTACATACCACATTCCACTATATGTTAGCTGGTTTAGCTAGTCACTCTTCTTTTCAAAACAACTTACCGTAAATGCTAATAATTTTTTATGTTTCTGGGGACATATTTTCTCAATACAGTAGGTCCCAACTACACAGCAACAGGAACAAGAGCACGTGCATTCCATATTCAGAAGAATTATGTGCAGTAGGAAATAAACACATTAGTAAATGCAAATATTTAATTGTGATAATTTTACAGGACCAAGATAAATATCAATGCAAAAGTGCAATAAGGAATTTAGTTATTGCTGTATATAACCTTCACCTGCTATCCTTTCAACAGCAATATCTGCTCCTTCCTGTCTAATGGCAGCCTCTCTGACTCTCCTGGGTTGGTCCCTGTTGCTGCGCGCAGGAAGGACTTCCTAAGCCCTGCTACCATTGCTAGAGTAGTACCTCTCTGTGTCAGTCCCTTTCTCCTAACCCTCCTCCTTCCTTCACACTCTCAGCACGGGGAGGATCTGCCTGCACTCTGCAGCAAGATCTGTCAGGAAACACATGTAGGAAATGTAATAATGAGGCGCCCATGAGGCGCCCCTGATAGGGATGCACCCTTAGGCTAAAACCTCTAATGCCTAATTGATGGTCCGGCCTTGTTTGTGATCTCAGATTAACTCTTGTTATTAAATAACTGATACTTAACATATTTGGTATTAAATGTACAGAACAGAAAAAAAGTTAGTATAGTTTAAAATCTAATTTTGTGAATATTTTGTGAAAATCCTAAAGTGTTTTCCTCTGTGTCTAGTAACAATGAGGTACGCAATTTGCTCTACAGGTCTTGAGAAGAAATAGCAAAACACTGTAATATCAACCGATACAACAGGACTCAGAGTTCTTGATCTATGGAGCACAAAAAAGTGATGATATGTTCAGCTATTTGATATTCGGGTAACTATATTTATTCATTTTAATATATTATATATATTCATTTTATAGTGAAATTGTATATAAATCAAATAAATATAAATGTTGCACATAAATACAGAGTAAATATATATATACAAATATGACATCATGAGAACTTCAAAAGAAGAGCAAAAAAGAAAAAAAATAGTACTAAAATCTTCCTTATCTAAATGATTAGGGGCTCGTCCCTCTGGCTAACCAATATTCAAGTTAAACCATAATAAACTGATCCCCTAAAAATATATAACATATTCTATATTACAGACAATATTTCACATCCCACAGAGACCGCATATCAAATCTACCACTAACCTGATAATGCTACCTAAATCCTCACACATAAAGACTCTTGTGTTGCTATTTTCTGACTAAATGCTTTTACACTACAAGCAAAAAATGAAATATAAAAATGTTTGCTTTCTTAGCAATGCATTTTGGGAATAAAGATAAAATAGCAATTTCTTTGAGAAATCGATAGTTGCACATTGAAGATTTCAGATGTTGGAAACACTCTTGTCAAAATTTCTGTACAATAGCACCCAATGTGTGCCATACTACCCATTTCTCCACATAAGTCTGATTTAATTAGGAATTTTTTTTTTATGTAGGAACCAATTACCATTTTTGAATAACTTTACAATATGTTCTCTAAATTAAATACATTTTAATGAAGCAGCCACGGTTTTAATTTTAACGTTGAAATTTGGAGAGAGCATACCTTTTTCCAGCTGCTTGCAGTTTGACCCTGATTATTATGACTTGTAGGCAGCTACTCTATATCTATCTATATCTCCCTTGCCTATTATTGAGCACTCAAGTGTGAAGACTCCTGTGGCTACCAGCTTATGGGCCTCATTCGATTCTGGGCCACTTGATTGGAGGCTGCAATCAGAAAGGCATTTGAATAGCAGAGTAACCTGCGACATCCACTTGCGACCACTGATCTAAAAAAGTAGCAATGGAAGAGACCCTATGTCTCCTGATTACGATGGCTACCAGCATTAGACTCCCGACTCCTATGGCTACCAACTTGTTTCTTGACTTTTGTCCAGCTTAAACTTGCTGACTCCTGCGGTTTACAGTACTTCAGCCACAAGGATCAGTACTTCTCATGAGCGCAGGTTGCCTAACCATCAGCCACATTAAGGGCCCCATTAAATTGCTACGAATTTATGAATCGTAGCTCGTAACGTAGTTCGCAGGACTTAAGGCTATTAAATTAGCCTCTTAAAGCAACCCGCAGACTACTTGCAGGTTAAGACGCAGCAAGGCCTAAAAAAGCCTAGGGGACGTGGAATGTTCTTTCAAGACCGTAACCGCTATGTTCCAATTTAGCTAATGTGGCTGTAAACTCAAAGCTGGTATCTGCAATGTGAGACCCGCAATGGCTGTGAGCTTGGCGAGTTGCGGATTTACGGTGCCATTAAATCAGAACAGGCTGCAAGTTACGGGCTTGAGATGCAAACTCGTAAACCAACTTTCACTCGTCGGATGTGCGTCCGTGAACGTGATCAATTAGTCTAACTTGTAGTTACTAGTTGGGATGGAGCCAATGTAAACAGAGATCGTCAGAATTACGTCACTGAAAAATGGAGGTGGGATTTTCAAAGTCCTACGAGGTTCAATTATGAGTTTCCTATCGGACCCACATTCCAGATATAATGCAATATTGATAAAGCAGTAAATATGATATTCTATCACATGCGAGTTCCATTATATGTATTAACACATTGATTGCCGGGTTCGATATAACACAAAAATGTAACATGAAATAAAGTATTTTTTGGGGCTGATTTGCGAGCTTGTGAATGTTGTGCTATTAATTCTAAGACCTAACATCACTTTCCTTTTTAATAATAGTACAGTAATGGGGTGATATGTGCATTTAAAGTGCGACGAGTTGGACTTTACACCCCTTGCGGGTCCTCCCTAGCACTTGTTGGCTTCTTGGCTCCATTTGCGAGTTACTCTTTTGAACGCCAGTGCTCTTCTTCCAATTATTAATTAAAGAATGAATTTGCTTCATTAGTGAATCAAAATGATCTCTTATTAACACAGAGGGATCAGATGATAATTTTATTCCTAAATGAGTAAATCCAAAATTATCCAATGTAAAGTAAAATAACTCTTTTCATTTCTTATTCTGGTGGTCTGGACATCTGATTCCTGTTGCAACTGTTTTAGAAAAAATCATTTTATAAAAAGGCAATTTACAAGAGTTTCCAAAACAGTGACAACAGCTAACAAATAGCCTCATTCAAATGCTGCGATTTTGAAATCCGGGCTCGCAAGTAGATATCGCAAGCTACTTTGCTATTTAATTGCCTTCCGTTTGCGAGCTCCGATCGAGTTATGGGCTTCGAGCTGCAAAACATTGCGATTTGTCAAATCGCAAGTTACTTCCCTCAAACCTTTGATCTTTTATGGCCACAAGAGTTGCGATCGCCAAAAACGCAAGTCGCTATTAAATTGTCTGATTCTCCCTCGCTAACCACTCTATCAAGCACGCAAATGTCTAAACTGGAACCACAGCTTACTGGTACCAAGGTGGTCTCGCAAAGGGCTTAATGACAAATCAGAGCACTTTAAACGCAAATAAAAAAGCAATACTGTACTTTTATTAAAAGTGAAAGTGATGTTAGGTCTTAGAATTAATAGCACAACATTCTCAAGCTCGCAAATCAACATTATAATTAAAAGCACCACATTCGCACAACATTCTCAAGCTCGCACATCGCCAAAATCAAATACTTTATTTCATGTTCAATTTTCGTCCAAAGTCCTAAAGAGTTTAACCTCCATATTTCATTAAAGTCCTATGGGCTTGAATAACGAGTTATGGGCTTGGAGGTCATTCAAGCCCGTAGGACTTTGGACGGAACTTAAACATGAAATAAAGTATTTGATTTTGGCGATGTGCGAGCTTGAGAATGTTGTGCAAATGTTGTGCTTTTAATTATGTCACCCATTGTGTTCCCTATAATTTACAGTGCTGTATTGATTTTATGTTTGCACTTAAAGTGCTCAGATTTTTCGAGCTTGAACCACGAGTTATGGGCTTGCGTCCGCAAATGCTACTGTCGAGAGCATGGTTTCCGATTCTCGAGACCGGCGCCTAACTTCCGGGCCCGGCAAATTGAATAGCACCTTAAATCGGGCCCGCAAATGTAAATCCCACTTTTTTGGACTTACGATCCTCAATGGAATGAGGCTCAAAGAGTTTAAAGGATTAGTCAATGTGAAAACTATATTTTCAGCAAATAAAGCAATTTTGTAAGAGATTTTACAAATCTAGACCCCTAAAATATGATTATTCTGTCTAATGTTTTCTGCAAGAAGTTCAATTATAAAAGCAAATATTTAAGGAGTCAAAGTACAACCCTTTTGAGTTCCATTTGATATACAGACAAATTATGATTTGAATCCAACTTATTTTATAGGTTCAGATAGATTTAAAAGCCATAATGCTATTTAGGATATTATTTTTAAATACCATAAACTCTAATACTAATCTCATATGGTCCCAGATGACACTGTTAAATGCTTTTTTTGCCACCCAAAGGAGAATTATACAACCAAGCAGTATTTTGTGCATTAGATTTCCTTTGATGCTTGATTTACAATTTGAAATTTAAAATTTAATTGAAAAGTGAAAAAAACAGCAATTATAAGATACTAGCGAATTGCCCGTCAAAAAATGACGGCAATGAAATTGTAAGGTAGCTAATGCTGTTTGGTGTGTAATAATGAAATATGTAATACATTAATAAATGAATCTACTTTACCTATTTTGAAGCATTGTGTTGAAGAGCTGCAATCTGTTTTGATGTTGCTGCAGCATTAGTGGTGTGGAGCTGCTGTGTAAGCGTGATGAATGTGTGCAGTGTAATAGTGTGCGTGCGCGAGACCAAACCGTTAGACTAGTGGTGTACTTTTGCATTGTCGTAAAATGGCGGGTAATGTGTGGTATGCGTCTTAGCGGAATATCCGTAGGTCTTTTGTGGTGTTTTGCGAGTTTTGTGTTGGTGTTTTGCGAGTTTGTTGTGGTGTTTTGCGTGTTTAGAGTGCTGTAGCCTCGTTTTCGTTTTGTTCAGTGGCCATTTTTTCTCTCGCTTAGAGAATTTTTTAGTGTCTAAACTCTTTTATTTTGAGTTAAATGAAGGTGTAAGTTGCTTTTTTGGGGTCCTGGATGCTCCCTCTTGCTGTAGGTAAGCTTTTTATGTATGTGTTGCGTGTATTTATTGTGTTTTTACTTTTTTCATGTTCGCGGGTTGCTGACGATTTTTGCGAGGTCGTAATGTGTGCTAACGTGTCTCGTATGTTGTTTGCGTTTGTAGCCTTGTTTTCGTTTTGTTCGGCGGCCATATTTTTTCTAGCTTAGAGAATTTTTTAGTGTCTAAACTCTTTTATTTTGAGTTAAATGAAGGTGTAAGTTGTTTTTTTGAGGTCCTGGATGCTCCCTCTTGCTGTAGATAAGCTTTTTATGTATGTGCTGTGTGTATTTATTGTGTTTTGAATTTTGTAATGTTCGTGAGTTGTGTCCGATTTTTGCGAGGTCGTAATGTGTGCTAACGTGTCTCGTATGTTGTTTGCGTTTGTAGCCTTGTTTTCGTTTTGTTCGGCGGCCATTTTTTTTCTACGCTCCATGCCAGCAACCGAGGCCCTCGCCCGCAGCCCTCGCTACGCGAGGCCCGCGGCTCGCTATGTGAGCCCGCAAGAATGAGCAACGGCTCGTATACTCACAAGTATATATGTGATGTTAATAAATTATTTTTCAATCAGTCTCTTAGTATTATCAGCTCCTTGTCAACCATTTATAAAACTAACCTAATTTTCATGTGTTAATGGTATATGGACGTTTCTCTGTTTTTAATAATAAAATAAACCACCAAAGCATTTGTTTGTATATCTAAAAAATATTTTATTAACAAGTACAGTACTAAAAAGCTCTGTTTTTACTTACGCAAACATTGCTAAATAATCCCTGCAAATGTCTGCCCCCCAAATCTCATGCATACAATGTTTCTATTGGTGAGAGATATACGAGCCAGATATACGAGCCACTGAATGTTTCATAATAGCATTTTTTTTAAATGCTGGTGAGAGACAATCTGTAAGTGGCTAGAACATCTAATTTCTGAAAACAGTCAAATACCTATCTTCTCTTTTGGGGGAAAGTCAATTCTGCGAGATAAAATGTATACTCATATTCATGGAGATCACATATGGGTCAGCCCCTCCCCACAATCCCTAACACCTTTCAATCATATTTAAAAAATTCAGACCATAGTACTTAAAAATACAAATCAATGAATATATATATATATATATATATATATTATTTTTTTTATTTTTTATATATATATATATATTTTTTTTATATATATATATATATATATATATGTATATATATATATATATATATATATACACATACATATATATATATAATTTTATTCGTTTTACGTACATTAAAATTGATTAGGATATTGGCTTTTTTAATCCTAATCCGAAAATCCAGGCAAAGAAGACCAGTGGAAATTAAGGGGTATTAAGTGAGGTTGAAAGCTAATTTGTTATTCAATTTGCGTCTTTTGGCGGCCTCCCAACGGCTGCCGAGTTACGGCCTTGAAAAAAAATAGCGGCTTTAAATCCGTAAAAAACATTTCAGCAATTTATTATTCAAGCCTTGCGGGCTTGAAAAAAAGTTATAAGTTTAACCGCCGCCAAGCCCGCAAATGTTTAAAAAGCTGTGAGAGGGGGCCAAAGAGAGAAAGGGGAGCAAGAGGGTGGGAAAAAGACACAGTGGAGAGAGAGAGGGGGAAGAGACAAAGGTGAGGGAGAGGGGGGAAAGAGACACGGGGGGGGAGATAAGGGGAAAAAAACACAGGGCATGGAGAGGGGGTAAAAGAGACACTGGGGAGGGAGTGGGGGGAAAGAGACACTGGGGAGGGAGTGGGGGGAAGAGACACAGGGGAGTTATGGGCTTGCGCATGAGTGGCAAAGCGGCTCATTGCAAGGCCCAGCGATGAGCACCGAAGAGGTGAGAGGCTCGCAATGTGTGGCAAAAAGCATTGCCAAGCTTAAAATTTTATTGCCGTAATTTTTGACGGGCAAGTTGCTAGTATAAAATAGTGACCATTATTGTAAACCACTTCCTTAACTACCATAAAAAGCAAATAGGGAAAATAAAAAATTAGCAGCCTTATTAAATTGCGATTCAGTAAATTGTCACGTTTAATAACAAATGGCATGAGGTTAAAAAAATCTTTAACAAACATTGGGGTATTTTATTGGATGATAAAGATCTTAAACCATTTTTACCTACGAATGCAGCCATTAATAATAGACGATCTAGAAACTTAAGAGATTATCTGTCAAGAAGTCATTTGGATACAGAAAAGAGCCAATTATGGCTACATAAAACGAAAGGCTGCTTCAAATGTCATTCATGCAAAGCATGTCAATATGTAAAACCTAAACTAAAACTTTTCTCTCAGAAAAACAAACATATAAAATAAAGCACCTTATTACATGTAAAACAGAGGGTGTTATATATTTAAACACATGTTTGTGTGGAGCCAGATACATAGGAAAAACCTGTAGGGAATTCAGAAGACGAATTCTTGAGCACATTTATAGTGTCAAGAAAGAATATGATACCCCAATAGCCATGCATGTTAATAACAAACATAAAAGTGACACTAAAGTCCTGACATTTACTGCTATAGATCATGTTGAAAAAACTATAAGGAGAGGTGATATAGACACTGAGTTATTAAAGAAAGAAGCTAAGTGGATTTATCTACTAGGCACTAAAAAAAACTAAGGGCCAGAACGAAGGCTTCACCTTCACCCCTTATATCTGAAAAATACTCTATTATCCATTATCCAAGATTATGTCATTTTTTATTCTTTCTGTAGCACTTTTATAAGGAGGCCTTATTATCTAGGCCTTATACTAAGCAGGTCAAGCATGATGGGATATATTAATAATACCTTAATATATGCTTACAATATAGTAAATTGGAAGTCAAGGATTGATCCTATATATAATTGTTGGTAATAGATGGGCTCCATATATTTATTATACTTATCATATGGAATGATAAAGCCATGCATAGTCTTCATGAAATTCATTCTCAATATAAATTGCCCATATGTAATATTGAATACATTTATAATAATGGAGCCATTTAGAAGTCTAATAATGCATTGTTTTTTTTTATATATCAAGTATAAATATAAGTGCACAATGTTTCATTGTTATATTCCTCTATTACCAATATCTAATATCCATGTACTCAACAATTTATTAAATAATATATATATTTTCCTTAGAGTTTACTTCTATATGAAGAGATGACTATTTAGTTTTTTAAATTGTGTATAGAAATATTGGATCAGAATTTTGTTTTAATCCCGTTTTTCTTATTGCCATGACTACGCCTGCCTTTAAAAAGGCCTGAAGGGAAGGCAGGCGTAACCCTTGATGAAATTCAAGAAACGTGCGTCGGGTGCACGTAGGAGCCCGTCTCAAGTCTATGACGTCATCATTTTGCGTCTAGACCGCGGCGTGACCAGCAGAGAGTCAGCGTTTCTAGTTTCAAGCCCATAGCTTAAAGCCCCTTCCCTGCTTACTATATCTACGCTATTTAGTTAGTTTAGTAGCTGTAGGGAGGCATATGCAATAGATTGAAGCAATATCCTGACTGCAACGCTCGAATTTGGGAATTTGGGATATTTGGGATATTGGGAATATTACTTAACAAGAGACAAGCAATATGGGGGCATTTATTTTGGATTTGGTACTTATGCATTATACCTTATGCATTATACCTGAGCCGCTGTCCCCCAACTGTTTGCTTATAGAAATACTTACAATTAATATTCCAGTTCTATATTAAAAAATTTTAGCCATATTCACATGTACAAAATTAATTTATGTACAGCAGAATTAATTATTATTTAACCCATCATACTCACTAATTACATATACATTTTCACCTGTTTCTCAGTGATCTTCTTTAAATCATCAATTATATAAAAATCTACTCAATATATATAATTTCATCACCCAACTTTTTATATATCTTTGTAATTAACAAATTAATTTATAATGTTCTCCTTCGCCCTCACCTTTAGCTACCAAGACACCTCGCACACCCCCCGCAATCTAAAAGACTGTCTTGCAGTATTACTCATACAATATCATGGAGCTAACAGATAAGATCGAGGACCTAAAGAACCGGTCCCGCCGTCACAACGTCAGGATACCTGGGGTGCCAAGGGCCACACAGGATCTGGCAGTGTATTTAAAAGAAACATTCGCGGCAATACTACATGACCAACCAGAAGCGGTGCTCGAAATAGAGCGAGCTCACAGAGCTCTTGGAGGGGCGAGAAATCCGGAGGCCTCTAAGGATGTTGTTGTGCGATTCCTAAGGCAACAGGCCAGAAACCTCCTACTGGCAGAAACTAGGAAGATGCAGATGGTTAAGGGCCCAGATAACGCTAGTCTACAAGTGTATGCGGACCTGTCCCCCAACAAGCTGGACAGGAGGAGGCAGATGAAACCAGCTCTGGCGATCCTTCAGCAGAACAAACTGCAGTATCGGTGGATCTTCTCCTTCGCCCTCACCTTTAGCTACCAAGGCACCTCGCACACCACCCGCAATCTAAAAGACTGTCTTGCAGTATTACGCCAGCTTCGTCATTGCCCAGCATATCTACCGGCAGAAGAACATTGCCGCCCTCCACCCCCTCCCATTCCGAAAAAACAATGGACTCTGGTGGGGTCACAGCTACCAAAAGATGATCCACTCCCCACCAGAAGTTCCAGAGATAAGAACTTATCCCGCAAGAGCCAGGCTGTATGCAGTTCCCAGCACAGAGGAGATCCTGGACTGGTTCCTGGGGGCTTGATAACATCACGTTCGGAGTGAAAGCAAGCCAAATGACTGGAAGTAACCCAGAGACTTTAATCACTTACTCAGTTCAAGGACTTTTTTTTTTATACATCCTAATGGAAGAAGAATAGGCATAGAACAGTTTAGTTAAAACATAGATTAGTCGGGGCCTCAGAGGTGGGGCCTGTTTGAAGTAGAGTTTTGAGATAGACATAAACGTTCTCAGGTTAATTAGACAAGTTGAAATGTTGTTGAGATTGGATATCATTAGTTATGGAGAAAGGGAGGAGCGGGGTTCATTAGAGCAACTAGCCGGCCTGCAAGGAGCAATTAGTAGATCAAATCTAGTTCCAGTAGTGCCTCTGCTGATAAAGAAATGTGTAGACATTTATAATCCTGCAAGTGAAGGTAGCCAGGGTTTAGGCAGCCAGCATTACCTAACTTCAGGGGCAAGGTTGGGAGAGACCCAGAGAAACCCAGAGGGACCCAGAGAAATGAAATTTGCCAAATGTAACTCTAATACCATGTTTTTCTGCTTTTTCCTGGACCTACAGCGACCGGAGTCTCCAGCACCAGCAGCCTCTCTCCAAGCCTTTATTCATCCTCGGATCCCTAGGACTTGGCGTTGGGCAAGGAGTAACAGGTAGACAAGGAAAGCATGCACACCTAGACGCTAAAACACCATGAGTGGGTCAGAGTATGTATTTATAACTCATAATGTGAAGGGGTTTAACTCCCCTTTTAAAAGAGGAGGAAAGCTTTTAGATATTACAAAAGGTTGAGGCCACTCTCGCCCCTATTATTTGCCATGGCTGTGGAACCACTGGCGCAGCTCATTAGAGCAGATAGGGAAATTCAAGGGCTCCATGTAGGGTTACAACAGTATAAGTGCCCATTTTTCGCGGATGATATCCTATGTACCCTAACAAATCCTGGGTCCTCCATTCCAGCATTGATGTCGACCCTTGACAGGTTTGGCAAAATGTCAGGACTTAGGCTGAATTTGGGGAAATCAGGGGCTCGATCTTTGAGCTTAGGCATGGTGCAGGGCGACATAGACCACCTGAAATCTCTGTTTTCCTTCTCGTGGCCTACCAAACACATAAAATACCTAGGGGTTAATATAACACCTAAAATCTCTGATTTGTATAAGGCTAACTACCCGACCCCCCCCCCCCCCCCCCCCCCCACCCCAATGTACAGAAAGTTGAATGAAGACTTGCTCAGATGGAGGAATTATCCTCTTTCTTGGACCGGCCGAATTGCAGCAGTCAAAATGAATATTCTGCCAAAGATTCTATACCTCTTTAGAACGCTCCCTATGCCAATCTCCCTGAGGGAACTGGACCGGTTCCAGTCCAGTATTTTTAGGTATGTGTGGAAAAATAAGAAATCTCGCATATCTAGGAAGGTAATGTACAGACATAAAAAAGAGGGGGGCTATCATGTCCTAACCTGCGGGAGTATTTTAAAGCGGCCAGACTGTCCCAATTACCACAAACACACTCAGTCAAGCATCCGCCGGGCTGGGTATTTTTAGAACAGCAGCAAATGCAACCACACAGCTGGGACACATTGATTTGGGTGCCTGAAGGATTAAGCCCGATTAAATCACAACCAAACCCAATAATAAACCTGACTATAACAACGTGGAAATGGGCCAGATCCAAAAACAAGCTAGATATAGGTACATCTCCCCTTTGGTCGGTCCTTTCCTCCCAGGATATTTGGGCAACCATGAGCATAACATCTAAACATTGGTGGGCTTCTAGGGGACAAGTTAGGCTCTTGGTTTATAGGGAGTCATTTGATGACCCTGGAGCAGTTTGGTGAAAAATATGCTCTTCCTCCAGAGGAATATTACAACTATCTAAAATTAAGGAGCTGGGTCAGCGAAATATTTAAAAAATTAGGACCACAAAATCCTCTTAGTTCTCGGTAACCTGCAAGAACCTCCCACTTGCAAAAGGGATAATAGGCTTGTTATACGATATGTTTACTAAATCAAAGAATACAGACAAACCAGCATATATTTGTAAATTGGAAAAAGAGCTAGGGGAGGAATGGGAGTGGAAAAAGTGGCAGAAATCGTTCTTCAATCTGAGCAAGGCAACATGTAATTACACGCACATAGAGACATCTATTAAGGTACTCCAGAGAATATATTGCACCCCAGAAAAACTCAATAAGTATGACCCTAGGGTAAGCAGTAACTGTTTTAGGGGCTGTCAACAAATAGGAGATCATACCCATATCTGGCGGTGTCAGGCGGTTCACGAGCTATGGGAAAGGTTAGCACTAATGGCGACGTCATTATTTGAGACTACGGTTACGGAAACCATGGAGTCATGTTTATTGGGGATTAAACTTCCTAATTTATCAAGGAATCAGAATAGGCTATTCCAGGTAATGGCTGCCGCTGCCAAAGTACTTATTGCCAGTCAGTGGAAATCAGAGAAGCTAGATGTGCAAGAGGTTATTAAGAAAATTAATTACATAGAAAAAAATGAGAAGTTAACATCTGCTATATTGGACACTATGCCACAGTTCTATAAATCTGGAATCCCTGGTTAGAGTCATCGTTTGGTTTCCCCTTGATCTGAATGACCCAATGGTAATAAAATAAGATAGCAACAACATATCAGAATTCGGCTGGAAGGGGTCTTGGACTGGAAGAGACTTGAGAGCTGGTCCTGGAGACTCCGGATTGTCTGGACTGCGACACAAGAGGTGAATACATGTACAATAACTGTATAAGTTTAAAAATTGCATTGTTCTAGATGGCAGCTTACTGAAATAGTAGACTAACTAAGCAAACTGAACTGCACAACTAACTGGACATAGCTTTGAAGTGATTATTTAAGAGGTGAAGAATGGCTAAGCATTGATTTATGCATTGGTTAAGGAACCCTTGAGATATAAATATATAGATTCAACTTGATTTATTGAACTTTCCCTTATCTCCATAGTTATTTATTTACTTATTTAAAGTTTTAGTTTATTTTTTATATAATTAAGTTTTGATTGTTGAAGTTTCCCTTACTTAAGTTAAAAGGTTACTACAGTAACTACAGAATCACAGAAAAAGGAAAAAGGAAAGGATGTACTATAGTTTTGATTATAAAGGCTTACGTGTTTATGTTAAAATCTTATATGCAAATGTGCCTATTGCTTGTTGTTTTGGAAAAATGTGTATTCCTTTCAATAAAAACTATTAAAAAAAAAAAAAAAAAAAAAGAACAAACACATTATAAAGATATGCTGAACAATTACCTCATACTTTGATAATTTTATTTTTAAAATTTTTCAGATTGAAATGTATCTGACAAATATTGTATGATAAGAAAGGAAAAAACAAAGCAAAAAGAATCAACCAAAAAATCAATAATCCTCAAGTGGCCATGTTGTCAGCAGATTTTTCTACAGTATTTGAATCTTGTTTCCTCCTTGAATTTCATCCTGCTCAATATCATCAGAGAATCCTTCCATTTGCATCTTCCCAGATGCATTCAGATTCCAACGTGGTTGCTACAATTGGACAGAATCTCCCTGGGGAAACCCACTCTCACTCTCGTGAACATAGTAACTAGAGCATAAACCATTGTTTCAGAGGTAATACAGGACAGGCTAACAGCTTCAGTATAGTGGATGGCATAATTATGTCAGTCATGTCAGATTTGCTGGTTTATGAGATGCCAGACCCGGGGGATGTCGTGGACTAGACCCAGTAAAAACCCTCCAAAGGGTACAGGAACTAGAACCTGTTTTATTGCCCTCCGTGGTTGCTGGCCATGCTCATCTTCAGTTACACGTTACAATTGCCCCTTCTGCCACAACTATTTATCTCCCTGTGGACATGGGCTCTAACCCCTGCTAGGGTGGGATCAGCTAGTAACGCTTCCTTACATTCCCCAGGATCGGCACATGGATGATTCCCCGTTTCAGCAGGTAGTGTACTTACCGTGCATAAAGGGTTCTGCTATAGCATGGGTCCCTTGCTTCAGGATCTCCTGACCTGGGAGACTTGCTCCAGTCCTAGCATTTGATAGCGCTTGGAAAACAAACTCATGTGTGTTCTTTCAGTCCCCAAAACAAAATCTGGATACCCATACACAATGTCCCAAAGTACCTCCTCCATACTCAATGAAAAACTGGACCCCTAATGAGGTATTCCAACAGGTCCCACCCAATAAGCATATTGCTTCTCCAGGGCGACCTCCTCGTCTACCAGTTCCTTCAGACATCCCATTAGCTTGTGACCTGGCCATAGTCCCAGAAATGCCATCCATTTGTTTAGAAGGCCCATTCCTTGACAGTCCTTTCTAGTCACCACCAAATTATCTGTCTCTACTGGGGATAAACACACCCAATCCACAGGAGCTGGGAAAGGGCCATTGCTTACCTCTCTCCACTCCTCCTGTACCTCCTGTATGGTCTGTATCCTTAGGTCCATGAACTGCTCCATAGTAAATATCCTCTGGCATGGCTACTTTCCATCTCTGGAATCTCCTGAATGCTTCCTCCTCCTCTTTTTCAGACATCTCTTTATAAGTTGCCATCCTTCTGTACTCCACAAAGGTCCCACCACTGCCACCAATGTCACAACCTGCTTCTTCAATGGGGCTTGACAAAATCCTAGTTCAAGCCTACCCCAGCAGGACTGTGTAGTTCTTACTACCTCTGGCACAGAATATGGGCTCAGGATATCAGGAACACCATTTAATCCCTTAGAATTAGGATTAATGCACATAATTAAATTTACACCTTGTCTATGTAAGTTCAGATACCACTGACATACCTTTATTAATTGGCACATTGTATACAATTCTCTGGCACACAGGCTGGCCAATCAGTAAACCCCATCCCTAAATAATAGGCTGCCCCCTGCTTACGGGAAAAACCCTGTACCTCTGATGAGATCAGATCTCATCCTCTTGATTATATTAACTTTAAACAATTGTTCTAACCATTCAGGCTATCTTCACCAGATAACAACACTGTACATAATAGGCTGCTCCTGCTTACTGGGAAACCCTGTAAAAGGATTATCTATTAGACTACGGTCTTGGGTGTTGGCTGATGAAATAGCATGCAGAATAGCTAATAGGTTATGCAGAGCATAAACTAAAATACATACAGTATAACATTGTAATCATATTTTAACAATAAGCACTAAGAGATGCATAACTTTACCCATAAACAGGATAACTTATTCCCAGTCCAGGCCCAAGCCATAGCCCAAAACAGTCCAGTCAGGCCCTGGGCATGACAGGACTCCATTGGGGAAGACTGGACTAGGCTCTTTTGGGGGAGAAAGAGAAGAAGGTACCACTATACTTCATTAAAGGCTTCTCCCACATCAGGACTGTTGTCACATGGGGTAGTTCAGAAGAGAAATGAAATTACAATGGGTGTGATCAGGACCTTGAGTGCCAGGAAGCCTTGTATTGGCATACAACGCTATCCTGTCTATCTCTATCCCCAGCTTCTTGTTCCAGGCATGTGCATATGTATTTCATGGAAGTGTGCCATGTTACTCAAAATTGTGGGAACTTTACTAAGAACAACCCTGCTATTTATTTTCTATAGGACAGGAGGTTTCAAAATGTATTTGTCTGAGAAATCCTAAAACATCTATTATGAAGTTTTGAGGAACGCCAATCTAGTGTGGACATTTCATATGACCAATTGTAGAAAAATCATGCAATCCAACAGAGAAAACCACATGAACCTAAGTATTCCACTTCCTGCAACGTGTCTTGCTTGTATGTGCTTCTTCTGGCAGATTGATATTTATACACCTATTTATACACCTATTTATACACACTTGGCTATTCACCACTATTAGTTTAAAAGGATAAACCTCCAGAAAAAGTAACACACAGTTATCTGAGAAAAGAAAATGGGTGTCTGCAGTAAAGAATAATTAAAAGACTTGCTTTTTTCTATCTTTTGAAAACCATTATACCATTTTAAAATACATTTATATAAATGACCCCACAGAAAACTGTTGACCACATTGGTCCTACATTTTGCTTAATGGTGAGTGCAGTTTGTCATAACAGCATATGAGAGTACGGTGACATTTTAATGAATCCTGTGTGAAACAGCATACACCCAATGCTATAGCAGCAGGGCAATTAGCCTAATGAAATAAGGATATCATAGAGATTATTATGAGAGCAATATCATAGGGAACATTATTGAATTATGTTTCTGGATCTATACTTTCTCAATATAGTTGTTGTTCAGTCGTGTTCGAGCCCTGGTGACCATATGGACCGCAGCACACCAGGCACATCTTGTGTCTGGTTGTGTTCATCCATATGGTTTTCTTGGCAAAGATACTACAGCGGGTTGCCACTTCCTTCTCCAATTTGTCTGACCTCGCTCCTATGACCTGCACATCTTGGGTGACACTACATGGTATAGATCACAGCTTCATTGAAGCCCCTTCACCACGATAAGGTAGAGATTCAGAAGGGGATCTAAATATTAAATGTACACAAAAATGTAAGCAATGTTATGCATACAGTACATTTTATAATGCTTTAATACCACTTAATGGGGCTCATATCCAATATTCATGGTTTACTACCCTTTTATAGCTGTAAACATTCGCAAGATTAAATAATACAAGCATTTATTAATTTCTATTTGATGTCTTATCACAACTATAGTAAAGCTTGCCAGCCACAAGATGGCGCTCGTTGCCATACAAGTCACGACATCCAATACCAGGCAGCCTCGCGCATGCGCATGGTGCAATCTTGCTTCTCTGTCCCCCTCCCCGCTTCTTGTGTCGCGCCTGCGCATTTGGTAGCCCCTGGGTCAGCAGCGCTTCGGGCGGAGAGACAGCGGGGGATGGAGAGGGAGTGACCCGGGGACCGGCGGGGAGCGGGACCGGGTGAGTGAGGGAAACTGCGGGTGCTCTGGGAAAGTTGGGTGTCTGTGAATGTATTAGGGTGAGGGGCTGGGCATAGTGTAAAGGAATGTGTAGAAATGTTATGGAGCTTGTGTATTGACATGTGGGCAGAAAATCTGGGTATCCAGCATTGCATGTATAGGGAGGTGATGGTACAGACACATGTATGGATGCATTATACATGTATCTAAAGCTGTACATACATGAGCACGGGAGGGATGCAGAGAGGTGTGGTACATGCATGCATTTCCAGGATGCATGTGATTGCACTAGGACTGTGTGCATCAATGTGCAGGGCTATCCAGACATTTGATGTGTACATATATTAGTGTATGTTCTGGGGTGCATATAGATCTGTCTATGTGTAGGGCTGTATATTGGACTGAACTGATATGTAGTTTATGTAATACAAATGTTTAATGTAGTTACAGTTTCAGCATATGAAGAGAAATCATATGTGTAAACTGCTGTATTATAATGCCAGGTTAGGATATATTCAGAGCCATATTTATATGATCACTATTTCAATTTACTGCTTTGGTTCCATATGCAAATAGCTCTGCCTCTTAGATTTGAAAATATGCTATTACTTTGAAAATATAGTCATAATTATGGGACCTATCCTGTTATATGTGCGCATTGCTGGAAGAGCGCTGACGACGACTCTAGGGATGCGAGCCAAGCACGCCGTGCAAGTGGTTTCGGGTTATGGTTACAGAATTAGGGGGTTAAGAAGTGAGGTTTAGGAGCTTAGGGTTAGGAAGTGAGGTGTAGGGGCTTGGGGTGTACTACCTAGTTCTTGACAGCTACATGGGGACGTGAGTGCAGCTGCATCCCTAGAGTCGTTGCTGGCGCGAATCCAGAAATGCTCACATAAAAAATGGATTGATCCTAATTCTGAACTCTGATGCTATATGTATTTATATATATAATGTGTGTTGTGCTGGTCAGTCGTGTCCGACTCTCCGTGACCTCATGTACCGTAAGACACCAGGCACATCTTTATGTTCATGGTCATGCTGATCCACTTGATTTCATGGCAGAGATACTGGACAGGGTGGCCAGTTCCTTCTCCAGTGGGCCACTGCATACAGCTTCTGGTATTCCTAGGTTGTCTCCCATCTGAGTACTGACCAGGCCCAACCCTGCTTGCCTTCAGGGTGGTGTGACCTCTTAGTTTCCTGACTGGAATTGAACCCAAGTTGCAGCGGTGAAAGCACCAAACCTAACCACTGAACCACCAAGGAACCTATATATATACACACACACACACAAATTTCCATTGAAGTTTTTATCTGACCTGTGTTGGTGTGGCAGGTGATATATTTATCTTATTTATTTCACTTTTATACAGCACTTTTACATGGTTTATGGAAACATCAGGATTGGATGAAGAGTTAATTACAATATATATTTAAACAAGAGGAGCAGTAAGATGCTTTGATCTGAGCAATATATCTCACAGTTCTCATTGAGAAGCTACTTAGACCAAGAGAGTATAATTATCCTTAATATAAAAGTCACACATGTGGACCATGTGGTTGGTGTCTCCTTTGTAAGTAATTAGCCATATGTATTAAAGGGTGTAATATGAGACTTGAGATATCACTACTCCCAAAAGCATTATCACTAACATAAACTCATGTGATAGTTTCTATTAAACATTAACACTGTATATTTGTAAAGACCACCAGTATTTATTCTAGTAATAGCATTACATCAAACTTATTATAAGGATACTAGAATATTGCCCGTCAAAAAATGACGGCAATGAAATTGTAAGTGAGCTAAGGGTGTATGGTAATGAACTAAATAATACATTAATAAAGGAATATACTTAACCTATTTTGAAGTAATAAATGCAGGAAGCATTATGCTGAAGAGCTGACAATCTGTTTTCATGTTGCTACAGCATACAATGTGTGTTTTCAGTGCTGTGGAGCTGCTGTGTCAGCAATGTGTGCAGTGTGTAGTGTAAATAGTGTGCGTGCGCGAGTAAAATCCGTTAGGTTAGCTGTGTACTTCCGGATTGTGTAAGTTAGTGTTGTAAAATGTCGCCTAATGTGTGGTACGCGGCTGTTGGTGATTTAGCGTCCTTGTTCTCGGAGCTCGTCCGGCTTTTTCGGTTAATCCGTATGTGTTTGGTGGTGTTTTGCGTGTTTAGGGTCCTATAGCCTCGTTTTCGTTTTTTCGGCGGCCATTTTTTCTCTTGCTTGGGTGATTTTCGGGTGTCTAAACTGTTCAATTTGGACTAAAATTGAGGTGTAACTTCACTTGCAGAGGTCCTGGGTGCCCCCTCTTGCTGTGGGTAAGCTTTTTATGGGTTTTTTTTTTTGTGTGTATTTATTGCGTTTTTAATGTTTTGAGGTTCGCGCGGGTCGGCCGTTAAAGTTGTATTTTTGCGAGGTCGTAATGTTTTTTTTTTTCTAAGTCCCGCGTCTCGTATTTGTTTGTCGTAAGTCTGTAATTGTTGCGAGAGCCGCAGCGTTAGCAACAAGTTTTGACAACCCGCAGTTATGACAATTATATATGTGATATGCTTTATAAATAATAGTTTTTTTTTTGTTTTTTTATTATAATAGTGTAGTAAACGTACATGAAAAGTGGCACTAAAAACCGTGGGAATAATCAAACCTGTCTGTTATATTACTATCCTCTTTTGGCACAAGTTGAGACATAAAACAAAGCAGTTATCCAGGTAATGTGTGGCAGGAGTGGATAAATCAGCTGTACCTACGGGTTTTCTACTCTCTTTTGTAATCTGTGAAATGTTCTCTTGTAGACATATTGTGGTAAATGTGGAACTTCAATGTCCCTTCCCAATGTCACATCCATTCTTCGGTTTTACAAGATTTCCAGGACATTTCTTCTCAAGTAATGACTTTTCAAAAATCTGTAACTTGTTTGTCTACAGAGCGATTATATTCAACAAAATTGAATATATATATATATATATATATATATATATATATATATATATATATATATGTGTGTGGAGGATCATATGTATGTAAAGTTATATTTTGAAATAATACTTATTTCCATTTTGTTGATATTCTTTCATTTGTCTTGAGACCCCTTGTCTTAGTTTGGTCCATGATACTGGAATACTATGTCACAGCACAACAGACTTGGGATCCTTAAACAAGCCTTTATCATTATTTCATTATCTAGATTATCTTCTGCACCTTAATAACACTTGCACTGTTCCCTGAAATATCACAAGTCACTTTATGTCTAGACATGACATTAGTTTCACACTTTTTTAAATCGATACTACAATCCTTGTATAAGGGATTGACTATGCTGCTGGATTATGTAGGCTACAAGTGTCAGCACATATAGGTTAATGTAGTGGCCTTATAGTGAATACAGAAAAATCCACGCATTGTAGGTCTCCTCTTTAGACACCTGAACAAGAGTTAGAGGTTAGATCAAGGAGCCTTGGCTATTATGTTTTTACTACTCTTAATAGGTTTGGCTGGCTCCTTACTAAGCTAGAAAGATTCTCTCTGAGATGTATGGTCTACATTCTGTTGTAACCAATTAGTTATTTGTTTTATATATCACTCTCTTTGCCTTAACCCCTCTAAATCTGCCAGTTCAATAGTCTTTTTTTTGTCCTTGTTTTATCATGTGATCACAGATCTTTTTTTGTGCCCATGTTCCAGTTGTTGCAATACTGTAGATTTGAAATTGAAATAAGCAAGTGTACAGCTGTCTGTTGGCAAATGCTACTGAATGGTTGGCTCTGATGTTGATTACCCAACCCAGCTCTCATTAGACTTAATTTAGAAATAATTGCTATATCTGCAACCGCTCACACATATATTTTAAATATAGCTTGTTCTTTTAATGAAAAATTAGTGAGCTGTGATGTAAATAAATATATATATTAGAGTAAGTAATGGGGGGCTGCTGAAAATGTGCCACTACAATAGCCCTTTAGTAACATTGTTTGCTCAAGAACAGAGGATCCTTGGGTCTTATTACAGAAAAGAAAATTTAGCTTTCTTAGTTATATCTTATTTTAGAGTGCACTAATAATTGGATGCGTCTCTTCAAATAAAAACAGATAAAACATAGACCAGTCTCACCCCTAAACTAATATCAACCATCCTGGTCTGCATCTGATTAAGAAAAATCAGAATTATTCAGGCATATATACAGAAAATGTGCATGTTAGAGTAAATGTGTATACATCAACATGATTTATATTCTGATTGGCACACCTATACCTGAAATTTAAATAAGCAAGTTTACAGTTGTCCTATACCTGATAATAGCCATTGCAGACTGGGCTAGCAAACCCTATTAATTTGTGTGTTTATAAACTGATATATAAACTTCCATTGGCAATGCAATGATACTGCAAATGTAAATATTTTTGTATTTAAATTGATTTCAGAAAAGTTGGGTTTTGGGTACTTCTGGTAAGAAAGAAACCTAACCTAGATCACTTCATTATTTTGCGTATTTAAACATTTCTGATAGAAGGTTCCTATTTGTCTTTTACCATGTGCCTTCCCATTGTGTCCATCAATTCAAGTGGTGTGTGAACAAAGTGGTATGGTAGCCACTATACAAGATTTAAAAAAAAAATGGACAGGGCAGTGTCCCTTGTATGCAAACAGTGTCAATCCTAGAGGTCAGAGTAGATAAAAGGAATTCAGTGTGGTGCAATGAGATGAGATCTGCACAGTGTGTAACTGATTAATTACAAGTGGTTAGCAGATACAACTGAGTGTGGAAAGAGTGTTGACAAATAACCCTGACATCCATACAAATGTATACATCGTACTTCTCTCAGAAATAGCATATTGGTATCAGCTTGTTTGTGAGCCAAGAATTGTGTGATATTTACCTATCCAAAGATCATATGGGGCTTATGGAAAGCTTCTGAGAGTTCAAGGGTAAGGCCAATCCCACATCCAAAGTAAAAGGTGAATGGTCATATGCAGAGGATTCATATAACTGTTAAAGCACCATTATGATCATTTATTCACATTATCCCATTTTGAGGACCTACACTTGAAAATAAGCAACATGTTTGACAAAAAAAAAAAAAAAAAAAAAAAAAAAAAAATATATATATATATATATATATATATATATATATATATATATATATATATATATATATATATATATATATATATATATATACAACCGCCTCTTCCTTATCATTTACTTAGTTATGATGCTATTGAGTTTGCCATTTTGGTTTCCAGTGTTCCACTTCTTGAGGTGGCTTTAAATACACAGGAAGTTTGTATGTTAAATACATCTGCTAGTGAATTTATTACATTTAATGGAAAGCTCATTCATTTACAATGACATACTATGTTGAGCACAACCTGAAAGAAGTAGAAAACATACAAGAAAAGGATGGATATAAAATGTAAAGGCTGTGTTTTTCTTGTAGTTACGTCTTTTACTTTCAACATTTTGCCCATTATGACGTTTTGTTATTCAAAACAATAACTATATAATAGCTGTATGATGAGACTATATTGACTTGTTCCAATAAGCAGGATTATTCATTTAATCTCCTAAACCGTATCGTGTTGTTCCTATAGCCCATGTCTAATGACAGGCCATATTAACATGAGTGGTGTGTGTGCAGTGAGGCACTTGTAGCTTGAAAGGTGATAGGAAGATATACTTTACTTCTGCGTGTGTGACTATTTCTGTCCTTGTGGGATATCCCATTTTCCTGTATAAGAGGCAGTCCCACTTTACACACACAATTAAGCAATTGAGCTTTACAGTTGGTTTTCTTCAGGCGTTTCAGACCTTCTCCGTGCCATGTGAAGTCAGAACTGCAGTGCACAAATCGTGTCACTGGTAGACTCTTTATTGTGCGTCTTTGCCATTAAAAACTCATTTTACACACTGTGTGAATCTGTAACATTAATTACCTTTAATATAATTTATCATTCTCCATTATTAAGCTTTTCTTCAGTACATTTTCCTCTTACTGCACATTGAATCACTAATCAAGATGTTTGTTTCTATTACGACAGCCCTCATGCTATGATTTAAGGATATCTCTATTTGAGTAAGGATTGGTCAGTCAAAATGACTTAGGAAGTGATATGTCGTAGATATGAAAGGGTATCTTTTTGGTCAGTTAATGGCACTTGCGGACGGCTGTCAAATTGTAAGTGAAATAATACATGCAGCGAGTCCACTTATTAGCAAATATTGCAAAGTAATGCAATAATAACTATTTGAGTTGTTAAGATGAGTACCGAATGAAAACACGTGCGTGTAGTCAAGGAATATATGTACTGTAATGTAATGTGATCTGCCGGTTGTTGGTCTATGATCAAAGGGTTGTACGTGCACCGCGCACACAGTGCTCAGGGTAGATGTGACAAACAAACTACAAACTCTGGAATGAAAATTGTGCACAAAATATTGAACTAAACTAAATATATTTGATTACAAATATGCACGTCATTGATGCAGGAACAGCTTCATTCCACCCTTAGGGGGAATTACACACTTGGGGCCTCATTCTATTAGCGGCCGCAGCCGTTGCGGGCCGCAAGGACCGGCCACAAGCTATTCTGCTATTCTATTCCCCTCCGGCCGGGGATTCCGGCAGGCTTGCGGCCGGTGCCTTACTATCTCCTGCGGCCGCTCGCGCCGGAGGAAAGCCTTTGATCTAAAACGGCCGCAAGAGTTTCGGCCATAAGAAATTCCTATTTGCAATTCAATTGCTCCGGGAAACCTCTCTGCAAGGCTAAAAACGAGCCGCTGCTTACTTGTAGGAAAGAGGTCCCGCTAGCACCAACTAAGCACATAAAATAGCTCAAATAAAGCCATCCTGCACTTTGAGAAGACTATAAAGTGATATTCGGTGTTAGCAAAAATAGCACATAATTACCCTATACTCAAATCCGTAAAATATTTTATTTTTAATATCCGTAAAATATCCATGTAAAAGGTCCAGAGTGCTTGGAGCACCTCAGACACACCCCCGCCGCAGCCGGAAAATAAACAGTTAATCTGAACTCGGGTTTGGGCTGATGTGCAAGCTTGAGAGTGGGTTCCTTTTAATCCTCATGTCCCCCAATATGATCCCTAGCATTTACAGAGCTGTACAGTGCAGGCTTGAATTTATTTTTGCGTTTTTATATTTCTGAGCTTACGGCCGGTTCCAAGATATGCTGCCGGCCGTAAAAGGAGATCCTTGCGGGGCCGTATAATAGAATCGCGAGCAAACAGAACCCCCGCAAGGAATCGCAGCCTTACGGCTGATTTACGGCCGATAATAGAATGAGGCCCTTGGTTGGGAAGACTTGATGGAAAGTGTTTCCTACTTAGTCTTGACACTGGAAAGCAATGTCTACAATGTATTTGGCAGAAAGGAGAAAAGTATAATATAGAATTATCTGCAGATGTCAAAGTATCTACAGGACCACTGTGGTCATTTTTTTTCTATATGGTCTTTTTAATAACAAAACTTTGTATAGATGAAAATCCTTATGACTAAAAAACAAACTCAGCCTTTAATTTTCACGTTTAAATGCAATTATTCATTACTGCAGGCTTCCATTTGCTTTACTAAGACTGCTTCTTGCCACTTTGGTTGCAACATGGCGTATACTTTTAAACTATTGAATGTTCGAATGGTCCTAATGAATTCATTGGCAGTTGTAATTGCCACATTCCTGCTGATCGGATCACTGAAAACTAAAATGGTAAATTCCACAGCATGATAATTGCCATTGCATATAAAAGTAATAATTTAGTAGAAGTATCGATTTGTACTTGCTCAAAACATATTTCCAAGTGTAATTTTTCAAAAGTGCATATTTTACAGTGACCACGGTGGTCCTTTAATAAAGTTCATGATGTACATATTTTTCTGCAAGATAATTCCATCTGCCACGAAAACATGTAGATAAATCTGGTGGTATAGACTGCAGAAAGGAGACATAGGCAAATGTTTTTATCCTATATTAAACAGAGGTTAGGTCACAAGCACGTGTGTGTATCTATATATATATACACACACACACACATGTCCAGGTCCTTGCTGTCATGAGAACTTGCACATTCTCACATCCTTTCATTGAGTAAAGAGGATTTTTTTAAACATCTGTGTTTAACTGTTTGAGTTCTCCAGCACTCCCAAATCTCTCCGCTTACTCATATCTGTAAACCTCACAAGTCTCTTTCATATGCAGAGCTTTTCACACCGTGCAGGTCATCTCTTCACACAACACAGTGTTGCACACCTCTCATCGGATATCAAATGAGCAGAGTATATACTTCTGGTCTGATGTTACACCATCCATCAGTTATTGCAGACAAGGTGCTATTCCCGCAACTTGTTAGTATGGCTTATTAATAATTTACATGCAAGCACTTAGAGCAACAAATGGTTTGGCAGACAAAGCAGAAAAGTAAACCAAATCGCTTTTTTTTTTTTTGTTTTGTTTTTTACTCTTTATTATAAGTATTATTATTTAAAGATCCCTCACATACTACATAGGAATATGCTGTATAGCATATGTAATATTAGCTTAATCATCCTCTATCCCCAGGTTTGTCTGTGGTGCCAACATTACGTCCTGTATTACATTCCTTACAACATGGACCATTTGCTAAACAACTGAGTTTTATTAAAGAGCAGGATTTTAACTTGAGGCGCCTATTTGGTCTAACATATTATCTCTGATTTATGATGTGTTCAGCTGTATTATCATAATTAGGATTTCTGTTTAACAAAAGATACAAAACAAATCTGTTACAGGCATATTCTGTGACCCTCAAGAATCAGGAGAATTCCAAGACATTCCATATAATTCAACTGTTTCATTATCACATTTAAGTAATTAATTGCATAATTCTATATATTTCAAGAAAAGTATGAGTACATAGTTTCGGAGTGTGTAATACCATCATGTCAGGATCTGTGATGTGGGTCATTTAACTCTTATTTAAAGAACTTGTTGTTGTTCAGTCCTTTAGTTGTGTCAGACTCTGTGACCATATACACTGTAACATACCAGGAAATCTTTATGTCCATGGTCGTGCTGATGCACTTGGTATTCATGGTAGAGATACTGGAGTTAGTGGCAAGTTCCACTCCTGGTATTCCTAGGTGGTCTCCCATCAAAACACTGGCCAGGTCCAACCCTGCTTGGCTTCAGGTTACTCCCTCTCTAATTAACCAGGATAACCCTGAATGCACTTTTCAATTAACTTTTAAATGGGGTGGATATTTTTTATCTATCACCTCCTTTGGTAGAGAATTCCACAGATTAACCACTCTTACTGTGAAGAACCTTTTATTTCTTTAAGGTGGAATGTTTTTCCTTCTAGCCTCAAGGGATGCCCTCCAGGCTCCCATAAGCCATTGTCTGGCACCTTTCTGGCTTCTATGTTTTTAGATATTTTCTATGTGTGTATACACATGCTTTGTTACTCTTCAGCACATTTTTTCATATACATAGTTTTGATATTCTGCCTACATTTTTAGTCTAATCAGTTCAAACCCATTCGTTCTCTGTGTCTTGCACATTGTTCATTATGTGTAAATGTATGCAAAAATGTATGTAGTGATTTCATCAATTCCTCAGGAGTTAGCAACACATTGCAGTGCAAGGCTGTCTGTCAGCTAAAGGCTTTGAAACTATACTCGTGTTTTTCTTATCATGACTGGCACCTAAGTAGTTAAAAGCAGTAATTTTCCTGCTGTTTCCTGAAATTAAACTTCTTTTTTTTTTTTTTTTTATTAAACTTTCAAACACAACAACTTCCTCCATTATTTCACTGGTTAACCACGGCTGACAACACAAAGAAGTGGTGTGTTCCTGTGGTAAACCGAGAGTTGTCTCTGAAGTGGGACTGCACCAGGCCCTGTTTAAAGGGCCAGTAGTGCCATCTGTGGTATAGCAGATTTTGCTGTGTGCACGTAGATATAGAAATATTTAGAGACAACAGGGCATGTGACACTTTTCACTTGTTAGGAATTTTAACAGTGAACTAGAGGAAGCAGATTTAAGTGAGAAGAGTCAGAGGTTAAACTCTACAATGTCAATAGGAGTAATGGGCAACATATTTTACGGGGTCCTCAAAAGCAGAAACAAACAATATATTGTCGTCTTGGGCACCTGCTTTAAAAAATGGAATCGGTGACTGTGAAGTATAATGTAAGGAATAGTTAGTGATAGTTTGTGTTTCATGATAGTGATTTAGGAGCCAGCAAACGCTATACTATTGGAAAAGGAATATATAGTGCCACTTCACAAAGCAGTGAAGAGGTCACATGTGTTTGTTCCAATCATGCACATCATCATATAAACAACATTAGGCACAATCTCAGACCCCAACTAATACTTTTGCAGGGCTTGACAAATGTGTCTGAAACATAGGAACAAACCAGGTTATGGCTTATATATAGAAATCTATGTTTAATAGCTAAAACATTAGGAGCCAGCAGTAACATTTTGGGAACCGTGGCTCACTGGCTCCTGGTATTTGTCAAGCCCTCACAAAGGCAAAAGGTGCTTGTGTGTCAAACATGTACCAAACGAATAACATTGGCAACTATGTAGGTCACAGACATAAAAAAATATAAATGATGACTTTGTTATATTATGAGAGCTGGGTAATATGGGGGGGGTTGTAGTTATCAGTTGAGGGAAGGTTAAAGGAGGAGGGATCAGGTGGAAGTCAAGAGTCTGTTCGATAATAGGATAAGATTTGCATTGACTCCTTCACTGACAGAGAAGGTAGATGGCGAGTCCCATTTAATAAGTACAGGAAAATCTCTTGAATTTGTTTTGTTTTATGCAATGCTTCACTATCTTTGTGTTGGTAATGAAATGTTATATCACTAAACATGCACGTTCACCAAGTGTAAGTTCGTGAAATATGTTTTGTGAAAATTGTATAAGTTCATTTATAACTTCACAAGTAGGAAGTTTGCATATTGAAGGACCAAATGTATCTATATGTTATGAAAGCAGGACCACACTAAGCTCATTAGTCGCCACTTAAGGGGCCAGGGTATGCACTTTTCACTTAAATCTGTTTTTAGTTCAATATTAACTAACAGTAAAAATACATGTGCAAACAGCAAATCATATCTTTAGCTAGAGAATAATATAATTTGAGAACAGTTTACCTCACTAATGGCCACTGCTGTACCCTTGATACATCTCATTGTCCTAAGTACTACTGAAAGGAAGTAAAATATTTCAACTGAGAACACTGATTAGGCTAGCCTCTTGCTAAGGCTTGAATAATGTTATTGCAAAGGAAAATTGCTTACACTGGACCTTTAATGCAATACAGCAAAAGTTCCACGTAACTATAGGCTATAACAATTTATTTTATCCATGGAATGTTTGTTTTTTTAAGAACTTGCACTTTCCTACAGTAAAATAACATTGAAATATGCTATTTTTGCCCCTTTCAGTAAGTTTGTATGATCCTCACACAAAACAAGATTATTATATTTTGTTCATGAGTGATTGTATCTTAATTCTGATAAGCCCTTAAGGCAGGAGTTGACAAAAATATCAGAAACATAGGAACCTGCCAGGTTAGTTCGTAGGCAACCAAACATTTTTAGCAGTCGGTTTATGAATTATAGATAGAAATATATTTACAGGTACTAAAAAGTTAGGAGCCGCAGAAATGTTTTAGACTCCCAGGATTTGCCAAGCCCTGCCTAAAGTACTTGTCGTTATCTGTAACGACATTTCAAACCTCCACTGTGTCACTTTCAAGGGCCACTAAAGTCCTGTATTAACATTTTTTTTTTCTTTTGAATCCCTGAGCCTAATAAATGACAAAAAATGTTTTAGGAATAAAAAAATAATAATGCAGTCTTTATTATATAGTTATTCTGCAGTGGTAGATAGTTACATTGACTGAACAGCTTTTTTCAGTAGGGTTCACAATTCTTGTAGACTAAAGAAACTTACATTAACCCTATTGTATAGTCCTGTTGAATGTACTGGCACTTATGACTGCCTGATTCACATTGTAGCAGTTCTAGATTTATGTGTATACAAGATGTCCTCTCACCTGTAGATACAGATTTTGAGAGCAGCATATAAAAGGTAATAAACTAAAGCCTAATTCATAGTGGTCCTTAACTTTAGTTCATTGAATTTGTGCGGTTTGTATTTAATTAATTGTTTGTTTTTTATTCCATTTTATGACAGTTATTTATTAGTCGTATAGTAAATATTCTATTTTAAAGATATACTGTTATCTCTCAAATAGTCTTGGGCATGAATGGCAAACATCTGTCCCTTTTTGTATTACCTGGTGTACACAACATTGCTGTGTGGGCTTCCATAGTCTGTGTTCTGACTCCTTCTGGTACTTTGACTGTATCACTGTATGCTTCTTGGCAGCTAAACTATTATTTGCCTGAGGGCGAGTTGAGATTTAACTCCTGGGGATGAGAGACCTCTGTTATTTAGTTCAGATTAGAAGGAGGTAAAGTTTGGTGTGGAGGTGGGAGACTGATTCCACACAACAGGAAGGTCGCTGTCACAATCTTATTCTTAAAGGGGTCTCGATATGATCCTAGTTCAAACCTACCCCAGCACAATCTTGTCGTTCTTGTTCTCTGTGGCACAAAAGATGGCTTCTGAAGAGGACAATGCCCAAAGGTACAGGCAGGGAATACTGGATACAGGTTACTAGTGGCCTCCGGCAAGACTAATCCCGAATTCAGGACACAAACACAATAACTGTCTCACACAGTAAATATGTGAAACTGGAACTGAACATTTATTGAATCATAGAACCAACATATTTATACATCTCCCATACCACACCCTTGTGTATCTTTGTGTATGTGGGTGATGAAACAGATCTGCCTTGCAGTCTTGGTTGCTAGAGAGCACTTGAGATAACACTCATCATATATCAAAATTATATGACAGGTGTCTATAGCTGGCTAGGGCAAAGATCCTTGATGTTAATCTCAAGTGTTTGCTCAGGGCTACTGAAGTGCAGGCATCTGTCTTGGCTGCTGTTTTTCAAGGCCTGTATGTGTGAGGATGCAATGTTCTGCAGTTAAGCTTTTGTGCAGAGCATTTTTACCATATCCTCATGTATTCTCCTGTTCTATCTACATTTTCCCTCTATATCATATTATAACTAGTATACATGATAACAATGTACAGGCAACGTATAACTAAACAACAATAATACATAATCACAATGCAACAATGTCATGCGCCATTGGCCATATCCATAATTGCTGGTATTATTCTTCACTAAACAATGTAATCAAGACAGTCGCTTCTTTATCTGAGGGTATAATTAGTGTGATCTGAAAGGCTTCAAGACTCCCTTCATGGCAATATGGGTCATATCCAAACTGTACCACTGCTTGTAGGTACAAGACATATTAACACAGCATTCTTGGTTATCATCAGACCATTAAAACTGTTACTTCAAAATCCATAATACATGGGAAAATACAATTTTCTTACTCAATCTACATTTGGTTTCCTTTTATGCTATTGTCCTCCCTCAGGCTAAATATTTTACAAGCTTTTGTAATTAAAAGAACATACCATAGTATAATTTATTTCTCTAAGAAGCCTACATATATATTCTGTGAGTACTTAAGTGTAAAACTATTATAAGTCATAGAAAATAATATTGTTTAAAATAATCTAGGTGAAAAAAAATGCAACTGACTGTCACGCCATAACCATGTTGATCTATTGTCACAGTATATTGAGCTTCTCCATAGAGAAACATGTTACCGCAGAGACTTACTACACCCAGTTGGAGTATCGCATATATACCGTATTTTTCGCCCTATAAGACGCACCGGCAGATAAGACGCACCTAGTTTTTAGAGGAGGAAAACAAGAAGAAAAAAAAATCTGAATCAAACACAAATACACTTTACACACAGATACACACCTACATTACACACAAATATATATATATATATATATATATATATATATATAGATACACATACATACATATACATATACACATAAATATACATACACATACATGCACACATACATGCACACATACATGCACACATACATGCACACATACATGCGCACACATACATGCGCACACATACATGCGCACACATACATGCGCACACATACATGCGCACACATACATGCGCACACATACATGCGCACACATACATGCGCACACATACATGCGCACACATACATACGCACACATACATACGCACACATACATACGCACACATACATACGCACACATACATACGCACACATACATACGCACATACACATACATATACTGCAGCATTTGGGAGCCCTTGACCCTCCCTGACCCTCCTGATCCTCACCTTTCTTCTGATCTCTGCCATCTTGATCTCACCCCAGCGCTTCCTACCAGCACTCCTCGTGTACTGCAGCGTTGCGTGTGTGACATCACTAGGACGCACCGGCCGACGCGATGCTGGTAGGAAGCGCTGGGGTGAGATCAAGAGGACAGAGGCAGTTTGAAAAGGTATATTCGCCGTATAAGACGCACCAAATTTCCTCCCCCAGTTTTGGGGAAGAAAAAGTGCGTCTTATACGGCGAAAAATACGGTAGTTGTGAGCAAGTGGGTTGTTGCTAACACTGCGGGCTCGCATAGCGAGGCAGCAGCCACTGCGGCCCTCGTAAAGCGAGGGCCGCAGTTGTGCAGGTGGAGGCTGAACCCCGCGCACATGAAAACATTAAAAACACAATAAATACACTCACCAAATACATAAAAACCTTACCTGCACCAAAGGAGGGCACCCAGGACCTCTGCAAGTGAAGTTACACCTCAATTTAAGTCCAAATTCAAAAGTTTAGACACACGAAAATCCCCTAAGCGAGAGAAAAAATGACTGCCGAAAAAAACAAAACAAGGCTACAGGACCCTAAAGCCGCAAAACACTACCAAGCACATACGGATTTTCCGAAAAAGCCGTACGAGGTCCAAGATACACTATTAACAAGGACGCTAAATCATCCACAGCCGCGTACCACATACACATTAGCCGCCATTTTACAACACTAACTTACACAATGCGGAAGTACACAGCTACCCTAACGGCTTTCCCTCGCGCCTGCAGCATATTTACACTACACACTGCACACATTGCTGACACTTACACATCAGCTCCACAACAGTGAAAACCGACATTGCATGCTGCAGCAACATCAAAACAGATTGTCAGCTCTTCAACACAATGCTTCCTGCATATATTACTTCCAAATAGGTAAAGTATATTAATTTATTATTTCATTAGCATACAAAAAACGACCGCCAACGCTGCTCATAGCACATAAACAACCAACAGCCTCGCAATGAGCGCCAAAGGCGCTCAGCGCGAGGCTCCCAATGAGTGCCGAAGGATCTCGGAACACCGACAAAATTAATGTCTCAACCAAACACCATTACCTGCCTTACAATCTCATTGCCGTCATTTTTTGACGGGCAAGTCGCTAGTAATGAATAAACCCTACAAATTAGATGTATTTGTGTGTGTGTATTTAAAACCCTGGTGTTATTAACACTTGTATTTATGATTCCGTGCACTTATCAGAATATCTGTTTTTGATTGCATTTTGGTAGAATTTATCATCTTGAATTAATAAAAGTGAGATTTCCAGATAAAATATTCAGCATGCTGCAGATTATTATTAGTGCATTCTGACCCCTGTCCTGCGATTAATCTGGTGGAGGCTGATGCAGATGTGCAACTGCCAGGCCAAGTTATGAGAAGCACATTTCTGACAAGCCCAAGAATTGTAAACATGATGTGGAACAGATAGGAATGTGGAGAAACATTACAAAGGCCCATCCTCACAGCTTCCTATCAGCACAGCCTTCCAGGATTTAAAAGGCATGTTACAATGGAGCATTCTGTTCTGCCTCAGTCCCTCTTTCACTATTTAGGTTCTGTATGTTTTGCACGTTCTATCAGCTACATTGTCAGCCCAAGCCAAGTGTTTTACTGCTTCACGTGCAATGTTCATTGGCTTTAGGCAAACCTGCCCATCTTATTTCATTGTTGGAAATGATGTTCAGTGAATATATTTCATATACATTTCATTAAAATAGGAACGAGAAATGATGCAAGTGTGCATTCCGCTATAGCTGTTAATGCTACAAATGCAGGGGTTCAGTTAATGCAAAATGTTAACACACTCTGACCACTGAAATCCTGTGTTCAAAACATATAAATTTATATATATCATTTTTTTAAATATAACTTGCTGTTATATGCTGTACAGGGAGGGAGCTGCCACGCCTAGTTTTGTCTGCTTTACCAATGGGGGTATGCAAACTCTCAAGAAATAGAATTAAAGTTTTATAAGTTTCAAAGGATTAACCCATACAACAAATAATTGCATGCGATAAATACTGTAGTATTTTCAACATTGTGCCCACTATTGTGTGTAAAGAGCTTGGAAGTACCGCACTCTCTTACTTTGTAACCTGCACATACACAAATTCACAGGCAGACATATAGGTTTTAGCAGTGTCCTTCCTGTTGACTATGACCAGGTAATAGTTTGGGTAATGTCAAATTATTGGGGATTCAGCAGATTGTGCCACTTCTGGTAGTTGGGTAGACCACTAAAGGGACCCAAGTAGGATGAGGGTAGAGGGTTGTGCCTTGCCGCAAGACTCCTTTGCAAATAGAAGATTAATTAAGATTAATATGATATGCTTCTCAATGTAATGCATTGAATAAAGAATCACTAGATAATTATCATAACACTTGGAGAGGGTGATAAGATTAGACCCCAACAGAGAACTTTCTATCATTCATGTGTATTCCTTGATAATTGGAGGGGTTTATAGATCGTAACTTGACCCCTGAAGTGTCATATTGGGATGGGGAAGCCCTGTGGGCTGCCAGGCACTTAATAGTTTCTGTGAGGTGACTAGAAGAACACATGGTGTTTATTATACAGGTCATGGAAGGAAGTTATACCCTGAAGTGGAGATTTAATATGTGTGACAGGGTGTGTGCATTATCCCTGTTTTAGGTTGGTTATCATAACAGCCTATACAATTACGCAACCAGTACATAAGATATTAACATTTAATTTATGCTGCCTTATTTCTCCTCTCAGTACTGCTTGTTAATTTCTATTTTTGTGGCATACTGTATGGGGCAGATCCATTTTGATTTATCAAGGCTTTTCTAATGCCAAGAGAGCTTATATCAATTAATATATTTGCCACTGCATGTTGATCATAATTTTAAATGAAGTGTTGGATAATTGAGCTTGAAAGGTGGATAATTTGAGCCTATATTTTCTATAAAAATAGTAACTTTTTACATAGTTACATAGTATTTTTAAGGTTGAAAAAAGACCTTCAGTCCATAAAGTTCAACCTTTCAAGATCTCCTCCGTTCTGCAATATGCGGATTAACTATTAATTAATTAGTTGCATTAAAAAAAAAAAAATCCCTCCTGATCCCAGACACCGGCGACCTGACTTCTCCCTGGATCAATACTGCCTCTCTAATTATCCATAATAACCCTGAATTCCCTTTTTAATTAGAAATAAATCAAGTCTCCTTTTAAAGTTATCTATCGAATCCACTGTCATTATTTATTAGATTAACCACCCTTACTGTGAAGAACCCTTTTCTTTCTTTCAGGTGGAATTTTTTTACTTCTAACCTCAAGGGATGTCCTCTTGTCAGTTGAAAACTGTTTGTAAGAAAAGAAAGCAAGTAGTGCATGTCAAGTTGGATAAAATAAGTCGCTGTGATTGAAGTCTTGCCATTATTCTAATCTATAGCAACTGGACATGATCTGCTTTATTAGCCCTCAGTGTGAGCGTTAATGTTCCTGCTTGGAGATTTAAGCATAAAAGTCCTCCCTCTGCATGTCTAATTTCCAAGCTTGATTATCCAACACTCCATTTTTTTTTAATAACCATCAGTTACAATTATATTAATTTATATGTGGGCTTACCATTTCTGTAATAATTGGGATCTTTACGGTGTCATCTTTATCCTTCATTATATATTTAAGTACAATTACTGGTAGTAGTAGTATAATGTTTCAGTGAATGTGTTTATATCTATGTACATGTATATTTGTGATAATATTGATATCTTTGCTTATGTGTAAGTTTTTGCATGAACATGATTTTCTGTACACGCGACTGCAGCAATGACACACTGGAGTGCAGATTCACACACTACACAACGCCCCAAAAAATACACATGTACTAAACATAGATGCAGTAGGACACGCAAAACACTGGCCCACACAATCTAGAAATATGAGTGACTTTCTCACACTCCACACTGCCCACAAACACATTATAATAAAAGTACTACATAATAATGCACTGAAACTGCTTGATCTTACTACACTCATTAAATAGTAAATACACATGAACATTAACCCACAAACACTACACATTAATGTAATGGAATATACACTGGCACTAACTAATAGACTCCACAGTGATGCACGTTTGTGTGTACTCAATGCAGATACTTCAAGAGCTTTAATTGCCCTCCTGCCCGCTATCCCATCTATTCATTTGCTGAGCAGCTCGCAGTGTCTAGTTCAGCATAAATTGCAAGGGAATCCATGGGTAATCTGTTCCAGAGCCAGCATGGGATTGGGGGCCCCATATACAGTTTAATTTCTCCCTAGGGATGCTTGAGTAAATAGCGAGCCAGAAGAATCTTTTGGATGTAGCTATCTTGTTTCTGTTCTTACGTTATACTTACTACCACTGGTATATGAAGAGGCTACAACAATCTCTTGCCATATCGTATTACACACAAATCCATTATCATTTTCTATATCTCCCCCTTTTGTCCCTTTTTATAGTGCCATATACCCTGATGATTATTTATATTACTAGCGAATTGCCTGTCAAAAAATGACGGCAATGAAATTGTAAGTGAGCTAATGCTGTTTGGTGTATAATAATAAAATAACTAATAGATTAATAAAGTAATATAATTTACCTATTTTTAAGTAATATATGCAGGAATCATTGTGATGAAGAGCTGTCAATCTGTTTTGATGTTGCTGCAGCATTAGTGGTGTGGAGCTGCTGTGTAAGCGTGGTGAATGTGTGCAGTGTAACAGTGTGCGTGCGAGAGACAAAACCGTTAGCGTAGCTGTATACTTACGCATTGTACAAGTTATTGTTCTAAAATGGCGGCTAATGTGTGGTATGCGTCTGTAGCGGAATATCCGTAGCTGTTCTGTGGTGTTTTGCGTGTTTCTGGTGGTGTTTTGCGTGTTTCTTGTGGTGTTTTGTGTGTTTAGAGTCCTGTAGCCTCGTTTTAGTTTTGTTCGTTGGCCATATTTTCTCGCTTAGAGAATTTTTTTTAGCGTCTAACTTATTTTGAGTTAAATTGAGGTGTAACTTAATTTTTTGAGGTCCTGGATTCTCCATCTTGCTGTAGGTAAGCTTTTTATGTATGTGTTGTGTGTATTTATTGTGTTTTTAATTTTTTCATGTCAGCGGGATGCAGCCGATTTTTGCAAAGTCGTAATTGGTCGTAACGTGTTAAGTACTTTTTTGCGAGGGCCACAGTTGCTGGCTTTGCGAGCCCGCAAGCGTTGCAACGCTCGCATGCTCACAACTATATATGTGATAAACCTTTATTTGTAAAGAGCCAGCATTTTACACATTTACATTTTGGACATCTTATAGTTAAAACATGTTGATACAGAAGAAGCAGTGGTAGTAATGTGAAGAAAGCTTAGAAGGTCCATGGAATAACCAACTATATAGAAATGTTAAAAGATCACATGTATAGCATTGAGAAATCATTGTGATAATCAGAAACGTGTTTCTAGTAAATATGACAATAAATATGGTTTTCCTGGGAGTGTACACTGTTCAGGGAGAGAAGAGGTTAATAGTGAATATATATTTCTTTGTTATAACGTTTGGCCTCTGGCTGTGAGATCCCCTACCCCACCTGTTACACTGACTCATTTCTAATGTACAAATATTTAATGTCTAGTTTTCCCAGCCACAAGAATAAGTGAGAATTAGATATGGTGAAAATAATACTTCTCTATATGATCTTGAGAAATGTCCCGCTATATAACTTATGAAAAGGCTAGCTTGGTGTTCATAGTAATGCAGAAACATTTAGACATGATTTCCCTATGGGTATCATCAAGCTTTGTTTACAACTTTTTACAAAACTTTTTATTTTCTTTTGCAACTTCTGTGGGTGGGCATTACAGAGTTCATTTGAATTCAATGAATGCCTTCTTTTGCTTCGTATATATTCTTTCTATAACTCCATATAAGCAGTTAATACAGTTTAATACAATGCATATTGTCTTTATAGTTTCTACATGTTAACATTAAATGTCTCCCAAAACACATTGTTTGCTTCTTCTTTTGATGTTTTTTTATCTACCATTGACTTCTTTAACACTTTTTTTTTTTGTTGTCCGAATTTATATGTTTCTTAGGAGTGCTGATCCGGTTGAGGTATTTGTGTGCTTAATCAATCTTGGATGAGTCTGTTTGAGCTGTTAAACAACTCCTAAATATTTTGAAGGATATAATGCATCTTTAGGAAAATTCTTCTCTGGCTCCAAAAATCTGGCTAACTTTTTTTAGTAGTTTTGTGCCGTGTGTGCCCACCCATCCTTTGCACACTCAGCACAGTGTTGAGACTGGGATGAGATCTCCTCTGTAAGCACTTGGATATTGGGAGAGGGAATTCCAAGCAAGTTTGGGTTAATCCTTGGGTGCTTCCCTCCCCCACTGGATCAGTCACCTGGTTTCCTTTAAGGAATTCATTTGCTGTTTTTTTTTTTAGGAATGTTTCTATCTGGTGTCTGAGAGCATCTGCTATGTGCATGCATTAGAGAGACTTTTATATTTGTTTGTGGAAATAAACACATTTTAGTGGGGTTATTCTTTATTTCTGTTGCAACCCCCTCTACAGAGAAGTAGTATTGGGGTGTGCAAGCACTGCATTAATAAATAAATACGCTGCTTGTCACAGTGCATCTTTGAGTGAGGAGAACAGGGGATATTTGTTTGTGTGTGCTGCAAAGGAATCGGTACTTCATATACTACAGTAAATAGAGTGCACAGAGCACAACATCTTAATGTTTGGGAATTTACCATGCTCCAGATTTTAAATAACACAAACTTAAGCAACATTTTAATTTGTAGTATTAGTTGCATGCAGTTTTTCAAGTTGCCAAATTTTACTACTCTCAATTTCTTCCTTGAGGCTACAGTGTGCATTTTCCAATCACAACCTTTAGCTGTGATCTTTGAGAATTTGACTTAACGTATTTTGTGTTGTTTGGTGTAAAGTGATATATTTAAGAATATGTTCTATCAATCGCTGATGGCATCTTGCTGCCAACTTCAGAATCTTGGTGAGTTTTGTCACGGGAGGTGATGGCTGGAGGACCTGTGCTCCTCATTCAGATATGACCTCTCCTTCTGAGGTTACCCCTTTCTCTAGTTCCTTTCCATGCAGGTCTCAGATTCGTTTCCTTTGTGATGATTTCTCCCTTGGGCCATGCAGAGCTTCAGTCTAGACATGTCACGGGTTCCCTCCGGCAGTAATTACTGTAAACTTTATGGTTCTTTTTCTTGTTGGATCTGATCACGGCACCTAAAAAAAGGAAAATTAAACTCTTGCTTCTGGTTATTGGTTTCATTAAACGCTAAGATTCAAACATGTTTTTTCCTCTAAATTATCATAAGAAGGAGCCTCCTCTACTTAGAATTTTTCTTGATGCTAGAATACTCGTTTTATACCCTGCCTACCTTGGGAGAGGAACAACATGGCAGACAAAACAAGGGGTGTTTTAATTGTCAGAACTGGATATGTAATGACATGGAGTTGTCCCTTACCGAGGAAGATGAGGCAAGCAGAGCATTCTTGGAGGAAGCAATAGTCACTCATGCTTTTATGTAGTGAAGCCCATTGAAAGGCAACAGAAGTAAAATATTTATATTTTATCTCTGCCATCATGAGGTTACTATGCTATTCTTCTGGGCTACATTTTATGCAACATTTTGTGTGAATTGTTGTTTATCACAAATACCAAAGTAAACAAACATGAAAAATGATCCCCATGCTCACCTGTTTTATGGGAGTGGAACTCAAATCTTTGCCTGCCAGCAGTCATAGGAGCAGCATTTTTATCACTGCTGAAGCTTTTATTTAAAAAATCATGCAGCTTTGTATCAATGTCAGAAACACTTCCATATAAATTCTTATTTGGGGGTGTCCTTTGCAGCAAACTTGGTCTAAAGGAGTAAATACTTTCACTATAGACCTAGATTAAATTGGTTGTTCTTTGCCGTTAAAATCTGTCAGGAGGAGATCTCCGAATTGTTAAAAATCTAGTTTTTGCAAGAGGTGTGGAAAGTAATTTTTTTTTTTTTTTTACCATGATAATCAAAGTTTTTTTTTTTATGTTGGGGAGGAGACATTTGTAATGTATAAAACTTTATCTTGTAAATGCATTGTAAACATGCATTTTTTTTCCTTTTAAGACCAGAGTCACACAGGTGTAGAGGGAGAGATGGTAGAATTTAGCCAACTATACATGACACCTGAAATTTAATACATTAAATATCTATTTTAATATTCATAAGTAATGGAAAATGTTTGGTCAGCAGCTAAGGATAAAGAAAACCTACATTTTAAATCCAATTTGTATTGGTTGTCCACTATGCTTTAAATATAAACTTGTTTGTTAATCAGGAAGATTTGGGTTAAAATCTGGAGTTCTATTTGGGATGCGTTTTGTAAGTATCCACTTTTATATGAAAGGGCCAGCCAAAGGCTGGGCAGGACAGTTTTAAATAAAGCATCTTAATATAGTACTGACTGCTCTAGTAGTAGACGAGGTAACATAACTAGCATATTTTTGGAAGAGCTAGTCCCTGGCACCATGCTTTCTGCCTCTGTGATACATTAGTAAAGCATATCCAGTACCTGGAATGTTACAGCAGATCAGGACACCTAGCCCACACAGTCCTGTTTTGTGCTATGATTCATCTCTGTGTCTATCTTGAGCAGTTTTGTGTACTGGCTCTTAAGATCCTTTACTGGGTAGCTATTCCATCCATCCACCACCTTCTTCCTCCCCATACAGTTCCACACAATCACCCAGATCTTTTGGGATACACCTATTCTCTATATGCCTTTTGGTGAATAGGCATTCTAAAGCAGTGGTTGTCAACGTCCATTCCTAGGATCTTATCAGCTGGTCCTCAGATAAAAGGGACAACAAAATCCTAACACTTTAAATATACCACTATCATTAGTTAGTTATAGATAGATTGTTGTGAAACTTATCTGTATTTCAAATGTAGCATATTTTAGATGGATTCCAAAATAAATTAAAACTTAGTGTGCCACATGTATCACCCTGTTAAAAATGTTGTTCTCATGGCTTTTTGGTTTCATTGTAGCCTGTAGGCATGTTCAACCTCGCCATTTATTACTATTGAGATAGCTAGCAAGATATCTTTAACACTTATCAGTACCAGATGACTTGTAAACAATTTCTCAGAAATGTGCTTGTGTGTAAAGCATGTGGAGATAACAGAGAACATCCTACCATTCCTTTTCCAGGCGCTGCCATCCTATTTGCAAGGAGAGCTCTGAGTGGTCCTCTGATGTCTCTATTACCACATAGTGATAAATTGCTTATCCATGTCCATTTCCCTTTAAATGTTCTGGCTTTCTCAAAATAACCTTTCCTGTGTAGCATTTAAAACATCTGTTTAGAATTAGTTGACTTTGAGAAAATTGATCCACCTAATCCCAATAAATACAAAATGGTTGTGGCTTGGACTGTTTTTGTGACATTACTGTTAACGGCTTGTTGGGATTTTGTGCAAGTAAATGAGACAAACATATCAATAAATGTACTGTATAGAGAATTTATAGAATTAAGTCATTGTCTTTCTAAATCCAAAAAATAGAGACTTGCATACCAACTCCAAATGCTGATCTCTCTTATCAGCATACAAATATACAAGAGGGTGCGTATCTTACACCCGTGTAAATGCATGCACATGACCTGAAGAGATTCAGCATCCTCTGTGAAGTGCTTTCACTTGCTGGCTATGTGTGCATTCTATGAAGAGGCTTCATCTATAAATACAGTGTGGCCTTGTGGGTGCAGATGGATTTCTCTATTGAAAGTAGATGCTGCCTGCAGTGTAAATCCGTTCACAGCACATCACCTGGATCTGGGGCTCGCGGAAGATGCACTTAATGCCATTAGTTAAAAAGGTCACAATGTTATACTTTTTGGGGTGGTACCATTGTTTACCCAACAATAGGGCAATGTCCCAGACAGCTTTATCCACAATGGATTGTCAGTGCTTTATATATACCGTATATACTCGAGTATAAGCCGACCCTAGTATAAGCCGAGGCACCTATTTTACCACAAAATACTGGGAAAACTTAGTGACTCGAGTATAAGCCGAGGGTGGGAAATGTAATGCCCCCTGTGTCCCTCTTGTGCACTCTTTGTCACCCTCTTGTGTGCCCTCTGTGCCCTTTTCTTGTGTCCCCCCTCTCCCTCCCCTGTGTCTCTCCTCCCCTGTGTCTCTCCTCCCCTGTGTCTCTCCTCCCCTGTGTCTCTCCTCCCCTGTGTCTCTCCTCCCCTGTGTCTCTCCTCCCCTGTGTCTCTCCTCCCCTGTGTCTCTCCTCCCCCGTGTTTCTTCCCCTCCTCTCCCTCCCCCGTGTCTCTTCCCCTCCTCTCCCTCCCCCGTGTCTCTTCCCCTCCTCTCCCTCCCCCGTGTCTCTTCCCCTCCTCTCCCTCCCCCGTGTCTCTTCCCCTCCTCTCCCTCCCCCGTGTCTCTTCCCCTCCTCTCCCTCCCCCGTGTCTCTTCCCCCTCCTCTCCCTCCCCCGTGTCTCTTCCCCCTCCTCTCCCTCCCCCGTGTCTCTTCCCCCTCCTCTCCCTCCCCCGTGTCTCTTCCCCCTCCTCTCCCTCCCCCGTGTCTCTTGTGTCTCTTCCCCCTCCTCTCCCTCCCCCGTGTCTTTTCCCGTCCTCCCCCGTGTGCGTGTCTTTTCCCGTCCTCTCCCTCCCCCGTGTCTTTTCCCGTCCTCCCCCGTGTCTTTTCCCGTCCTCCCCCGTGTCTTTTCCCGTCCTCCCCCGTGTCTTTTCCCGTCCTCCCCCGTGTCTCTTCCCGTCCTCCCCCGTGTCTCTTCCCGTCCTCCCCCGTGTCTCTTCCCGTCCTCCCCCTCTCCTGTGTCTCTTCTTGTCCTCTCCCTTATCACCCTCCTCAACCCCCCCTCCTTATCCTCAACCCCCCCTCCTTATCCTCAACCCCCCCTCCTTATCCTTAACCCCCCCCCTCCTTATCCTTAACCCCCCCCCCCTCCTTATCCTTAACCCCCCCCCTCCTTATCCTCAACCCCCCCTCCTCATGGGGGAGGTATTTAGAGGGGGGGGGGGGGGTGACTCTAGTATAAGCCGAGGGGGCCCTTTTCAGCCTTAAACAAAAAAAGGGCTGAAAAACTTGGCTTATACTCGTATATACAGGAATATGGTTTTCTTTCTGTCCATAGATTGTATTGAATTGTGTAAACAATCAGAGTACATAAAAAACATAGTACAGTGAAATGAATACAAATTAATTACAAAAACAAGTGTTTCAGGTGAGACATTTCAGGTACTGCAATGTAAATGTTGCAAAGTGCCAGCACTCCAATAAGTCTAATGAGTATCTCATTACAAGGACACACCCTGTTAATAAAGCAACTCAAATAGGCATCTTAGTCAGTAGAAGCTCTCCCTGCAATGTGATTGCAAATGTAATACAGGCTGTATTTATTTTTATTTTTTTACTTTTTAAAACTTATATATATATATAACCTTTCATTTTTCAAAAGAGAATAATAAAAGTATGGGACTTCAGTGGTCCTTTAAATAATTCTGTTGATTTGCATCATTACTTACACTGAGGTCAGAACTGTACAATATAACTGTGTAGTGACACAGTCATACTTCTCGGAGTCTCTCTGATTCATTTGCTCCCTGATCTGTGTGCTGTGGAGGGATTAACTGCACAGTGTCCCAGCAGCTATTTATAGGATGGACGCAAAGGGTCTGAAGTGGACGGATCAGAATACAGGAGAGGATTTTTGTATATACTGGAAATTACTGATAACAGAGTGTGAATGGGGTTAGGGCAGAAACAGGAGTGACCGCTAAAGGGGCAGAACGGTATTGCACTGGTGCTTCAAGGCTGTGACTCAAAATGAGTGTACAGAGAATTGTATATTTAGCATTGGGTATTCTTCCTATGTTCCTTCTGCTTTCCTAACTTCCTCTGTCTGCAATCACTCCACTGGTCCAGCTAAGATAAGCTCATTTTTCCACCATCTTTAAGATGGAGCTCCTCCTTCTACCATAATTTCAAACTGTTACATAGCCTGTAACTAACTCTCCCTACCGCTGTCTATTTGTTGCATAGCTTTACTTGCATGGTGCTGGTAGATGTGTGGTACCTTCTGTCACAATTTGAAAAAAAATGAGGAGCTATAGATACATCAACTTTTTTAATCATAATAAATTGAAAACTTACTTATACTTGTCTTTGCTACATAAGTCACAAAAGCTGGATGTCACGATCTGCTTCTTCAAAGGGGATTGATATGAACCTAGTTCAAACCTACCCCAGCAGAATCGTGTAGTTCTTGCTCTCTGTGGAACAAAAGATGGCTTATGAAGAGGACGCCGCCCAAAGGTACAGGCAGAGAATATTTGATACAAGTTACTAGTGACCTCTGGCAAGTCCCCAATTCAGGACACAAAACACTCTCACACTGTGGATATGTAAATCTAGGACTGAACATTTATTGAATCATAGAACGAACATATTTATACATCGCCAATACCACACCCTTGTGTACCTTTTTATGTATGTGTGTGATGTCAGCACATCTGCCTTGCGACCTTGGTTGCTATAGAAACCCTTGAGATAAAACTCACCAGATGCCTAAACTACATGACAGGTGTCCATCGCTAGCTAGGGCAAAAAAACTTGATGTTAAGTGTTTGCTCAGGCCTCCTAAGGAGCAGTCATCTGACTTGAATCCAGGCCTTTATGTTGGCAGATGCGATGTTCTTCAGTTAAGCTTCTGTGCAGAGCATTTTTACCTTTTCCTCGTGTATTCTCCTGTTATATATCACATTTTCCCCCTATAACATATTATAATTAGGATCCAAGATAACAATGCGCCCTTGGCCATATCCATAATTACTGGTAATATTACAGTCACTAAACAATGTAATCATGACACTGGACCTTTACAGTAGCTCTTAAAAGTTAGGAAGGCACTATAAGGAATGGTACCTCTATGCACCATAGTAGATTAACTGCTTTTTTCAGGAAGGTACATTTTAGGACTATAAAAGGAAATCTGGTTTGTTTGTATGCCAGTAGAAACCTGTAAAAAAATAATAGCATGATGTCTTATAATTATAGTACTCCTGAATATTAGATTATTTTATACTGAGTTAACTATGTGGAAGGGCCACTTTTACTGAAAGGGAGATAATTTGAAATAAATCAAAATATACAAGGTGAAAATGTTAGGAATTCAGATGCTTGTGATCTGACTACTTTCTAAATATAATAAAGGCTAAATCTAAAATACAGGTCAGAGGTTCGGCAGCAGGTAGGAAAAGGCCAGGCTGCTGGGGCCAAATGTTTCTTATCTGCAGTCACTTTCCGTTTCTGATTTCTTCATTAGCACAGAAGTATCCCCTTCAGAGCTGGGCCATTGTTACAGGCTCAAGTAACAAAATCACCCACCCACAATCTTGTGTGCCAAGTTCAGATAGCTCTTTGAGGTCTGTGTACTAAAATTCATTTATAATCCCTTGAGTTCTGAAAGTAGTTGTAACACAATGTGTGGAGCAGCCCACAAGACAAAGTTATATGCCTCAAGTGTTAATCCCTTTCTTAACCCTTGCCCTCCTCAAAGTCTGAAATTGGGTTTATACAATGTAGTGAATGACATTGATTATTTTAAAGGGTCTTAGGGCTCAAATGAGTTCATTATTTTAAAAGTGTTTTTCTTTAAAGCTTAAAACAGAATTAGTTTCTTTCCATGTAATATGAGTGTCCTGAACCATGTAACACTTGAAACTGCTCTGTCACCCCAAAATCAAGTTGTTGTTTTTTAGATTATTCTTAAAGAGCATGAAAAAAATGGCTGTATGATGTTAACAAATTTTTTTTTTCTTGGAAGTTTCATATTGTTTCCGTATTTATATGCAAATGAGCAGCTCACTTATATTAATTAGCTCCTTTGATGTGCTAATTAGGATTACAGACTGCTTGTGTGTCGGCATTGTAACCAAAATAAAGACCCCTAATGTTATCAGGCAGTTATAACCCTCTCCCACCCTTATCAACCACATTAGCATACTGTAGTTTTTAATTCTTTTTAAAATGAAATCATTTGGGCTGGCATTAAACTGATACAACGCTGCAGAGGGAAGTGTTTGCTCCTCCCCTGTTCTGTTGAATGATTTAGTGTTAGAGGAGGGCATGAGAATTGATCATTTGTTGACAGTATTGTTTTATTAGCATCCTTTTTTGTGCACTCATCAGTTGTATACACTAAAGCTTAAACAAACCAAACACAGCTTTTATCGCTTCTAAAGCCTGCTCCTAACAATATATAACTCAAAGCAAGGGTGTAGCCCCAAACTTTTATTCTGCTATTTTAGCAATCTAAAGTTTTTTTTTTTCTTTCCTTTTTTAAAACATTTTTGTTCCTAGAAAAATCCTAATTTTATTAGCTATGTATTCTGTTATATGCAGTCCTGACCATCCCATTTTGTTTAGCAATACCCCCTCTATCTGTGACTGTAAGTATCTTGCCAAGTGAGGACTTTGGAGGCTGAGTTTGGCTCTGTCCACTCAGTGCACTTTTGCATTTTTATGTAACTGATAATTTACTTTGCTTATATGCCCTTCAAGCTTTGGATGTTAAGACATAATAAACAAAGAGAGAGGCCTTTATAAAAGAACAATGAAGATGGCCATGACTATATGTGGTCGTAAACCAAATGTTTTTATTTTTTACATGTTCTGAAAAAGTGTTACACATTATCCATTCTAGTTTTTAGAAATAAAGCACTTCACATATGAGACCACAGTGTCTCTTTAATAAGTTAAAGGCAGGGGAGGAGCACATAGATTAATTCTGTATCTTTACACATTGATACCACATGTCATATCACTCATTTTCTATGCAAACAAAACACTTTGTAATGCATAAAATCTGTTCTTTTATATGTATGAAAGTAATTGTGGGATTTGTCTGTGTTGTAAATAACTTATTACGTACTATTGTGTTTAGTTATTTTAATATAGATCCTCTGACATGTCCCTTTTTGGTGTTCAATATAATGAAGATAGAATAATTGTGATTGTATTCATGTAATTGCATTAATAACAGAAGAAACGCTCAAATAATTAGCTTATTGTGGAAATGTGTTATTTCCAACATCGGGTTGCTCTCACAAGTGCTGATGTCACTCACGGCACAGGAAGTTCCAGGTGTCACGCACATCGTTGTGATGTCACTGACCTTTCAGCTGTCTCTAGATGAGTTAAATCCAATGTAACTTAAGGTTTCTGTACCAGAGCTCCTCCATCACCACCAAATAGACTTGCTGTGAAATGAGAACTACATATCCACACCTTACTCTTTTTAAGCCACCAGGGCCTCCTGATATCCCTGAATGATCCCAGTTACAGTGAGAGCCAGAAATGACATCATAGGAGGGGTGACATCAGGACAGTAGAGAGATGAGACATACTGAGCATGGCAGCAGGAAGTCGCTTACTACGAGGCTTTAGTCACGTTATTGTATATACTTATTTTTTTATGTAGTTAAAAGCTGACGTGAAATGGTTAAATAAAAGCTGCATTACAAGCAAGTGAATCAATTTTCTTTTTTTTATTTTGTTCATGGACCAGTATATATTTTTTACAAGATAATCTAATGCCACAGGTAAATGACTGCAGAGATTATATCAAACTGTTAGTTATAAAAAGACAATGAAGTGACTACTTGCTGTTCCTGGGGCAACTATGGCCCTCAGTATTGCTAAACTGGCACATGTTTTGGTCCAGTGTGATAGCCCAAAAAATGATCTAGATTTTGTGTTTTATTTGCTGTCTTCAAACCAAAGCCGAAGTGAAGTGTACTCCTGCATCTGACTACACACAAGCTGGTCTTTGGCTGTCTAATAGCCCTTTTATATCTGCCTTCCCTGCCATAACCACTCCTAAGCGCCCAATTGTCTTAAAGGAGTAGGGCAAGCAGATTGACTGCATACTGAGAAGCTAATGTTTGAAAGTCAATTTAATATGGAGTAATGGAGTCAATATTAATGATAGGTGGCTAATTAAATCATCTACCTCCTTTTTTATAAATGACAGTGGCACTTTAAAGGGTTAAAAACTCTGCCTATTTCTGCCATTCCTCTTTGGAAAGGTAGAAATGACTGTGTGTGATGCTGACACTATTGTTGAACTGAAATCTTGTGGTGTTAGCCAAGTCCTTAAGATTTGGCATGCTACACACACAATTCACTTCTTAGCTGCTGAATACTCTCTTGATGGCTGCTTTACGTGTATCCTGGAAGTTCTATCCCTGCAATTATTCCCCTGCAATACAGTATATATAGAAGGTCATAAAGGTCCTGTAAAGTGATTTAAACTTGTACAAATGCACAAACGGCCAGTTTTAAGGTTTGTCAAGTGAACTTTTCTTTGCAAGAAGTTTTCAAAGGACTACAGATCATCACTGGGATTGAAATTAAGCAATTAACCGAGTTTGGGGTTCTTTACAGTGAGGTCAGGAAAGGTGAAACTCCCTTCAAAAGCCGTTTTGATACAGCAGATTTAAAAGATAATGTTAAAAAGGAGTAAAATGACACAGGTTATATATTGATCTGGGGAACCATTCTTTAACAAATCTTTGGTGTCGGAAGATTTCCCCGTAAATGATGCAATTGCAATATTTCCATAGTTTTTTTTTTTGTGTTTTTTTTGTTGTCAATTAATACAATTTATACAGCATACAGGAATACCCCAGGCAAAAGGAGTGTTAACTGAAACCGCTCTTAACGGGGCAGTTTAACATGGGAAAGATAGGTATAGGGGAACTTTAAACTTTTTTGGTTTTATTTAAACTCCAAAGAAACCTCAAACATAACACAAACACAAACTGAACATTAGCAGAAACATAAACTTTACATTATTGATAATGAAGCTTCTGGGTCATCCTGGATTCTGATTTCTTTAGAGAAATAAACCGGTTTATAGCGAATCAGAGCGTTAAAAGGGGTCCGGCAGGCAAAAACAGCGTTATAGTGAATCCGCTCTAAAAGGGGTAGCTTTTAGCGGGGTATACCTGTATCCACAAAACTATGTGACTTTGAAGACTCTCAATATTATTTGCCCTTCTGTATATATAACAAATAGCCTGGTGCGCAGTTGAGATGATATTGGAAGCTTTTAACTGTATTGATTATGCAAAGTGAGACTAGCCCATAAAAAGCAAACCTATATTTCTTCACTGTCCTTAAATGCCTTCAGTGATTATTTTGTAATGAAAGAAATACAATAATTCTTTGTGCAAACACTAAACTTGCCTAACTCTTTACATCTCAGGCCCTGGTCGTTGCTGGCTGGCTGGAAGGTCTTTATCTGTAGTAAAAGAGCTGATAAGCCTCCAAACTCACAGAACGCAGAAGGGAAACCACTAGCTCTTTCTGTATATTTTTCATCAGATTAATATCCGGTTTGTGCAGAGCCAAGTTCTTTTCCCAAACACTGCCTTGTTCAGATGCACAACCCCTGTGCTTGCTGCTATCTCACAGGGCTCTCAGATTGCACTTCTTTCTGCTTTCATCTCCCAGGCCTGCCGCTTATTTCCAGCCTTAGCGTCTAGTTATCCGGCCTGGCACTGCTCGAGCCTGGCTGCAGTACTGCTTCCTGATAAACAGGCTATTTGGTTTCAAAAGACTTTAGAAATTGCTTATTGACTTCTAATTAATATTCTTCCCAAGGTTTAAATTATCTTTCACATAATTATTATCACTTTTGTTTTATCTGTTAGACAGTAACATGCTGTTCTGCAAAGCTTTTGTGACCTTTCTGGCAAAAATGTATTAAAAGGTTTTATTTTTATAGACTTACTATATATATATATATGTTGATTTTTAATTTGAAAGGGCTAATAAGGATGTGGATGATTATATAGAGATGTTTTTTTTATGGAATGGGTTTTTATATGAACAAGTCATTGGTGAATTGCAATGGGTTTTTATATGAACAAGTCATTGGTGAATTGCAATGGGTTTTTATATGAACAAGTCATTGGTGAATTGCATGTCCATCTAACCTTCTAAGCGTAATGTTTCCCATTAGAGCATATTGAAAATGAGTTTCTTTAGTAACATTATGAAATCTTGGCATATGCTGTATTTAAAGCTGCTTTATATGCATCTTTATATGTGCTATTTTAGTCTCAACTCCCATGTACAACAAACTGGTATTAATAGGAGCATGTTTTATACAATCACTTATGTGAGTGAGTGGGACCTGGTATTTTCCACACTAACATGTTCTCTCTTTCTTCCCCAACAGGTGTGATAAGCATAAATACCCCTCTTCCAAAAGGTGAGCTATGCATTTTAATCTTATTACTATCCAATATAAAACAGGAAGTTTTCTAGTGCAAATAGTCTAGCTAATAATGAAATTAATAATTTGTATTTGTACTAATTAATCCGAAAAACAGTGTCCTGTTTGAGAGGAATGCTGATCCATAAGTATCATAGCGTTATATCCCATTATGATACAGACTGTTTTGTTTCTTCACTATATTTGATACTGCTGCCTTTCCTTCCCTTTAATAATGTATAGCACATTGCTTGATTTGAATATCATGGTATATTGATTGGATTGTTTTTGTACCATGATAGTCCACATATATAGTTTTATTATAGCATTATGTTTCCAGTCTCATGTTTAGATAGCAATTTGCTCTTAAGGACTTCAACCAAGCCTGGATTTAAGGTTTTCTCTCTGCTTCAGCAAAGGTGGCTTTTGTGTCAAGGTAGAGAGGTCCTAAAATCTAGCCCTGTTTGTGGGTATCGAGGATGGTTTAGGTCTTTTTAATAAAAAAAGGTATCTATTTTTATGGTGCAAGTAGTCTCTCATTTAAAATTATCAGTTATTTTAGTTCAACTGCATTTAGAACATGAACCAAAATAGTGTACATTTTGGGATTATTTTAAGGTTAATAAGAATTATTCCTCTGCTTAATACAGGAGCAAGTGAAAGACAGTATGTGTACTTTTACTCTATCTATTTATTTGTTTTGCTTCTCCTACATGCATCCTTTTATTTCACATAGGATGGTGCTCTTGTTCCACCCCCAACACTTTGTGTCTTTCCACATTCCTGTTTGTAGTGCACTTGCTCTCTTAAAACTCCAGCTCAGTTACTTGCTCCTACTGCTTGCTCTTTCATTCCCCATGTAAGAGCATTCTTTCAGGTCAGTGCATGTTATTTTCATAGATACGGGATACTTCTTATAGTAAAAATGATTATAAGAAATTAAAAATAACTTGATAACTTTTTACAATAAAACAAAAGCAGCATCTGTTGTCGTTTTTATCTGTGGCAGTGTTCTATGTTAGCCCAGCTCCATCCAGGTCTCCTGTTCTTCCACGCTATATACAGACTTTTTTATATCTGCGTGCACTGTGAAAGCTTCTTTGGGTTTGAGTGCAGCCCCATCTCCTTGACTCAGAATTGCTATCTCTGGATCTGGTGCTTTGTCTCCTGTGCTCTCAACTCTGATGTGTCCAAAGAGGGAATCGGTTTACAGGATCAGAGACTTGCAAGGATGCAGTTTATGAGGGGAGGGGGGATGCTAAAGACAGCAAAGAAAACTGCTTCCAAGACAGCTCACATTTCATGGCTATAAGAAGGAACAGGATGTGTATATTCTATAACGAGACATGTGGACTGAAGCGCATTTCTCTCCAGACTATGTTGTGGATATTGTTCAATTCATATGTACAGACCTATGCCATTCATCTGTAAAGCTTTACTTGGAAGCACCAGTATCACTGAGGCCCATGCATCCCACCACCCATGTATGTCTGTTCCCAGTATAACACACATGCGTCCATCTATCGCTGACATATATGCATGCACACACTTACCTCTCCACCCAGAATCATTAAGGCAATTACATGCATCCATCCTCCCAAAACCATACGCATGCATAAAGACTTGCATCTGAACACAGACTTGCTGCCAAGAAGTTCATAAATGCATTCCTTCAGATGTATACCCAACTGCAAATCTATTTAAACGTGGGCCATCTATATTGACTCACTAGGGCACATACATGTATATAATCCCTCTCCATAAGTGTCTTTGAGACAAATCGACAGGAATGGTCTACATATTGTAGATCAAAGTGAAAAAAAAATAATTAAGCTCGGTCATTAAAATGTTAGCAGCTTTAGCTGAGAGAATATGTCTAGTCCTGCATCACTGTAGGTGTTATGTGACCTTAATCAGTTTCAGCATCCCCCCTCTTCACCACTTGAATATGTCTTTTAGTCTAATTGGATGATCTAATAATATAAATAAAATGCTGAGCTATCATGGCCTTGTCCCTTTTAGGTTTATGCTGTAACAGTAGAGCAGACCCACAGCAGCCTCAGCATTACCCACCCCCAATTCCCAGTGCTGCACTAGATGAAAATTCCCGTCCAGGAATGGCTCGCGTTGCAGAAGGTGTCACTTCACATCAGCTGCCAAAATCCTTTTGCTGGTGGCCTGTTATTGATGTACACAGCAGTCAGGTTCCTGACCTGTGTTGTTATGGCTGCATGTTTTAATTGTGCAGCCATTTTTAAAATGAAACTAAAAGCCGGTTGTTGGCTGCTCTGTTGTGTTTTAATGCTCTTTACACATTAGATTTTAGGAACATTTGAATGGGGGCATATTTTAGTTGCTCTTATAAATAAGATACAAAAGGGAGATTTATTTTTTGGTAATAGAGATTTATATTTATAGTTTAACTGCAATGTGACGCAGAGTATTCAGTCATTTCTTCCATAAAATAATGTTTCCCTCGGCTTGACTTCAGTGTAATTACATCAAGAAAATGCTGTTATTTTCCAGCTTATTAACTTATGTTTGTAATGCAAGCTCTGTGGGGTCTGTTAACACAAGAATACAACCTCCACTGCCTCCTGCTAGGAGTTATAGTGGAACAGGACTACGATGAGTTTAACTCTTTGTGTACTCTGGACTGTAGAAATGCTTAGAAATTTAACATATTAATACCGGTTTAATACACATTTCTGCTCTGTGTTAAAGAGGTTCCTATCACATTTCATCCAGATCCCTATGTTGCAAATTCTGTTTCAGCTTATATTTGCCTAATTCAGTCATTTCACGAATTTAACGTGATTTCTAGATTTTTTTTTTTTTCTTCTACAAAATTTTAGCAAAAGTGACAATGATTTGGAATTGAAACAAATCAGCATTTTTCCAACTACTCATTTCTCCTTGATATATTTTCATCTTCACATTACAACACACATATATGTCAAATATTCTTACAGAATATTTTTATAGCCAACAAACTTTCTCCCATAAGAGACTCAAAATCACTTGTCCTGCATTATGGTCAAATTGACCCCAAAAATGGACGTTGTCCCTAACGCTCCTGAAAGTGATTTGTTATTTACCCAAATAACCTGTTTCTCTGGGTAACTAAAGCCTAGGGGGGTAAATTAAATGTTCCTATTTGTGTTCAGTTATGTGTATAACAAGTGTGAGTTGTATACATTACTTGGGTCTAATAAAAAAAAAATATTTTGGGTGTAGTATCACTTTAAGGCTGACCAGTAGCCAACCATGATACCCAGTTCGCTTTCTGTACAGAGATCTGGCTAGGTCTTTCAGCAGGAGTGAACTTGTGGTAAGGTGGTTAAGGCTCTATAGACTTCTATGGAGATAGCGGCGGGGCTGATTTAAACGTCAAACATAGGTAACTAGGTTGTCAGACAACAATTAAAACACTTATTTTTTTAATAGACAAGTTCAAGAGATGTCAAGTACTTTGTAAGTGATATCCCTTTTGATCCGTTGTCTTGCTGTTAACCATCACTTGGTATATGCTTGAACATGTCAATTATCCCTGCCTCCCCATATAGTCTAAGGAAGCATTTAATATTAAAATTTAGTGTGGAAGTCTTGGCCAGATACAAAGTATATCATACCCCAATCAGCAAGCAATTTGGTGGGAGCTGATTGATGGAAACCCCAAGTACAGGAGAGGGGAAGGGGCTAGGGGGCTTCCACCAGGGGTGGGGTGCCAGGATGTCTATGACCCAAGTGGTAAGGCCTTCCTTTTACTATCTGGACTCACTAAGGAGCTGAGGTGATGCCTTTACTCTGGAGGCTGTCTAGGACACAGGGTAGAAGGGTATGAATAACGCGGCTTCCAGCTCAAGGAGTCTACATATCTGGGAGGCGAGCCCAGTGTGGCCTGGGTAGAGATAGCGGGTGCCCTAGCTGACTCCTCTGCGACTCAGTAAAGGTACCCTTGTCAGAGAAGAGGTCGGTTAAGGGACGGATCCCCACTGATAGAACAACCCCTGACCCTAATGACATCAGTGGCATCACAGTCCCTGCTAAGGAGCACTTTGAGTTAGCTAGCTTCTGCACTACCTTCCCCACTACATCCGCTATCACTCCCCAGGCCACACTGGGCCCGTCTTCCAGGTATGTAGACTCCTTGATCTGGAAGCCACGTTATACATGCCCTTCTACCCTGTGTCCTAGACAGCCTCCTGAGTAGAGGCATCACCTCAGCTCCTTAGTGAGGCCAGATAGAAAAAGGAAGGTGCCACAACCTGCTTCTTCAATGGGGCTTGACAGGGACCTAGTTCAAGCCTACCCCAGCAGGACCATGTAGTTCTTACTACCACTGGTACAGAAGATGGCCTCAGGATATCAGAAACATTGTATCATCCCTTAGAATTAGGATGAATTAACAGACTGACACTTGCACCACATCTATGTAAGTACAGACACACATCTGCTCAAGGCCCCTGTGAGGCTGGGGGAGACTTCACCAGATAAAACTGTACATAATAAAAATACATACAATATATATGTAATTTTAACCATAAGCAATACAAAATACATAGCTTTAACCATAAACAGGATAACTTATTCCAGGCCCAAGCCATAGTCCAAAACAGTCCAGTCAGGCCCTGGACATGACAGAAGGCCTGACCATTTGGGTCATAGACTCAGCGGGACCAGGATGGGGAGTTAGACATCCAGGCACCCTACCTCTGGTTGAAGCCCAGTAGCCCCTTCCCCTCTCCTGAACTTGGGGTTTCCACCAATCAGTTCCCCCCTCAAGTTGCTTGCTGATTGGTCGTTCTTGCCGGACTTGGGCCAGTCTTTGAGCGCTGACATATAGTGATCGCCGATTCGATAACCAAAGCTGAAGGGGGAAATTTAAATTACCAAAAGATGCTAAGCTATATTGACTTGGGGAAATGTACGGTTGTTGTATTGTTTTGACACCATATAACAATGTGGTTCAAAAATAAAGTATTGTGCTCTTTATTGGAACATGCATACATGGTGTGTTTTCTTAAGGGAAATCCTGGCTTAAGCTACCAAGGTCCTGGACCCTTATAACTGTTGTGTGTGAGGGGATATTGAACCGAAAGAAACCTATGGGTAGGATCGGTCTAGTGTCCTTTTCAAGCCCCAGGAAGAAGTTGGTTGTGAAAGGCAACCAGAGGATAAAATAACATAAAAAAAAAAAAAAAGGTTAAAGTCAATTTGAAGGCTAGATAGGCATATTAGTTCTTTTATACATTTGAGATCTTTTATTCTGTAGAAGTATGTCCTGGATATAATAAGAATGACAGATATCAAATGAATTCCGACCGGCTACAGCAGGAAAAATGTAGATCAGATGCCTTCTACCTTTTTCGAATATGATATAGAACAAAAAGCCTTTCTGTGAAATTGGATGGTAGAAGGGTCAATGAAACCTTGCAAAAGAGAAAATGAATTCTTGAGGAGAAGTTACAGAGGTTATTCTGTAAAAGATCAAAATGAATTCCTGAGGACGGTACAAATGGAGGCTTTTACAGATAGTACAGTGCTTATCTGATATCATATTGTTAATTTCTGTCCAGGCCTCTGATAGTGGCTTATGTTGAGCACACAGGGAGTGCACCAGACCTGGGCTAATTCTATTAGGACAAGCAGTGAAATGATCTCTGCACAAAGCAAACAGTGGGACGGGGGGTGTGTGATTACAACTAATAGCTATACCCATAATACATTCTGGTTCTTTGCTTGACTTGAATGATTGAGTAATATATATTCATTTGTGGGTATATAGTTTCATATATAAATACATAGTAAAATATTGGTATTTTCATTGTTCTCAAAATACTCCAACCTGATCTGGGGGGTTTTAACCGTGTAGGGCTGACATGGGCTAAGGCAATATATACATACATAGGTGTGCACTACAAAAGGGTCCCTTTTTTTCTTCATTGTTTAATAAATATATATAAATATATATATATATATATATATATATATATATTTATTATTATTTTATTTTTTTCAATTACTGTGCTTTTACCTATATGACAGCCTACCACGTTGGCCCTCTCTCTATTAGATATGCATTGATAAAAGCAGTAACTTTTTTTTTTAGATATATATAAATGTTTTATTCTTTGTCCACTCTACTTTTCCTTTGCGGCACTTAATATTGTTTCTTTGATTTGGGTGGGCTGCTCTGGAGCTCCAAGAATGTAGAGGGTCAGAAATGAGATCTGCTGTTTGATCTCTAGCTCCGTCTCCGCACACACTGCAGAATGGGAAGGGTTGTATGTTAATGACACCCTGCATTATGTCAGCGCATTTGCCTAAAAGGATTAGACAGTGACTCAGTCTGCGCAAGCACCCCCAACCTATATAAATAATGTCCATTACGAGCAAAGCTTGTTCTGTAAATTACCCCTATGTATCCCCTGGGAGCTTTTTAAAGCAATATTCGGATTTGTAATGTGTTTCACCATTTAGTTATTATGGGTTTACTCAGCATTGTTTAATACATCCATCTTGGAGGCAAGAAGATGTACAAAGAAACAGCCTGGCATATAATACATACAAGAATAAGACTTGCATAAAGATGTAGTGGGGCATATGAAGTAAATTTAATTACTGCGTCACACAAATGGTGCGAAGTTCTGAAATAAGTCTTGAGATTTTTTTTTCAAGTGGCCAAAATCAGTGCTTATACTTCTGTAAACAGATGGATTATGTGTTTGTTGTTTTTTGTTAATGGACAATTGACATGAAAAAATGTGGTTTAACTATAAAGTTATTTTTTATCACCTTTAGGGGAAGCGCTTGTCCAGTTCACCATTAGCTGGGTAACTGCACAGGAATACCATGGATGGTGCAGGCATGGTTGGCATGTGTGATATGCTCTACCAGCAAATGTGGAAAAGCTGCTGATACAGAAACATAAGTCTTCTGAACATACAGAATATCTTGTTTGAGTGCAGGTGGGTTAGTCAGAGGCCTGGTCATGTTTGATTTATTGACCTTAGCTCATATAGGAATGTCCTTACACAGAGACTGTAGCTAAACACCACCATGAAACCACATTATTATTATTTTGCTGTAATCTTCCTTTAAGGATGTCCCATGTGTATAGTTAAGGAATCCTGCATTTTATGACTGGATGAGTCATTACTTTTATCCCAATGACTCAGGCAAAAAAATCTGACTTTTGTATGTTGAGAAAGAAACTGCAATATATTGTAAATTGTCCAGACACCGCAGTACAGGGCTTATAAAGTATATGCTACTCTCCAGAAATGGGGCTAAATGTTATTTGGAGAATGGAAACGGTGGCTATGACTACTGCACAACTGTGTGCCTGTATACGCTCCCCTATGTGTTGTATATGATATGAGAAACGTATTTAAAGAAGTAGTGATGATTGACAGTCCGCTTCCCAAAAGGTCCTGTAGCAGCCCCTGGTTGAGCTGAGCCAGAGGCCACAATGGAACCAAATATACATACTGATAAACAGTTTGCAGATCTTTGATGGTTTACAGTGCGTGTGCGAACTGTTTTCCATGGATTTAGCCCCAGTAGTATTTTGGGCCCACCCTGTGTCCTGTTCACCTCACTGGGCTGGACATCCCCCAAAAGGCTCTGGGAGAGGCTGCTTGGAGCAGCCTGCATTCCTTATGAATAATGTGAGGGCAAAAGGCAGCTGTGGGAGATCTTATTAATCCTCTATTTGGGAGGAATAAGTCATGTGTAGGGTTACACCCCGATAGGGGATAGTGAAGGAAAATGACTTCAGCTCCAGAAGGATTTGCACAATACTGGAGCCAAGGATTTATAGCCAAGGTGCATCACAGGGTTTAGTTTATCTATCTATCTATCTATCTATCTATCTATCTATCTATCTATCTATCTATCTATCTATCTATGTATCGAAGGAAAGTATATATTAAAGGGACATACAATTGTAAATTTTATTGCAAAAATATTTATCTTAAGCACATGCAAAACACAATGCTAACCTGCCTTGATTTTCAACAAAAGGTTTCAGTATGTAGAGGCCGATCGGTGAGGTGGTAATTAGTGCATTAATGACAAAGACTTTGTAAATAAATTGTGAGTACCAAAGCTTGAACACAGATATAATTGACTAGTCTGCATTACAGTATGTAATGTCATAATAAAACATATATGTAATGTTTGAAATATTCTATTAAATGCAAAATAGCAATTGGTACTTACATGTCCCTTTTTAATTTGGTAATAAATAACAGTTGGCAACAAAATTGGGGTATAGCAGAAGTAATCTATTTGTCTCTAGCACCCCTTGCAAAAATCCCACTCCAACTAGCTCGACTAGCTTGCAGGGGGTGATAGCTGGCAAACAAGATTGTTCATGTCTGACACTTGAGGATCTCACACAGCAGAGGTCCCAAATACGGTATAATATTGTTATACAGTAAACTAACATTGAAGCTTGCAATATTTAGCTGTTTGTCAGTCTGCAATAAAAAGGCTGGGTATGCTTAGTTCTAGGCAGCAGATACACTAATTCTGTAGCTAACTTGAGCTGAATACAATGGACCCAAAACCCCAATAATTTAATTAACAAAAGAAAAGGGTGATATGATGAGGTGAATAGGTTAAGGTGGAAGGTGATGAGTATTTAACATTGAGAGATATGAGTCTTATCCTATGCCTTAGACATGTTACTGTGAGCTATTTCCTTTCATTCCAAAATTTGTGAGTAAGGTATGGTTTAAATGTTAGTTCCTCATCTAAAATTCCAAAGACTTGATTGATTTTAGGCATATTCCTTCTAGAAGCTTTTCGAGATTGCTGATCTGATAATAATCTAAAACAATTTTCCCTTGTGAAAGTATTTTCTTGTATTTGTCTTTCCTGTTCCACAACAGCTTCCCCAGGATAAATAGTACTTCTTTTGCTTTGATATAAAGAAAAAACACACCCAGAACATCGCCTAGGACACTTTACCAAACTTGTTTTTATGAGGAAAACAGATTCCACTTTCACTAAGATATTAAATAATGTTTACCTGTGACGCATTTTCTTGAATTTTCACGATGAAAAAAAGCTTCCAGTATCCCGGGTTATCAAAACCAAAACATCCTCATACCAACCAGGAAATTCCAAATATAATTCATGGCTACTTGTATCTAATTTGTTAAGCTTAGCATTTTCTTGTGTGTATGTATGTATGTATCACAAAGCTACAAATTTCCAGGTTCCAACAGCAAAGTCTGCTGTGGTTTACAGTAGCAGTCCATCACTGTAAACGCACATAGATTGTCCTAGCTACAGTACCAAGTAACAATGTGAAAAGGTTAAAATGAAGGAAGCAATGTACTCCAGTATTCCACTATCTAGATGATATTCTGGTGGTGACCAACGCCCTCCATTAGGCCTGTAGACAGAACATGTGTAATGGACTTTCTTAATCCGCACACTTGGATAGAACGCAGTATGATTCCATGTCAACCTAGAATTTTTCTGGAAACAGAATTCACAAAACTACAAGAGGAAAATACACTACATACCACATAGGAATAGAGCAAAAATGGCTTTTTTGAAGCTCAAAGGGTCAAATGCTTTCATTAATCGGTAAAGCGCAAGTTTCACATAACACACTTAAGTTTCTATAATATTTAAAAGCACTGTTATGGATAAGCCATCTATGCAAAACTGCTGAAATTCACCTAGTTTACATCTTACGTCTCCATGTTTGTGGAGCGTGGAAGCTGTATTTTAAATGCTTATGGTCACGATCTGCTTCTTCAAGAGGGTTTGATATGAACCTAGTTCAGACCTACCCCAGCAGAATCGTGTAGTTCCTGTTCTTTGCGGCACAAAAGATGGCTTCTGAAAAGGTACAGGCAGAGAATACTGCATACAGATTACTAGTGACCCATGGCAAGACCTCTCCCCAAGGCAGAATACAACACACAGAAATAGTCTCACACTGTGCATATGTGAAAACTATATCTGAACCTTATTTTACTAAATATCTACAGTAGACTATCGGTTACCCGGCACCCACAGGGATTGCCATATGCCGGATAAGTGTAGTTTCTGGTTGCTTGAGAATCAATATTAAAATAGGCCTAACTAAGACAATACCTCCTAGAAAACCATGCACAATGTATTTAATTGATATTGCTATTGAAATACAGTAAATAAGAGCCAATGAAAGCAAATGAAGACAGACTTCAGTTCAACACCGTTTTATTACACTGCAAAAAATAGCCTTTTTTGAATGCAGTGTGCATATTAAATGGTAAACTAGTGAACATCACTTCAGTTAACTAAAAAAGAGAAATTACTTCGAAGACATCACGTCAGGATCTCAAGCAGCTCCATCCTCTGCTAGGACTCCTTCAGATGCAGAAAACCAGTCATCATCAGGATCTACTGATAATTAAGCTTAGAATATCACCTTGCTTTGACGACTTCCGTCTCTCGTGCAAAGTCAAGTTTTGCATGATGTGCATCTGCATAAGAGGATGAAAAGTGAAGAAGGGTTGCCGTCCTGCAAAAGCTATTGCGGTTTCAAATGCTGCAGTAGGTCTCTGGCAGGATACTTTTTCCACCTCACACCCGCCGTCACCATCACTCTCTTGCACCTCTGCAACATTCTTTTTTCCACAATTCACGACACCTTTTATGATTTCTTCAGAGTTTAGAGTATGACGACCTCATACACTATCCACAGCAAACGGTCATCGAGTTCATCTCAAGACAAATTCATTTTGTTAGCAGATTCAACGAACTCACATATTTCATCATAAACTCTGATATTGACAGCTGAACAATCGATTTGAACCTCCTCAAAGTCGATGGAGGAGGAGGAGGAGGATTCCTCAGGCATGACAGCTGGCCACAACTTTCTCCAACATTTCTGTAATGTTTCACTTGCCACTTAATCCGACGCACACTTGACAGTGTAGATGGCATTTTTGAGATTAGATATCTTTTGGAACTCTACAATTGTCCCATCAATATTAGTCATGTTTTGCGTGAAGTCAGGCCTGTAGAACATTTTTACATTCTGTATTGCTCCTTGATCCATTGTTTGGATCAGACTTGTGACGTTTGCTGGAAGATAACGTACAGAAATGTTGCCATGAATGAGCTACAGTTATCCAGGAGCAACAACACTTTTACTATCTTTTTCGTAAAAAAATTGTTATGTTGGGAACAAACTGATGTTGAAACCACTTGTTAAAAATGTTTGCATCCATCCAACTGTGCATGGCAATCTACAGGGAGGTGAACCATTCCTTTTAAAGAACCTTGGTTTAGCAAATTTGCCAATCACACACAACTTATGATTTCCTGATGCATTTGCACAAACAAGCACAGTTGTATGCTCTTTATTTTGCTTGACCCGTGAGCTACCTTTTCACAACCACCAGCCAAAGTAGAATTGGGCAGACACTTCCACATGAATCCAGTCTTATCGGCATTATAAATCTGCTCTGGGGTCAAGTGATTTTCTGCTACCAATTGACTAAACACGTCACAAAATGAAGCTGCAGATTCAAAATCAGCTGATTTCTGTTCACCTGACAAGTTCAGCTTTCGGATGCCATGATGAACCTTCAATCGGGTGAGCCAGCCACTGACCTTCAATACTCATTTTCTCATGGAATTTGCTCATTATTTCCTGCAACATGGGTCCAGATATACAACCACCCTCCTTTTTAGCAAAAAAACATTCATACAGGTCAAGCTTTTCCATTTTCGGTGCATGAAGAGTATGACTCTTCTCCACGCTCTTTTCACTCTTTGCCTTAACATAAAACTCCTTTTATCTTCCCAGACTGAGCCTTAATGTCATAGATCATTGAAATTGTTTCTGAATTTTTGTGGCTGCAAGACCGTTCCTGGTTGAATCGCAAAGGACAATCTGCAAAAAAAAGATTAAGAAGAGTCACCAATTTGGCCTAAACAGATCAAAAAGTCACAGACGAGCAAAACCAAAGAAGAGATGTATACAGTATAAGTAAGCTATGAGGATAATACAACGTGCACCTATCAACAAATTGTCAATTATGAACTAATAAAAACTAATAAAAAAAAACTATTAAATAAATTCCCCAAAACTGAGATGGTAATTAATAAAATTAGAAGCAAAGAATATACCTTCTGATTATTATGTGTATTGTATAGTGCCCAAACTGTGTCCACAAATGATTAAATTGCCGACTTGCCTCACAATGCAAGGTCAATTAGTGTCCTGATCTTCAGTGGTCTGTCCGGTTATCTGAGATTCCGGTGGCGCAGAATACATTTCCGAATGCGTAGGATTCCGGTTCTGTGGCAAATATGCTGTTTGCTTGAGTTTCCGGTTGCTTGAGTACCGGATAACTGGGAGTCTACTGTAATATATCTTAGTATTTGCCTTTATATTCTTTGCTTTAATAAGAAGCTCTTTTTAGCTAAAATTATACAAACTGTCTCTTTATGGGTCTACCCTTGCATACACAGAATTTGTACTTTTGTGCATTTTGGTTGCTGATATGTGATCTTTGATAGGCTAGCACACCACAATTCACATCCAGAGGGGAGAGAAGGGGAAGGGGAGAGAGGGGGACGGGGGAGAAGAGCAGAAGTAGAAGAGATTCTGGTTGCTGCTAAGAGCGAAGACCATAAACAACCAGAATTTTGTTTAAAATCAATATTGGACAACCCAATACCAGTTTTAATGCCATCTGAACTTAACAAGAAAACATACAATTCGGCAGCAGCTTTTTTGTACTATTGTCCATAGCTACACATTTTGATTTTCCAACATGGCAAAGCTGTTACATTGCACAATATGTGCTTAGGTGTAGCAGTTGATTTTCACCTCAAACAAGAAATGTCTCTATGTTAAGTTCCTCCGGATACTAAAATGATCCTCAATGGATGTGCTCAGATGTTTGAAGATGTATGGTGAAGGCACAAGATCTTCACTGTTTTCATAAGACAATACTTCAATCAAATATCACAATGTTTTATTTACATAGTACAATATGACTTGGCAAGTACTTTTAAAATGTACACTGTACCATTTACAGATGCTTATGTGACTCATATATGTTAGATGCAATGATGTACTATTATATGCCTTTAATAAATATATATTTTTTTAAATATATATTTCTTAAATGTGTAAAAAAGTCTCCTCATACATTCATTAATCTTTGTCATCTGCTTATTAGAACTTCTATGTCGGCCAGCTTTTGTGGAAATGATCTGTATCATATTTTAGAGTTTACTGAATATCTGTAATGCAACGTAACTGTCTTATTGTCCAACACCTTCAGTCCATTGCAAATAAAATCTTAAATGCAGTTGTTTTTTTCATTTGCAAAATATCTACCTTTTTATATTCTGTTAGATAAGTACAGCAATGCGGTAATGCTTGGCAAGTATGGCAAGGAAAGATCTTGTTTTGTCAGTTAAAGATTGTTATTGTGGTACACATATAATAAACACTGAACATCATTGGTAACCAGTGTCTAACTGCAACTTTCCAAATAGTTCCTGCAAAGGTTTACCTCCTGGATCTCATGCATACAGTGTTTTTATAGTAATTGATGCACTAGCCAGTGAAAGAATGTCTAGCCAGTGATTCAGAAAAATGCTGCTGAGACAGTCTGTGACTGGCTAGTATATCTACTACTATAGATACTTTTTTATGCATGAGCCACATGGGGTTGGACCTTTTTGGAAAGTTTCAGTGATTTAAAAGCAGATCTTTTCAGCTGTAAAAAAAATGGTGTTTAACTATGCAAACACTTAAGTAATTGTATTTTAATGTTAAAAATAGGAAGCAATCCATACTCCATTGAAGGACCACTTTATTTAATATACTTTTTTTTAAAGCAAGAATAAATAATAAAATAAAAAAACACCCTTTGTTAGATAACTGGATCTGACTGAAAACTTTATCACCACCACCCCACTCATAGATCCAGAAGCATGCTGCTTGCATGTCAATGCTCCTGTCACTCAGTTTTCACCAGTATGTCATGAATGCCTCCATAGCCCAGCAGAGGCTTCAAGATTAATTTGATTCTTTAACTAAAAACTAGCTTAATGCCTACTTAATCTCTGCTAATTAATATCCACATTAAGTTCCAGCCCCGTAAGTGCAACGTGAAGGTCGCAACGGCTGCAAGCTTGAAGAGTTGCAGATTTACGGGGCTATTAAATTAGCTTCAGGTTACAGGCTTGAGAGGCAAACCCGTAAGCCATACTTCACTCGTCTGATGTGTAGCCATCAATGTGATCAATTAGTCTAACTCGTAGTTACGAGTTGGAATGGAGCCAATGGCAAAAGAGATCGTCAGAATTACGTCACTGAAAAATGGAGGTGGGATTTTTAAAGTCTTACAGGGTTCAATTACGAATTACGATTGGACCCACGTTCCAGATATAATGCAATATTGATTGCCGTGATTGATATAACACTGAAATTATACATGGAAAAAAAGTGTTTATTGGGCCGATTTGTGAGCTTGAGAATGTTGTGCTATTAATTCTAAGACCTAACATCACTTTCACTTTTAATAAAAGTACAGTAGTGTGTGTGTGCATTTAAAGTGCTACGAGTTGGGCTTTACCCCCCTTGCGGGTCCTCTCTAGCACTCGTTGGCTTCTTGGCTCCATTTGCGAGTTACGAGTTTAAACGCCAGTGATCTTGATGCAATTTAATAGCTAAATTGTAATGTAGCGGTTACGGGCTTGAAAGAACAAAGGATTTGCGGCCGTGAAGTTCCATGTCCCATAGGCATTTTTCGGCCTTGTTGCATCTTAAACCGCTAGTCTTCTGTGGGTTGCTTTAAGAGGCCAATTTAAAAAGCTTGGAGTCTTGCGAGCAAAGATATGAGCAACGTTTTTACACATAGCCCGAATTTAATGGGGCTATATGCTCTTAGTCAGACTCAAAGGGGCCAGGCATATTTTCTTTGGTTATTGGCCCTTTAACATGGTCCATTGGCACAGAGCTAAAAACCTGCTTAAATATTCTTGAAAGGTTATTTGGAACAGTATCTCTTACTTTCTCCACCCCATTTGGCATGTGCCATCCTTCCACACAGATACAGTGCTTTTCAAAAGTATTCACCCCCTTGACTTTTTACCTATTTTGTTACATTACAGTCTTAAGTTAAATGTTTTGTTACTCTGAATTATATATTTGATGATCAGAACACAATAGTTGGTGAAGTGAAATGAGAAAAATATATACATAAAACTATTTTTTAGAAATCGAAAACAGAAAATTGGCATGTGCGTATGTATTCACCCCCTTTGTTATGAAGCCCAAAAAAAGCTTTGGTGCAACAAATTTACCTTCAGAAGCCACATAATTAGTGAAATGATGTCCACCTGTGTGCAATCTAAGTGTCACATGATCTGTCATTACATATACACACCTTTTTTGAAAGGCCCCCATAGGCTGCAACACCTGACCAAGAGGCACCACTAACCAAACACTGCCACGAAGACCAAGAAACTCTACAAACAAGTAAGGGACAATGTTGTTGAGAAATACAAGTCAGGGTTAGGTTATAGAAAAGTATTCAAATCTTTGATCCCCAGAAGCACCATCAAGTCTGTCATAACCAAATGGAAAGCACATGGCACAACAGCAAATCTGCCAAGAGACGGCCGACCACCAAAACTCACAGACCGGACAAGGAGGGCATTAATCAGAGAGGCAGCACAGAGACCTAAGGTAATCCTGGATTCGCTGCAGAGTTCCACAACAGCAGACTGGAGCATCTGTACATAGGATGACAATAAGCCGTACACTCCATAGAGTTGGGCTTTATGGCAGAGTGGCCAGAAGAAACCCATTACTTTCAGTAAAAAACAAAATGGCACGTTTTGAGTTTGTGAAAAGGCATGTGGGAGACTACCAGAATGTATGGAGGAAGGTGCTCTGGTCTGATGAAACTAAAAATTGAACTTTTCGGCTTCAAAGAAAACGCTATGTCTGGAGCAATCCCAACCCATCACATCACCCAAAGAACACCTTCCCCATAGTGCCGGGACTGGGAAACTGGTCAGAGTTGAGGGAAAGATGGATGGTGCTAAATACAGGGATTTTCTTGAGCAAGACCTGTACCACTATGTGTGTGATTTGAGGCTAGGACGGAGGTTCACCTTCCAGCAGGACAATGACCACAAACACACTGCTAAAGCAAAAGGGGAAACATGTAAATGTGTTGGAATGGCCTCGTCAAAGCCCAGACCTCAATCCAATAGAAAATCTGTGGTCAGACTTAGATTGCTGTTCACAAGTGCAAACCATCCAACTTGAAGGAGCTGGAGCAGTTTTGCAAGGAGGAATGGGCAAAAACGCCCAGTGGTAAGATGTGGCAAGCTCATAGAGACTTATCCAAAGTGACTTGGGGGGGTGGATAGTTATGCACACTGATTTTTTTTTTCTGTTATTTTATCCTATTTGTTGTTTGCTTCAAAAAAAAAAAAAAAAAAAAAACATATTAAAAGTTGTGGGCATGTTCTGTAAATTAAATTAGGCAAATCCTCAAACAATCCATGGTAATCCCAGGTTGTGAGGCAACAAGACATGAAAAATGCCAAGGGGGGTGAATACTTTTGCAAGGCACTGTAGATGCCTTGTTCCTCAGGTTTGATGCAGCAAGACCTGCCGCAGTTTACTCCACCTTCTCTTATGTATGGGTTAGATTGATCCACACAGCATAATTTTATCTAAACTTTGTTCTAACATTTCTAGATTATTCATATATTTTAAAGCACAATGAGGTTTGATAAATTACATATTTACAATTCTGTTTTATAGACCTGTATAATTCAAAACTATTCATATATTTCTTAAAATGAACCAATACAACATAATTGAAGTCAATGAGAGCTTAGAGCATGGAGATTTATAACCACTTGTCTGGAAAGACAATTTTTTTTAATAATCTTACTTTTTGTTTCTAAAAGTTGTGGTGAATCTGATTTTCCTATGAGAGAGAGATATCTTAATCACTCTTGGTTTCATGAACACATAGTTTTAAACTGAATTAGGTAGAGGGCTGACAGGATTGAGAAGAAAGGTCTTTGATATCACCAATTCACTTAAATGTGTATTTTACCAAAGCAAAATGAATATCTGCACATATGTTTGTGAATGGTATGATTGTACAATAGGTGCTTACCAAAAAATTAAAACAAAAAAGATAGACCAGCATTGTGTGTGTGCAGAAGATGGATCTACTGGGAATAGCCGGTTTTATAGTGGATTATGTAACCCAAATGATTGCTTGCCCAACGCATGACAAGAATGGAATTTTACTCCGAGGTAAAAGGTGGAGGGACAACAATCTTGGAAACTAAGTGATATCGGTAACATGGCTCTATCTGCAATTTAAGAATCCTCATTTACTTTTGTAGTCCTTAATACAATCATTCTCTAATTAACTTCATGAGACTGGAACAAATGCTGCTTTGCTACTGGGCTTTGTAGTTACGCGGAGTCTTAACTTTAATGGACATTTTTTTTTTTTTATTATGACTAAATGATGCAAACAATTGTTTATTTACATGGTCGATAAGAACCAAAGAAACCCATCTGGTCATCCTATCTACCTAAAAGTTTGACTTCATTAAGACTCAGGATAGCTTTATGTTTATCCTGGACATTCTTTACTGTGTTTGACTATATCCTCTGTTCTTTCCGTAAAGTATTACGATTTCATATTATCCCAAAACCTTTCAATTTCAAATCACAACCTTTTGTTCTTGCATTCCTTCTCTCTTTTTTTTTTTTAACACTTTACTCTTGAACTTTCTTAAATACTTTGTATTTAAGGTTTCTATCATATCTCCCCTCTCCCTTCTGTCATCTAGTATATACATATTCAGATTATGAAGTCTTTCCTTACAAGTTTTGACCTTTAGACCGTGCACCATTTTAGTTGACCATATTTTAAATTTTGTACTTGAATTTCTTTTGAACATGGCCAGCTTGAAAAAGAGACAGTTAGAAGATATTACTAATGTGCCTAACTGCTGGTAGGGAAACAATTGTGAAATAAACTAAATAAAGAGATGAAGCTCTCCCAAGCAGAGAACTCCATCCACTGCCCACTAGAAGGTAAACCCACACATTCTCAGAGTGGGCAAAGCCTTGAGGTACTCTGCCTGGATATGAGAGCACACCAGTGCCCGGAACATGGTCCTGCAGGACATTGGAAACTCTCTTGCCAGATACTGCTTTCTCAAATTATATATTGTTAGCTTAGCGTATGCCAGGAGCATGTTAAAGAGAAGGTCCCTGGCCTTGTTGCCCCAGGATACTGGGCACTCAGGAAAAGGAGTACCCTCAAGCAACAAGAGCTGCTGCATTCTGATGTAACTAAATATGATGCACAGAACCCTTTTGCCACAGAATCGACATGTGGCTGGAGGGTCTGTGATATTATGTACTCTCTCATGCTCAGTACACTATGGAGCAACTGAGGGTACCCTGTGGGTTGTGGATCTGAAGAGTAGTATAATTTCCTCCACTTGGTACAATTGCCCTTGTCAGCTGGATGGATACGCCTTTAGGTAGCATCAGGATGGGTCACGAGGGCAAGGAAGTGCACTGCACAGAGCACAAGCGAATACAAGCTTTCCTTTGGCATGCTTTCCAGGTATGTTCCTCAACCTGGAAAGGAAGATGCACAATTGGGAGTTCACACACACCATTCCCTGTCCCCCTTTCACTAGAGGAAGACTGGTTATACCTGCTGAGAGCCAATTCCTTCCCATCCAGCATAACTCCAGCAAGCTCTTCTTTATATTGCTGACAAAGCCAGACAGATCAGCCAGTGCCGTAACAGAGGCCACCAGCTGATTGATAAGCAGAGTCTGCCAGATCCCTCCATTGTCCCAGACAAGTGAGGACATGTTCCTCTAATGTCCACCTATAGGAAATCCTTTAGACAGCCTGTTCATCAGTACAGCAGATCTGACTAGAGGAGGCAGCTTAATATACCTCCTTGGTACTTTTTTATTTTACAAACTTCCTTAAATGACCTGTGTATGCACTTTTCATGTTAAATCTATATTCTAATTCACCATTAGCAATAAAAATTCATGTGCAAAAAGATGCAAAGCTTCAGCCAGAAAATATAATTTGTAAATGGGTTGCATCATTAATGGCCCCTGTTGTACTCCTCTGCACCTTCCCATTGTCCTAAGCACTACTGAAAAGAAAACAAACATTTTCAGCTAAGATAACGTTAGGTAGGTGGATAACCTAGGGCATGCTCACTTTTTGAGATTGTAAGTACATCCCCGTTATCCTAAAGAGCCTGCTCCAGGTTACCATCCATGCCTTATTAATGTTCTCAGTTGAAATGTTTTCTTTTCAGCAGTAGAAATGACGAGAGAGGTGTGTAAGGTTATTGCAGCCATTAATGAGGTAAACTGTGTAAAGCTTTGATTTGCTGCTATTTGCACATGCATTTTTAATTAATGGTGAACTAAACATATATTTAACATGAAAAGTGTGTATAGTGGCCCTTTAATGCAATACTGTTGGATAGCAGTGCCCTAGCCCTTGCTGGAGTCTTTTTGCATCTCTCAGGGATTTCTCATCCTTCAAGAGACCATGGTACAGACTGCATACAGACCTCTACATAAGTGAGGAAAAAGATATTGGCTTGTCATACTACTACGAAACATCAGAGCTCCAATAGTAGAGTCTAGTGAGCCAAATGCTTCTCTTGATTCCCTCCCTTGGCCCCTACCCTTTAAAGATCATCTGGGATATGTCCAGGACAATCCTGTCATACAGCTCACTGAAAGGCATCTGTTTTGTATTCTTGCCAGCAGCAATCCCCTCCCATCCAAACATGCCTTGCTTTACACACCGGCTGGCCTGCACCCACCCCACTCCAAACTGGTACTTTTTGTTCTAAAATTCAGAAGAAATGCAAATTAAACAAAGCATCAATAGGCATTTAGAAACATTCACATACATTGGAGAACTAAATAGGATATTTGTATAAGTCTCCATGCAGGGGCAATAATTCCCACCTATTAGGGGAATACAAGAAATATTGTGCTGGATGTACATTTTAATCTGACTAGGAGATAAGTCCAGAGGGTCTGAACATTTTCTGCAGGCAAAAAAAGAAGTTAATAAATCAATATAAAATATAAAGGCTAGATAGATTAGTGAATACCGTGCAAAACGGTCATTGGGAGCCAGAAAAATGTGTTTTTGTGTTTAAATATATGTAGAATAACCAAACAGTTATGAACCATAGCTCCTGAGATTTGTCGAGAGCTGAGGAAAGAAGCAAAATATTATTTAGGGCAAGTGGATTGTATGTGCTATATACATATTTTATTTATTATTGATGAACAAAAACATCTAAAAACTTAGGAGCCAGGACATATTTTTAGAAGCCTGAAAGAGGTAGAATTTTTTTTGTACTGCTTGCTCCTAAACATATTCCACGGTTAAAAGCCCTTGCTCCCATGCTCATGGGAAGTTTCCATCCCTGATCATTATCATTATAATCATTATTCCTTTTGGACAGAGGATCTTCCAGTGCATTGTATGCCCATTGGGCAGTAAAAGGTTCAGCTAGCACCTAATATGATTATGTTCAGGTACTTTTTGTCATTTTAATACTGTTATAAGAGGATAATTAACTTTTTGTTTAAGAAACCAGTCTGTGCTATTTAGTCTTAGGTACAATATAAGGTGGTTGTTTGAGTAGAGCAACGCTTGTGTCTGTGGCTGCTGCCAGTGTAATGCCCTCTCACGCCGGCATCACAGCTAATCCTCACACACCTGGACAGAGCCCTCTAGCATCACTTTTCTTTACTGGTGAATGATCATATTTTAGGTGCCAGGACTGTGCTCGGCTCTGCATGCTATACTGTCACTGTGTGGCCTTGTGTCTCTGTCTGTGCTGTCCTGCTGCTGTCCTCGTGTTGTGCTACATGGTATACTGCCAATGTGTGCCCTTGTGTATCTCTGTGTGCTGTTCTGCTGCTGGCCTTGTGTTGCTCTACATGCTATACTGTCACTGTGTGGCATTGTGTGCTGCTCTGCTGCTGGCCTTGTGTTGCTCTACATGCTATACTGTCACTGTGTGGCATTGTGTGCTGCTCTGCTGCTGGCCTTGTGTTGCTCTACATGCTATACTGTCACTGTGTGGCATTGTGTGCTGCTCTGCTGCTGGCCTTGTGTTACTCTACATGCTATACTGTCACTGTGTGGCATTGTGTGCTGCTCTGCTGCTGGCCTTGTGTTGCTCTACATGCTATACTGTCACTGTGTGGCATTGTGTGCTGCTCTGCTGCTGGCCTTGTGTTGCTCTGCATGCTATACTGTCACTGTGTGGCATTGTGTGCTGCTCTGCTGCTGGCCTTGTGTTGCTCTACATGCTATACTGTCACTGTGTGGCATTGTGTGCTGCTCTGCTGCTGGCCTTGTGTTGCTCTGCATGCTAGACTGTCACTGTGTGGCATTGTGTGCTGCTCTGCTGCTGGCCTTGTGTTGCTCTACATGCTATACTGTCACTGTGTGGCATTGTGTGCTGCTCTGCTGCTGGCCTTGTGTTGCTCTACATGCTATACTGTCACTGTGTGGCATTGTGTGCTGCTCTGCTGCTGGCCTTGTGTTACTCTGCATGCTATACTGTCACTGTGTGGCATTGTGTGCTGCTCTGCTGCTGGCCTTGTGTTGCTCTACATGCTATACTGTCACTGTGTGGCATTGTGTGCTGCTCTGCTGCTGGCCTTGTGTTGCTCTACATGCTATACTGTCACTGTGTGGCGTGTGCTGTTCTGCTGTTGGCCTTGTGTTGCTCTGCATGCTATACTGTCACTGTGTGGCATTGTGTGCTGTTCTGCTGGCCTTGTGTTACTCTACATGCTATACTGTCACTGTGTGGCATTGTGTGCTGCTCTGCTGGCCTTGTGTTACTCTACATGCTATACTGTCACTGTGTGGCATTGTGTGCTGTTCTGCTGGCCTTGTGTTACTCTACATGCTATACTGTCACTGTGTGGCATTGTGTGATGTTCTGCTGTTGGCCTTGTGTTGCTCTACATGCTATACTGCCACTGTGTGGCATTGTGTGCTGTTCTGCTGTTGGCCTTGTGTTGCTCTACATGCTATACTGTCACTGTGCTGTGTACTGCTCTGCTGCTGGCCTTGTGTTACTCTGCATGCTATACTGTCACTGTGTGGCATTGTGTGCTGCTCTGCTGTTGGCCTTGTGTTGCTCTACATGCTATACTGTCACTGTGTGGCATTGTGTGCTGTTCTGCTGCTGGCCTTCTGTTGCTCTACATGCTATACTGTCACTGTGTGGCATTGTGTGCTGCTCTGCTGTTGGCCTTGTGTTGCTCTACATGCTATACTGTCACTGTGTGGCATTGTGTGCTGCTCTGCTGCTGGCCTTGTGTTGCTCTACATGCTATACTGTCACTGTGTGGCATTGTGTGCTGCTCTGCTGCTGGCCTTGTGTTGCTCTACATGCTATACTGTCACTGTGCTGCCTTGTGTGCTGCTCTGCTGTTGGCCTTCTGTTGCTCTACATGCTATACTGTCACTGTGTGGCATTGTGTGCTGCTCTGCTGCTGGCCTTGTGTTGCTCTGCATGCTATACTGTCACTGTGTGGCATTGTGTGCTGCTCTGCTGCTGGCCTTGTGTTGCTCTGCATGCTATACTGTCACTGTGTGGCATTGTGTGCTGTTCTGCTGCTGGCCTTGTGTTGCTCTGCATGCTATACTGTCACTGTGTGGCATTGTGTGCTGTTCTGCTGTTGGCCTTGTGTTGCTCTGCATGCTATACTGTCACTGTGCTGCCTTGTGTGCTGTTCTGCTGCTGGCCTTGTGTTGCTCTGCATGCTATACTGTCACTGTGCTGTGTGCTGCTCTGCTGCTGGCCTTGTGTTGCTCTGCATGCTATACTGTCACTGTGCTGTTCTGCTGCTGGCCTTGTGTTGCTCTGCATGCTATACTGTCACTGTGCTGCCTTGTGTGCTGCTGGCCTTGTGTTGCTCTGCATGCTATACTGTCACTGTGCTGCCTTGTGTGCTGCTCTGCTGCTGGCCTTGTGTTGCTCTGCATGCTATACTGTCACTGTGTGGCATTGTGTGCTGCTCTGCTGCTGGCCTTGTGTTGCTCTGCATGCTATACTGTCACTGTGCGGCATTGTGTGCTGCTCTGCTGCTGGCCTTGTGTTGCTCTGCATGCTATACTGTCACTGTGCTGCCTTGTGTGCTGCTCTGCTGCTGGCCTTGTGTTGCTCTACATGCTATACTGTCACTGTGTGGCATTGTGTGTTGTTCTGCTGTTGGCCTTGTGTTGCTCTGCATGCTATACTGTCACTGTGTGGCATTGTGTGCTGTTCTGCTGCTGGCCTTGTGTTGCTCTGCATGCTATACTGTCACTGTGCGGCATTGTGTGCTGCTCTGCTGCTGGCCTTGTGTTGCTCTACATGCTATACTGTCACTGTGCTGCCTTGTGTGCTGCTCTGCTGTTGGCCTTGTGTTGCTCTACATGCTATACTGTCACTGTGTGGCATTGTGTGCTGCTCTGCTGCTGGCCTTGTGTTGCTCTGCATGCTATACTGTCACTGTGTGGCATTGTGTGCTGCTCTGCTGCTGGCCTTGTGTTGCTCTGCATGCTATACTGTCACTGTGTGGCATTGTGTGCTGCTCTGCTGCTGGCCTTGTGTTGCTCTGCATGCTATACTGTCACTGTGCTGCCTTGTGTGCTGCTCTGCTGCTGGCCTTGTGTTGCTCTGCATGCTATACTGTCACTGTGCTGTGTGCTGCTCTGCTGCTGGCCTTGTGTTGCTCTGCATGCTATACTGTCACTGTGCTGTGTGCTGCTCTGCTGCTGGCCTTGTGTTGCTCTGCATGCTATACTGTCACTGTGTGGCATTGTGTGCTGCTCTGCTGCTGGCCTTGTGTTGCTCTGCATGCTATACTGTCACTGTGTGGCATTGTGTGCTGCTCTGCTGCTGGCCTTGTGTTGCTCTGCATGCTATACTGTCACTGTGCTGTGTGCTGCTCTGCTGCTGGCCTTGTGTTGCTCTGCATGCTATACTGTCACTGTGCTGCCTTGTGTGCTGCTCTGCTGCTGGCCTTGTGTTGCTCTGCATGCTATACTGTCACTGTGCTGTGTGCTGCTCTGCTGCTGGCCTTGTGTTGCTCTGCATGCTATACTGTCACTGTGCTGTGTGCTGTTCTGCTGCTGGCCTTGTGTTGCTCTGCATGCTATACTGTCACTGTGCTGTGTGCTGTTCTGCTGCTGGCCTTGTGTTGCTCTGCATGCTATACTGTCACTGTGCTGTGTGCTGTTCTGCTGCTGGCCTTGTGTTGCTCTGCATGCTATACTGTCACTGTGCTGTGTGCTGTTCTGCTGCTGGCCTTGTGTTGCTCTGCATGCTATACTGTCACTGTGTGGCAAAGTGTTGCCCTGCACCTTACCTGTCATATCTATGCCCTGCACGGCTGTTATGGCCGTGCTTGCTGTTTTGTCGTTGCTTGGTTGTATTGTTCTGCTTGTTATTCTTATCATATTTATATTATTCTGCCTACATTCTGCACACACCCTCTATATTTCAAACCACACCACGAGCAAAACAAACCAATAAGCTATATACTCTTGTCATTACTTGTTCATGGCATATTAATATCTGCTGTAGAAAAGACTGTTCATACCACCCTACTTTATTCTCCCCAAAACTCAGGTCATGGAGAGTCGGAAACAACTGAAGAATGCAAAGGAAAAAAAAAAACTTTTCTGAAACTAGGAGCAGCTTGCTTGAAATTAGAAAGTACTGAAAGCATGAACATACAGAGATTTGTTCTTGATTCAAATTTGCAACAATGTCTGTTTTATTGATATAAAATGCTGAACTAAATAAATGTATGCCAAGTCCAATCATCACTACTACAACTACTATTGTACAAAGCAAACACATTGAGACATTTATCTTATAACGTTACCCTTTACAAAACAACACTGTGTTATCATTATTTCATTAGTAGTATCTTTGCCATGATATAAATAGCCACCACTCCTGTGATGTGAGAGATGTCATCCTGCATGGCCCGGTTCTGGCTGGTGAGAGATGCCTGCTCCGTGTAGTGGATACACTTGTAGATACTGTCCATGGACTGGTCACATTCTCTCTGGCCTATATGTGCAAAAAGAAGCAAAGCAAAAAAAAAAAAAGTAATTTAAAAACACAGTTTACCTTATTAATGGCCACTGCTGTACCTCTCCCCACCTCTCGCATTGTCCTGAGCTCTACTGAAAAGAACAAACATTTCAACTGAGAACACGTATTGGGTAGATATGGTAACCAGGAGCATGCTCTCCTTGTAGATGCAAGGAGTAATGGTATTGTAGCTATAGTCCCTGAGAATGTTCCACGTTACCAAATCTGCCTAACTAATGTTATCTCAGTTGAAATGTTTGTTCTTCTTTCCAGCAATGCTTAGGACAATGAGAGGCGGGCTACTGCAGTGTCCATTAATGAAATAAATGGGGGTTTTAAATGATATTTTCCGTTCTAACATGTTGCACTTACACTGGCCCTTGTGACCAGATTGGGGTTCCTATAACTTTATTTATCATGGTTTTGGGTAATCATCGACTCCCATAGATTGTTACCTTTGAAATGTTAGTTCTAGGTCAGGGGTGTGCACAATTGCGGTCATGGAGGGCGACATCTACAACTGAATTTGATGATATCTCTTCTGTGCACAGGTGAGTGAATTACTTCTTCAGTCCTCCCGATTGACTCACTTGTGCACAGAAAGGATATATTCAAATCCAGGCTTGTGTGTGGCCCTCCAGGACAAAACTTGAGTACCCTTGTTCTAGATGAGTGTTTAAGTACTTGTGGTGGAAAGCTTATTTGCTGCACTACCGTCAGTAACTGATCTCCTTAATTTCATGTTTGTAACCCTGTTGTGAAAAGCATATTGGAGTCTCAGGTTTTCTAGCAGGCTTTTTTGTGTGATCTGAGCTCTGCAAAACCTGGGCATGTTTTTGTATCTTAGAAACCCAGCCTCTGATAAAAAGACCATTTTAGGACTGGTTCTGCAAACAGACAAGTTTATTACTCTCTCCACTCTCCTAATACTATGTGTGTATGAGTGAAGGATTGTATGCTGTAGGGGCAGAGAAAGCTCTTCTATAGAGGATGCCAACAGTGCTCTCCCCTTCTTGATTGCTACCTTGTCAGGGGAAGGGGCTTGTGTACTTCAATGAAGCTGTGAGCCTATACCATGTAGGGTCACCCAAGATGGGCAGGTTATAGCGGAGAGATCAGACAAATTGCGGTCCACTGGAGAACGAACTGGCAACCCACTCCAATATCAAAACCATATGGATAAACACAAACAGATGTGCCTGGCGTTCTGCGTTGGATAGTTGAGCCTGACTGAAGGACTGAACAACAATAGTGCTCTGGGGAAATATATGCATATATTACTAGTGACTTGCTTGCTGGACGATGTGTCGACGGCTCTCCTCGCTTTGCGAGGCTTGCAAGCTTGACGATGAATCGCAGTTTGACAACTATTATATGTGAGATGTTAAGTGCTAGCTTGTATCACTGTGTGGCATTAGTTTATATAATTGTATATTGTTGTGGCCTAAGATTGATCTTTTTATAGTTTTATAACTTTGTTGCTGCCTATTTATATTCTTAGACTCAAATTTTCAAATGTATATAATTTTACAACTGTACCGTGATCCTTTGATCTTGTACAAGACAAATAGCTGGGGGATTTTATGACCCTTATTGTTTATATAGTCCCTTTAACAAATGGTTTGATTTATATCTATTACTAGCTTTATTAAACAAACTGAACATCATCTTGCTTTGCACTCCCCTGTCCCAGGCTTCAAAAAGACCTCATAAGTAGGATGTTGCAATTACCTTTTTATTAGCCTTTGCTTTGTGCTTTCCTGCAACCAGTATCACTGACTTTGTTATGATGCATTGCAGGCTGCTCGAAGTAAAGTGTTTAAAGTCTCTCCAATCATGCAGTGTTCCTTGGTATTAGGAGATGAGTAAGGGAGCCATGTTTGGTCCAGGAGATAATCTTTTGCGCAGGTACATAAAAGGATATGTGATTGTTTTAAAGCTGGATTCCTAGAACATCCATATAAAAGCACTATGTCAGGGATGTGATGTGCACCCTGTAATGGTAATTAAGGCTCCTTGTTAAATGAATTTCTTCTTAGAAATACTCCCTGAGGAGAAGGAGTTTAGTGCTCTGTAATTATATGCTGTAATCACCAGACAAAAGGTCAAAAACATAACCTTCATATCCTGCCACATTATACCGTGCAACTTAAAATAAAAAATGCATTTCTGTTTTCTGTAAAAAAATTTCTGAGTTAATTTTTCTTTCTTATTGTGTAATTTGCCATAATTTAATTTACTACTCTTCCACTTTCATCAATCTATTCAACACATATTTTCTCCATCTCTTTTATTAGTTAACATTGCAACATGACACCTAACGAATCAAAAAAATAACATTTGGCAAGCTAGTCTACCACTTCCTACCTAATTTTGTGCTTCAGTCCCACCAATCTTTTTTAAGGTTATTTTAAACTGCATACTGTTTTTAATAATGTGTGCCCAACAAACCAAAATCTGAGCTTTACTTGTAAATATACTACAGTGGTCCTTTAACTAAAATCTAATTAGTCTAAGTCTATATTTCAATCAAGCAGCTCAACCAAGGCAGTGGCTGCCAACTATAAATAATGTCACCATTTTATACTACATACAATAGAACCCACCGCCCTGACATGTGTATGACAACTCAAGCCCTGTCCTCCTTATCTTTCTCTTCTATCCTAAAAGCCTTCTTGTATATGAACATTAGACACAGGGATTTTTGCAGTGATTTGTGTGATGCACTCGTTAGGTCATTCTCTAACTCACTAAAATAAGATGACATAGAAAGGTACTAACAAGGGTCTCTCTATATAAAGTAGACTAATTATAGCCCCCTGCTTATTTACAGATGTGGGGTAATCATCATTACTTATTGGATTAATAAGATAAGTAATGTTTCCTGCTCTGTGGTGATTATGTGCTTTTTATTTCTGGTCCCATCTCATTGCCCACAATCTGGTTTAAGAACCGTGATATGTGATTTGAGTGATCTAGTGAAATAAAGTATCTCATATTATAACGTTTCATCTGCACAACCAGGGATGCATATATCAAGAAATATTTAGTATATTAAACCATGCAGACTATATTTTATATTGATAGACTCCCTTTAATAACATGCATACAGTTTTGCATGTTATGATCTGCTCTGTCAATCATAGATTAAGATACAGACCTTATTGTAAGGTCAACATCCAGCTTACTGTCATCATCAAAGGCACATAACATAGATTCAGAATATGGTGTACGTTAAAACAATATGCTATAGCTAGTATTTTATCAATTGAAGTTTGTATTTTTACCAGCATTTCTGATCCACCTACTAACTTTGTCCTATTTATAATATATAATTGGTAATTACTCTCTGTGGGTTTACATGCATTACTTTCGGTATAAATGTGTATCTTGTTGAGGACATGTGCAGAGCCCAGGGAGAAAAGCCTTATTACGTATAGTTTTATATTACACTATATTTGAAACTTTTTAATTGAGGTGAGGTTGCTAGGCAGTCAGGTTTGTTCTCAGTCGAGCATCTCTGACGTGCACATTTCAAACGTTTTGTGTTAATAAAGGAGAGAGTTTCTGGTGGGGGAAAGGCAGCTATGGACATCTATCAATATCTGTAAATAAGGAAGGTTAAATTACATATAGTAACTTACTGGCTGTATATACAGTAGACCGTTGGTCCACAGTGGAAAAACTCTTTATCAAATAACTGGATCCTATATGGGATCAATCTACAATATGCATTAGTATAATCTGTAGTGCCAAATCAATGTATATATTAAACCTTTGTCAAATTGTGTATGTAAAGCTCAAACTTGTGTGCAATATGCATTATTTCTCTTTTTCTTTCTTTTAAGTGTGCAGGACTCCTCATCCAATCAGTCGTCATCATGGTGGCCCTGTCGCTAAAAATCTGCGTCCGCCAGTGCAATGTGGTGAAGACTATGCAGTTTGAACCATCTACTGCTGTATATGATGCTTGCAGGATCATTCGGGAGAGGGTCCCCGAGGCTCAGACGGGGCAAGGTGAACAGTTATGATTTATTACACCTACCGTGTAAAATAAAGCGCCATCAACAACATGTTATATAAAAGAACCTACATAATACATGTAGTCATGCTATAATAGGCCATCCTATTACACACATTTATACCCTCCTGTTAGACATCCTGTACCATATAACTGAACCCCCACACTGAGAAAAAAGTCTGATGCCTACCTAATTGATAATTGGCCACTGTAGCCAGATATTTTTATTATGCTTTTCTCTCAAAATAGAATCTATATTGGGTCAAAACAACTTTTTCGTAAAATATACAGATAAAAAAATCTTTAAAAATATTACTAATTTGTGCAAATGAATGCTGTCCCTGCCACCTCCATAAATTGTCTTCTTATACCACCCCTATCTGTTAAGATAGGTTTCCTTCCAAGTAGGTGGGAGTTTTGGAGGATGTGATTAGCTCAATGACAATCTGTAAATTCCTAGTTGCGCTTTTTTTTACCAGAGCTAGTTGACGTTACTTATCGGTCCTTCAAGCGGGAAGGAGACTTGGAAGTTGAGACATAAGATATAGCTAGATAGTGGAAATTCTTCATGCGACCTCAGATGCTACATACAAATGTGTATAATGTATCAGGTAGTAAATACAATTTTAGTTTTTTTAACATCCAAAAACTTTTTTGCCCAATATATTTTATTTATAGGTTATTTCTCTTTAAAACAAATCACAGAGAATATGTTCCTGTTTCGGATGTCTCCATACGGAACTTGACACATTTATACTAACGTTAGGAGCAATGAGAGCAGTTACATTTTAGAGCTGTGGCTCCCAGGATTTGTCAAGCCCAGCCCTTAATAAAATGGAACAATACTCCCACTCTCACTACACACACAGTGGCATATAATGAGACATGCACCCACTATAGGTTACACTGGATAACCCCCTGTCATGAAGATGCTGTGTGTATATGTGTTACATGTGCTCTGTAACTCCATTGCTTGAGGCTTTTTGTATGGTCTTATTCAGTGTTTATTCCTATACAATGCCAACACTGTTTTCATGGAAACAATACAGTGTTGTTCTGTGCACACCAGCTGGACACAGACCCTGAAACTCTCACCCCCTCCTTCTGTCCACAGCATTTGACTTTGGGCTGTTCCTGTCAGACGAGGATCCTAGAAAAGGCATATGGCTGGAGGCTGGCAGGACCCTGGACTATTACATGCTGAGAAATGGGGTATGACTTTAGCAAACTTTCAAGTAAAAAGAGTTAAGAGCAAGATCCATGGACTCCTAATGTGTGTGTGATAAATATATGTACATAAACACTCTCAAACAGATCTAACATTCCTGTAATGGAAGCAGTTAACAATATATTTCTATTAGGTCAACACTTTATTAAATTCTGGGCCAGCAGGAGCCCCATAACTAGTTTGTATTTCTGCTTCTAATCCCTATATTTTAGATATCGTTCTTTGCTTTTGGTATGAGAGATCACTTATTGTCAAATTAATATTTTGACATTGATTTCAATATTAAGCATATCACAATCGTCATGTTAGTTTTGTATAGTTACACAGTAATTGACGTTGAAAAAAACTTTTAGCTCATCAAGTTCAACCTTTTAAGATCTCCTCTGATCTGCAATATAAGGATTAGTTGTTAATTGATCAAGAGGAAGGCAAACAAAAAAAAAAACAGTGAAATTTTGCCAATTGTCTCAAAAGGGAAAAAAAATGAATTCCTTCCTGACCCCAGATACTGGCGATCGAATTTCTCCCTGGATCAATACTCCCCCTCTAATTAACCAGAATAACCCTAAATGCCTTTTTTAATTAAAAATATATCCAATCCATTTTTAAAGTTATCTATTGAGTCTGCTGTCACCACCTCATTTGGTAGAGAATTCCACAGATTAACCACCCTTACTGGGAAGAACCCTTTTCTTTCTTTAAGGTGGAATCGTTTTAGTTCTTTTTAGTTTTGTTCAGTGTTAAATTGTTTTTTCCCATAAATGTATGTCACTGTCACTTTGTGACTTTTTTGAGTTGCTATTTCTGTACAAGCGTTAGGTTAGAAGGGGTTAACACAATTAGATACAACATTTGAAGGACATTATGCATTCTGTAACTGAAAAACACCCAGTATCTGACATATGGAAGTTCTCCTAAAGCTTTGCACCACCTTTCCTTACGTTTAGGATGATTACCTATCTTTCTAAACTCTCTGTTCTATGGACAGACCCCAATCGTCCCCCTAATGACATAATTTGGATTCCTAACCCCATGCACTGCCGTCTACTGCAGGATGTTCTGGAATACAAG